>VYZM01000587.1:111017-256610 GCA_013398915.1 Dromas ardeola
CTCCTCTCCTCTGCTTTCCCTTGCAAACTTCACCTTCGGTTTCTCTCAAGACTAGATGTGAAGGTAAGATCGTATCTAGTATCCCATCCACATAGAAAAATGTCTGAACATCTGTAGGACTTGGCACAGAGAACTGCTATAAACAGAGGAGTAATTCGGCACACTAGCGGGCTATATCATTGAACACCATCAAAAGCTGGCAGAGAAGCAATGGAAAATGAGTTAGATGTCATTCTGCCTTTCCATAGCTTGTCATTATGTTTTTTCATCAGAAACATTAGGCAAGTTTAGCATATTTTGACATTACTCAACAGTCACTTGATTATGCTCAGGTATACTGATCTTTTCTCATCTGCTCTCCTTATTTTTTAGGAAAATAAGAATCTAATGTACAGATGAGAGTCTTGGAACATACCAAGTATATGCACCTCTTTGGATCATCAGATCTTTTCACATGTATTGTGAGCCTTTGAAAAGAAAGTGGCGCATAAGATAATTAACAGTTGAACAAAAGATTCAGAGGGAAGCTGCTTGTGAAATGAATACAGATCTATCTAAATGAGGAGGGGAACAGTACGAGAGAGCAAAACAAATGAATCTACCGCAGAAACCCAGTGTTGTGATTACATCAATGAGAAACACCACAAAGGAGATCTTGCACTACTCTTCTGATAAGATATTGAACTAAACCAAAATGGACCTCACTCCTTCAGACCTACTGAAGTGAGAGAGTTTTCTTGTACGGTGAAATTTTTTCAGTGTTGTAAATTGGGGAAATGATAAACTAAGTATAATCTCTTGCTCTGTAACAAAGCTATGGAGTACAACAAGAAGTGAAACCTAAGCATAGCTGGGAAAAAAAAAAGTTTTTAAATATTAGGATCTTGCTGTGCATTTTCTAATGTTTTCAGATTTTTCAACTTAATCTTCCCAAAGTGTAGGATGAAAGCACAGTTCTTTCTAAAGCAAGAAACCCAAACACATTCATATTTGTTCCTATGATTCCAAGAGCTGGTGTTATCACAGAAAAAGCACAGCATCATGAGATTCATAACAGCATTTGCAAAGCTTGGTCACACTGGGTCATGTGAAGTTATGCTCTTGTCACATAGATCAGTGGCTGTTGAGTGCAGAGGAAGCTGCCTGCATGTCAGAATCATCAACTTTTTATTGCAGTAAAAGGTTTTTAAAAGCTTACAGTGGAATCTAAAGAAACGTAATGATTAGATCAGCCTTTTTTTCTAAGAATATGCATTTGTGCCATGTGCTTAACTTCAATCTACATGCCAACAGTACTTTGATGATATATTCATTTTGCTCAATTGTCCATAACAAATACTTTTAACTTGAGATGTTGATGTTTCTCATGCGTCATATTTTTTGACATTATTCTAAAGACCAGGAAGAAATTTTTTAAAAGGCACGAGTGGTAGTTAAGGACCTCGCTACCAATAAGAAACCTGTGAAAACTAGGTGTGTAAGTGCCATATGGGTTTTGGAGACCTCTGCAGACGTAAACCATGCAGTAGTTTCTGGCAGAGGTCAGGTCAGCCTCATTTGTTGTTATTTTTATTGGTTGCACCCCATCTCCCAGCCTAAAGAGGAGGTTAAACACGGTGTATGTTCTTTGGGTATCTTTATAAATAGCAAAATGCAGCAAGGTAGCACAGGAACAATTGTGAACACTGTTATTGGCGTGTGTTGTAAAACAGACTGTGTGAGTTTGTTGGTAAAGGAGTTATTTACTTACTCCTGCTGGACATATGCTGATGGACCCTGAAGTATAATCCTGTAATATGGAGGAGGTTGTGGGCCATGGAGACAGACACTAATGTCTTTCAACAACCTCTGTCCAAAATATTCTGAGTTTACTAATAATTCTCTGCTACTATGGGTTTGTAACCTGAAAAGGTGATCCGTACAAGTGCTGCACTCCTATTCCTGTGGATTTCATAAAGCAGAAAGCTTTAATGTTCGTCAGAGATCCTGGATTTAGCATCTTCACCTGGTTGGCTTGGAGGAGAAGAAAACTTCCCCAGTGCTGTGGGGATTTAGACACATTGCTTTACTGGCTCCATTTCAGCAACTGGCTCTGTGCTCAACAGCTGATTTGCCTCTTCCTCCCATGTTGTTTCTTGTGCCTGTTCACATCACATGATGTTGCTGATCTGTTTTTCTTGCTGAGTCCTACTGAAGTAAATGCCTAAAGAATTATTGTAGTAATCACCTTGGACATTGCTAGATAAGGAAAATAAAAACCTGCCTCCAACTAAGAGGTACCAGGTTGTTTTTTTCTCCACGTTCAGTGGCTGGCGAGGATGCTGCCCGCTGCGAGGCTTCTCGTACTTGGGACTGAAGGGGTAGGAGAATTTTTTCACTCTTCAGCTGTGTGTCTGTTTATGCTCTTCGCAATGGATGGGACAATGAATAGGACCCAGCTGTGTTTTCACACAAGGGACAGCTGAAAATGTTTGGGCCTCCCAGGAAGCAAAAGCTGGGTTCTGTTGAGGCGATCACTGCCTGCAGCGCCGGCATGGAGAGTAGACGCTCGGCTCCAGACAGGCGGCACAGGTTAATGTGACTAAAACATCCTGAAGTGCTATGGGAAGTCCTGCTTGGTAGCAGGGAGTCAATGGCAGTCGTCGCTGACCTATAAACAGGATGAGGGAGCAGCAGCAGCAAAGCGGAGAGACAGTCGCTGGCGCTACGTTGACATGCAGATGCATAAACAAAGCGAGGGAGGAAGCTCTGTTTATATCTGGAAAAGAAACCCCAAACTATAGGATACAAATGATGGACGTACATGGCTATAAATAGATACAAAAGCATAACGTGACTTAAAAGATTTAGGTGTGCCATAAAGCTTCCATGCAGAATGGACTACATACACTTATTATTTTTTATTTAAGTGATGTGATTATTTTTCACATATGTAGTATTACTTATTATGCTTTAACTGGGCTTTTTAAACAGGGAAAAAAATTGCATAAATCAAATAATAACCTTGTGTTCTTTTATAAAAACGAAGAGGCTAAAAAAAGTTGGAAGGCTGCCAGACTCTTCAGGCAGTCACCTAAGAGACCCAGTCACCAGTAGTTCGGTGTTTAGGTATGAAATTATGTTTTATTAGATTAATAATAATACTTTGGCAGCCAAAGAGCAAGGAGAATGTAAGCAATATTTTGTTGGGCTTTTGATCGTGTTCTCAGGGTTTGGGGATATTAATCAGAAGGCAAGTGAGAGTGTCATTTCCCAAACATTATTCTACCAGAGGAAACATGAATAAGAAACAATCTGTATACAACCACTCCCAGGTGCAGGTAGAGATCCTCTTTCTACCTTTACATATAGGTAGTTAGGGACCTTCACCTCCAGCTTCTGCTGGACTACTAGATAGATCTCAGTACGGTTTTTTGGATTCAGTTCAGTGGGTTTTTACATCAGTTGTGGAAGTTAAGAAGGTTGTAAACAAGAATAAGTCAAGATACATCTATTACAAATAGTTTTTCTGCAGAACTGGAAGTGGTAATATAATGCTGACAAGATACATATACTTACAACATTTGTGGATGTGGTCATTTGTCTCTTAGTGGAATTATTTATGTGGTTTAAAAGAATAATTGTGTTTAAAAAAACAGTCACTGGGAATAAGGTACCTGCTGGCACTTTTTTACCAGATAACAATTCTGTGACCTTTAAGGAATTTTGTCTAGCGGTCTTACTATGGGTTGCTATGCTTGTAGTTTTTAATTTTCCATTTTCATTTGTAACGCTCCAACTGCTTTCACAATGGTCTTTCTGGCTTTTCTAAAAAGCCTAACAAGTGTTATTGCTTGTACACACAACATAAAAACCTGTGTTTCATACTTTCTGGTATTTTGTGCAGACATGAATACTTGGTTTAAGGAACAAATGAAATTAGCAGCTGTTCTATGCTATGGTAACATGCTGGTTCAGACTTTGTTTCACAAAGTCAAGGAGAGGTAAAGCTTTTCATGCCCTCAAGTCACCTGGCCTAATAGATATTGCATAACAATTTCAGTTTCATTCGGGGTGGCACTGTAATTTCCAACTTGACTGTCAGACTCATTTCTTTCACAGCAGGGCATGCTGTGCTTTCTGCACTCTGCAACTTCCACAGCTGAGTTTCTTTACTAAGGTTGAGAGAGGAAATGTCAGAGCCTCTGAAGTAACTTGGTTCTCTGGCTTACAAACGTCCTCAGCCTGTCAAATCTTTCTTTCACGGCTGCAGGGTCAGCCTAGGAAGAAGTAAGGCTTTCATTGTTAAATCTCTACAGGATTTGTTTAAACACAAAAAAATAATGTTGTTAATGTGCTTTCTTTACAACTGTCTTTCTTCTAACTGGAGGGGAGAGTTTCACTCTGTCCTTGGCAGACTCTTTGGAACAGGATCTGACCAGAAGGCAGGAACCCCCACGGCCTACCCACAGCTTGGTCTTCAGGACAAAGGCAAATGCCTTCCTTTCCTTCTCTGAAGGAAAAGGAAAAATCAAACAAACAATCAAGGAGCAATCTTGATGGGAGGGAACATAGCTTTTCTTTTCCTGTCTGTGGTAGTGGGACTGCTATGATACATCAAAATATGGCCTACAACAATATACATAATTCCTTCTAGCAACATAACACCAGTGTTGGTGGCAATGGCCATTTCAGCTCCTATCTTCTAGGGAGTTTAACTTTGAAAAGTCTTTTTTGCTCACTGTTTTCAAAAGCATAGGCTATGAGAGCTCCATAGAAACATGCCCACCATACCCAACTCCAGCTTCTGCGTAGGTGTCAGAGGCACTGTTTTTTGTTGAGCCTTCATACTTTCTTGAGGTGAAAAGGTTTAATCCAGTATTCCTGAAAAGCAGGAAACACATAGAAACTGAGGGGAAAGTTTCGTTTCCCCTGGGGGAACACATCTTGGAAGCAGTGTACTTGTGCTCAGTATTGCTGAGGATACACTGCATATCCATCCTATGGTGAAGGAAAACTAATTAGAGCAGGCATTGAAACAAAAGCAAAACCCGCTCTGGCCAGGTGAGGTGTTTTTGTTAACTGTCAACACAGCAATCAGAGTGATTAGTCATTGTTATTTGATTTTTGGAACTGTTTGTCACTGATCTTGAGGCCACCTTAGGTTTGCTCCAGTCCCTTCTCTTCTGGGGACAGAATCACAGAATTGCGGAGGTTGGAAGGGACATGTTGATATTATCTAGTCCAATCCCTGTGTCCAAAGCAGATTCAGCTATAGCAGGTTGCCCAGGACTGTGTCCAGATGGGTTTTTAATATCTCCAAGAACGGAGGCTCCCCAAACTTTCTGGTCCTGACTATTCCTGTGTTTGACCACCCTCATGGTAAACAAGTGTTTTGTTGTGTTCAGATGGAATTTCATTTGCTTCTGTTTATGCCTATTGCCTCTTGTCCTGTCACTGAGCACCACTGAAAAGAGCCAGGCTCCATCCTCTTTACATCCTCCCATCAGGCATTTATACACATTGATGATACACCTGAGCCTGTTCTCTAGGCCGAACAGTCCCAGCTCTCTCAGCCTCTCCTCGTATGAAAGATGCCCTGTACTGGACTTGTTTGAATAAGTCCACACCTTTCTTGTACTGGGAAGCCCAGCACTGGACCTAGCACTCCAGGTGTGGCCTCACCAGTGCTGAGTAGAGCGGAAGGATCACCTCCTTGACCTTCTGGCAACACTCCTCCTAATGCAGCCCAGGATGTCAAGGTCTGTCAAGATCTCTCTGAATTGTAGCACAACCCTCTGGCTTTTTAGACACTCCTTCCAGTTTTGTATCATCTGTGAACATCCAGGTCACCAGTGAAGACATTAAACAGTACTGTCGCTGGGGTGCACCACTAGTGTCTTGCCTCCAACTGGACTTTGTGCTGCTGATCATAAACCTCTGGGCCCAGCTGTTCATCCAGTTTTCAGTCCACTTCACTCTGCGTTTTTCTGACCTGTACTTTGTCAGCTTGACTATAAGGATGTTGTGGGAGACAGTGTCAAAAGTATTCTTCTCTCAAAATCTGCCTGGCTTTTTTCCCTGCAGTAGTGCTGACATTTCTGTTTTGGTTTGCTTTGAAACTGTTTATAACAACTGACTGCAGTGGTTTGCTCTAATAGGGAGATTTTTGTTCTCTTTTCTGGTGAACAAAGTGTAATTTCATGTCTTAAAACCCATTGGCATTTATGTGTTCTGCAATGCATTCACTGCTGTGTAAGCCCCCTCCCTTAGCTCAGGCGTGTTTGTGCCCAAGTGCTATTTTCCTTACGGCATTCAAGGGTCCGAGGCTTAGACCTGAGAGTGGAAGACCACTGCCACAGGCAGCGGCATTTCCCATCCACCAAACACAGCTTGCAGAAGTGTTTATGTGACATGAAATACATTCAGCTGTAATTTCCAACTCTAACATCCCTCTGGTGCTTTCTGCATGTTACCCAGTAGGTTAGTAATAGGTTAGTGGCATTTGGGCTGGATCATGAGTAACACATGACGAGTGATCTAGGGGGAAGTTTATCAAAGACGCAATTTGGCAGGTATTCCCCTGCCATGAAATGCTGGAACTTTTTGGAGTGGTGCACCAAGTCCCTGCTTATGATTTTTGGGACTTCTTGCCCCAGCTCAGTATTGACCAAGCTCTATTCTGAAGAGCTCATCTGGACATGGGGTCGCTCAGTGCTCAGCATCCTGAATAGCTCTGCCACGTTTCTAAATTACCTACTTGAACCAGGCCATGTTTGTAGGGCTAAGCTGACCACTGTCATTAAAATAAATTCTGTTGCTTTGCTATTAAAATGGAACAATGTGTTTGCAATGCAGATGTAAACTGTTGCATTTGTAGCATACTTAGCACTTTTATTAATTCCCTATTAGTCGTTGAATTTGCATTCATTGCCTTAAGCTGTCTTAGAAAGTTAAAAAATATGAGCAAAGAGAAAGTGTCAAGAAAATGCTCTGAAAATGTATTGAAATTTTCTCTTCTGTTCTCAGATGGAGGAGTCAGTTGTTACGTGCTATTCTGCTCAGTGGATATGTGGCTGGCTACAGTAGGTTAAAAGGAAATCAAGGGTGGTGCTGGTAACATTCCACCCTCAGCTCCCTATTCACCTCTCGTCATCCACCCTTACATTTGAACTCAATCGTTTTACCCACCCACCTAGTTTCCATGTGAAATTGTGCTAATGGAGATCTGTCCCACAACACGCAGAGAGACTTGAGCTGTTTTTGTAATTTCCAACTTTCTTTTTGAATTTCAAGTGTTTCCGACTTGCTAAATCCTGATTTGGGCCAACATCCGGACTCCATCCACGCGTGTGTAATTCAAGGATCATGCCACATTGAAGTAAGAGGCTGATTATTCATCAAATCTAAACTTTGTTGTGGTTCAGGGACATTAGATACCGGGATTTTGGTATAATTCTGTGTCTACCAGGAAGGAAAAGGCCAGCAAGGGATCTGATAATAACTTGAATGGAGTAGAACCTTGGACATTCATGTTCTGCGTGCCCTGCAAGCTCTACACACCCATTAGTGCTGGCGAAGAATTAGAGATGTGCCTGGTGCCAGAGAGAGGTCAGTCCTTTCAGGAATACTTGCCGTATTTTATATCCTGTTGTTTCCTACCTGCACCTTGGCAGAACTAGAACAATGCAGTGTAAAACCAGGCTTTACACACCTTGTCCACGTTTCCCTCTTCCAAGGTCTTCCACTTCCCCTTCTCAGCCCAAGCTTCCTTTTCTCTTTCTTTTGTCTTTTCCTTTCAGTTTCTTCCATTTCCCTTCATTTATTTTCTCTATTGGAAATCCCCCTCCATGTCAGGAGAGGCCAAAGCTGGAGTTGTATCAACAGGGTGTCTCGTAGGAAATAGGCACTGGGTTGCACTGTGAGCTTTTATGGTACTAGCAGCAAAGTCTGTTTTTACTCTCAGCTGGTGGGACAAGGTGTGCAAGAGGACGTGGTCAGCAAGAGCTCAGGGCATCGCAGTGGGGTGAAACACCCTGTGTGGAGCCAGCCAAGGCTCCCTGCCCAGGGAAAGGGAAACACAGTTTATTCTGGGCTACAGAGGATTCTTCAGCTCTGACTGGATTTAACATGCTGAATGTCTTCTGGTTCTGGGGCCTTTTACAGTTTTTGCTTAAATGTGCAAGAGAGGAGCCAGGCAGAGGTGAGCGCATCACTACATTTATTATCAGTGGTCAGAGCACACCTGGTTGTGTGCAGGGGACAACAGGGACCGTGCTCTGCTTCTTTCTTCTGCCTACTGTGAGAACATGTTTTACCAAACTCCCAGCGCTAGAGACTGTTCCAGCTCCTAGGCTGTAGGTTTATTCGCTCTCTGTTTCTCGTCCAATAAATATTTAATTGGTCTTTGCAAAGTAGAATTACTTCAGGAAGAGCTGTCCTTTCATATCTGTTTAGACCATTCACTGGGGACATGCAATCTTAGGTATTTTCAGGCTGAGGAAAGATCCTAAGTCTAAGTAAGGGCTGCTTAGCTGGATTGAGGACCTCATCTACTGGCAGGGGGGTTGTCCAAGGGGAATGCCCTTGTGGGGTCACTTTGAAAACATCTACCTGTTGGGTTTCTGCCCTATTACTACAATTCAGGGAGCTAAAGGGTTGTTTAGACACAGGTAGTCTTGGGCTTGCTTTCATTTTTACAAATCTGGAGAATTTAACTGAGAGAGACGTAGGAAGTAACTGGAAGAAGCCCTGGGGACTTCAGATGTCTCCAAGCCCAGGGTATGGGAACTTGAGGAGACAAGACAACAGACAGGTTCTTTTGTAGATCCAGTGCATGGTGAAATAAAAGGCACATATGTCATCCCTTCACACTTAGGAAAACTGTCTCGCTGAACTACACATCCTCCTATAGCTATTTCTGAGGCGAAGTTAGATGAATATGAGAAAAAAAGAAACAATGGAAACTGCAACAACTGAATAAATTGTATTCTGACACAAGGCCTAGACTTCAGGAGTGTTTACTCTATCCTAAAATCCCTCAGCTTCCATCCTGATTGTCTCTCATTTTTTCATCTAGCAGAGCCCCAATTATATGTGCTAAGATACAGCAGCAACCTGCACACATGGAATTTCATCAAGTCTTGTCATACGTCAGCTCTTTCTGCAGAATCACCAAGTGATATTTAATTGTCAAAAAACTCTTGGCTGCAAAAGCATTAGCTTAAGTACACTTCCTTAGTCTGACACTAACACTTGGCCAGGTGTTTAACGTTCATAGCTACAGGAGGGTGTTTCTCTGTCACAGGAAATGTTTAAAAACCTGACAAATAATAAACAAAAGAATGTGACATAAAAACAAAAATTGGAAGCAAACCCATAATTTAGGGACTGTCAGACTGTTCTGTGAAGTTTTGGTGCAAACTTTATTCTCCTTGTTAACAAAGCCATAGTTCAAAATTTGCTCGCCATTTCTTTCTATCAAAGCATGAAGTCTTCATGATCAAATTGGCTCATGCATCTTACAAACTTGGCACATCTAATTTTGTAAGAGCAAGCTTTCCTCAGAAACCTACTTTCCGTTACTTGCTGTAAATATAATGTTGCTAGGCAGTCTCTTTTGTCATAAAAACCTGTTCTGGATACTGAAACTATTAGGATAAAATAAGAAATTTTCTGGTTTTGATCAAAACTGTTGAAGCTGAATTGAGGTGATTATTATTGTTGTTAGTCTCATTTTGAGATAAATTTCATGCCTTCTGACTCACGAAATGTGAAAGGTCTCTTGAAGTCTTTAGCGTGTGGCACTTTACAGCTTCCAAATCTCCTGAACTGGGTGATTTCCTGGGGTGACCAAAGGAGCAGAGGGACATCACTGACTCCAGCAAATCTAACTGAGTTACTTTATGTAACTGTGATAAAAAAAATCACAGTTAACTGGCTGAGTCCTTCTCTCTCCTTTGGTCAGCAATGACATGAATATTTTTTTTTAAATATGGCACGCAAGTATGTATATTGCTATGTGACAGCAGAAAATTGTATTCTGTCATCGTGATTACCTGTTGACTGTTTTTTTCTCTTACCTGTGGTATTTTTTATCCACAGTCTATTGTCTATTTTCAAAAGCCAAAGCCAAAACCACAATGATTGTGTTAGACGTGTCTTATTGCAAAGGCAAGCTAACGGCATCCTGGGCTGCAGTAGGAGGAGCATTGCCAGCAAGTCAAGGGAGGTGATCCTTCCCCTCTACTCAGCACTGGTGAGGCCGCACCTGGAGTGCTGGGTCCAATTATGGGCTCCTCAGTACACGAAAAGCATTGATATACCGGCAAGAGTCCGGTGAAAGGCCACAAAGATTGTTAAGGGAAAGGAGCATCTCTCCTATGAGGAAAGGCTGAGAGAGCTGTGACTGTTCTGCCTAGAAAGGAGCAAGCTAAAGGGGATCTTATCAATGTATACAAATACCTAATGGAGGATATAAAGACGATGGAGCCTGGCTTTTTTTCAGTGGTGCCCAGTGACAGGACAAGAAGCAAAGGGAAAAAACTGAAATACAGAAGGCCTCATCTGAACATCAGGAAGCACTTTTCTACTGTGAAGTGAAAACTGGCACACGTTGGCCAGGTAGGTTGTGGAGTCTCCATCCTTGAAGATATTCAAAAGCTGTCTGGACATGGTGCAACTGTCTATAGATGACCCTGCTNGTGCAACGGTCTATAGATGACCCTGCTTGAGGTAGGAGGTTGGACGAGGTGACCCCTTCCAACCTCAGCCACTCTGTGTTTCTGTGATTCTGTCTTCAGTAAGGCCTAAGGAACTGGTGAGGGAACAGAAACAATATTTAGTGTCTTCAGTGAGATGAGCAAGCAGTCACATTGGGTAAATATTGAAAAATTAACTCAATTTGCCAACAATCTGCATCAATACATGAACCCAAAGAAAAAAACTTCCTTCCTTCCTTCCTTCCTTCCTTCCTTCCTTCCTTCCTTCCTTCCTTCCTTCCTTTCATTCTGTCTCTGTCTTTCTCTCTTTCTTTCTCTCTTTCACTCTTCATTTCTATCCCTCCCTCCCTTTCCCTCCCTTTCCCTTCTTCTTATATATGTTTAGGAGGAACTTCCTGATAAGTTTCCTGACCCTCCATCAAAAAAATCACAGAGAGAATCCATTGGCCTCCTTTTCCCTGTTTCACTGTGGCATGTGATATTTATCTTCTATCAGACTCTGTTGTACAGTTCCACGGAGGCCACAGTTAACTTTGGCAGCATTGTATCAGTGACTCAGTCTGCCCTGGCCCCAAATCAGAGTAGAAACAGGAATGTCAGGCCCCTAAATTAGAAATGATAAAATGATGAAAATGGAGAAAGGAAAGGGGTTAAAAATATTTATTCTGGGTAGGATTCAGAGAAGCCTCTGACCTTGGCCTCTTTGCTTACTGGAGAGGACACTGTCCTCAACTTGATTATGAGATAGAGCTGAAATGCAATGTAAAAGTGATTCCAAATATCTGTGGCCAGGAAGCAGATGACATATGAAATCGCCCTGTAGATTGAGTGCTTAATTCAGTGATTTCCTGCTGCAGGAGTTGCCAGTATACAGCCATTTTGTCTTTTTTGGCAAAGCAGCTGCTTTTGGACGGCTGTCTCCAGTAGTCTTTCCTATGCTTCCTGTTGTAGGAAGGTCTGTTTCCTGCCGCGAGATTCCTGATTAGGCTCTGCACTATTTTAGTCTGCAAAATGCCTGTGTAGCAGGTTGCTTCTCCGCATTTGATACTGATTTGTGGGAAGTGAAGCCAGATCACAGTCTGGTCACAATAGAGCATCCAAATCCTTTGAGAAATCTAAAAAAAATGCCATAGCTCAACTGAAAAGAACTGATGCTTAAAGTAGTATTCAGAGGTACAATGGAGTTCCAAGTATTTATTTTTTTTAGTGAAGTTTCACTCTGTTTGTTTCTTTTGGTTTTGGTAACCAGGGCCTATCAGCTTCACACTGTCTTTTTAAAGTGTCTCCCAAGGTTAGTTTTCTGCCTTTAATGTTCACAGGATCTCCTGGTCCAGGTCCTTTGTACCTCTCTAGGGATAAAGATGTTTTCTGTCTCCTACTCAGTATATTGTAGACTTAGATTTTTGGCTCTGCTGGTAGTGGGGGTGGGAATGTAGTCCTGACATAACTGGGAGGACTTTGCAGCTATATGACTTACTTCTTTTGACATGGGAGCATGTGCTCAACACCTGGAACTAAAAAGGAGTAAAATACCTTTTATCCATCCCCTATAGCCACAATAATGAGGTCCTATTCTAGGTCTGAACAAACTATGAGATAGTATTTCTCAAGTCTCCAGATATTTCTACTGCACAGTTACAAACAGCAAGAAATAAAATAAAGTTCTGTCCCGACTGCTATTGGAAGCATGGACATGGAAAGGGACTTGCAAAAATGAAAATAATTTACTTTGGAATGTTGTTTCATTCATAGATTTTGTTAATACTCTCTGTTTCCCCAGTGTTGGAAAGTTTCCTACATGCCTGGCCACAGATACCCTGCTGCCACAGCTGACTGTAAGATAAGGGCCCTTGAATTCCCAAAGGCAGAGAGAAGGCAGTTCAAGAGTCTCTTCATTTCTTTTATGAGTTGGTCTTTCGTCTACATCCTTCTTCTGCAAAGCAGTCATGCAATGCTTGTTGCTTGCTCTTGATGTCATGTTTGCCATATTTAGGGGTGAGAGACAGATGCCGACTTCAGTGACACTGGAGTTCATGTTGTCTACATTTCATACAACATAAGAAAGCAAGTTGTTGTTCCCCCTGGGTTGCAACACAGGACATTCTTTCTTTAGGTCTCTTTCCCCTTCTGACCATTCGCTTTTTGTTTTGTTTTCACATTATAATTTTTCTTTATCCTCCTATTGAGAATCCCAGCCTCTTTCTCCTTTACCATGCTTCGTCTCTCCTCACTTCCCAGCCCAGATGTTGGAAAATATGAGTCTTTTCTGCGCAAATTTATTTGAATGATTCTTTAATTTTGTTCAAAATAATATGAGGAGGTTAACCCCCAGCAGTCCTCATCTCATATTTTAGTAAATGAGAGGCTTAGGCAAAGGCCAGGAAATGTGAAGTTAATTTAACACTGATTGAGACTGCTGCATCTGTGGAAAATTGATGGGGTTCTGTGGTCCTGGTGGAGGCCTGCTTTCACTTTAGCTTTCCTGAACCCTTTTTAGTGTCTTCTGTAGCATTGCTATGACTTAGACACTTTTTGTTGTTATTGTTTAAATATATTGTTTCTTGCATACCTTTGTTACTCCAAATCACTTTTGTCAGGGAAGAATTAGGTTACGTTTTAGCAGGGTCCACTGCAGTCCCAATCTGAAAGTCCCTGTGGTTGTGTCAGGAGCACACAGACACACAGACACACAGACTCCGTGACTTGTACTAACTGGGAAGCTGCAGCCCTGTGACTTTGCTCCTCCCTCCACAAATCCAGGCCTGTTTCTGCTGCTGCATTTGCCACTGTCTGAGGGCAGCACAACCTGGACTCATATTAGCACACATGCTCAGCTTGTCTGTGATAGTCTTTCAGTGAAAAGTGTTCTCATAATGTAAATGAAATCCTCATACATTAGAGGATCTGAGTGTGTATTCTTCTAGGATGAAGCTTCATGCAGAAAGAGTTTAAAATGGCATTCAGTAAACTATTCCAGGGAGTCACAAGGTAAACAGCATCCTGCTTTGCCATATGTTGTAGTTACGAGCCCAGTATAACTTATACAGAGAATAAAGTAGGGCTTCTGCATTAATTTTGGGGTTCGGAAGAGCAGACCAAAAAGGTGTTTTAAGCTATAAAGCCTCAGGTCACCTGCAGAAGTCATCAATCCTCTAATCTACATAAATTAGAAAAGGTTTCCCTAGTTTTTCTGCTCTACTATTCTGAAGTTCTGCTTTAATGCCAACACTTCCAAGGCAATGGAGGCTGAGCATAAGGTATCCTTTTTGCTATGTTGCTGGTTTCTTGGACAGTCAGTATTTGTTATTGACTGGTCCCCAGAGTCCCACCTGCCTTCTTGTTGTATCACTCACTCCCTGAATCCCATCCCCTTGCCAGACACGCTTCAATGGTTGGTCAGAAATCTTATAGGGTCTTTGTCCCTTCTGCCTCATCGACTCCAAAGGGACAGTGGGACATAGGGCTAGGAAATACAGGCATTGCTGTTGAGGGAGAGCGGTTGGCATAGGGTTATGGAATGTGCTTTGAGTGAGGTACCACCGGGCTGTTACCACACCATACACCAGGGCATGTGACACCACAGCAGGAGCTGTGTGTTGTAGTCTAGTCGGTCCGTCCTACACTGTCTGAGGAAGGTCTGGATGAGATTACTGGCGTTAGCATAGACGTTTCTCTTTCAAACTGAGCAACTGTCAGGGAGCTCAGAGGAGATCAGCAAAATCATTGGCAAATAAAACTAACAGTATGAGACAAAACTGGGGGCAACTAATTGAACAAAAGATTGAAGGGCCATGACTACTTATCTGGCTTAGAAAAGGGGTATTACGAAGAAGGTGATTATTCTTATTTGCCAGAGGGGAAAGAGGCAACACGGTAAAATTGCTGAAATGACTTAGAGAAATTGTGAGAGGAAAAATACAGCCTCCTGAGTCAGCTGAGCACTCTCGCTTGGGAGTACAGTCCAATGCTAAGTGCCAGTCGATATTTTCTGTTTGCTACCTTTGTATGCCTGTCTAATCTCTGCTGGTATCTTAGGCTTGGCTTCCACCTCCCCTCCTATCTGTCTCTATTAACGTCACCAGCATCCACCTGCAGCTAAGTAAACGTTAGCTCTAGCAACAGTGTGCTCTTTAGAGCAAACTACCTGGCTACACAGCCAAGGCTGGCTCTGCAGAAAATGTTAATCAGAAATACTTTAGGAATCATGGATTTGATCCCCTGGTGCAGGAAAACGGATCAGTGGCTGCTCCCTAAGTGACCCATGACAGGACAGTCTGACAAGAGTCGTCTCTTCATCGAGATTTTGACCTTTCATCTGAGGATACAGTTATATGGTTGACTAATGGTGAAGTCAGTGTGAACAAAGACAGGGTTCACAATTTTTTGTTAAAGACAGGACTCAAAGTTTCTGCCTTTATCTTCATATTACCTTCAGAACCACCAGCCTTGGAGCCTCCTGCAGGTCTTCACCTCCCTCGCGTTGCATCCTTGGCACTGCCTGCCTCCTCCTGTCTCCTGCATTGCCTGGCACCGCAGAGCTACCCTGTTCCTTGAACTTACTATTTTGCCACAGCCTAGTTCTGTCCTCTCCAAGAGCAGAACATGTGGTGTGTGCTTTCCTTTGATATTGGCCAGCTTCACAGCCAAAGTATGTCTCAGTTTGGGTGTGAGCATATAGCACTGTGGCTGCATTGCACTAATTGCCCTGGTAGAAACACGTGCCATAGATATGAAATAGTTTATTCTGCGTTCACGTAGGAGACAGGTAGTGCACAGCTGTGGTTGGGGAAGAACTTGTGCACAGGGTGGTGTTTTGGAGTAGCAAACAGACAAAAGAATTGCAGCTGGTGATTTGTTTAGCTGTGTCTATCATTTGGCTAAGTCATATTTCTATGTTTCAGGTAGGTCTCTGTTTTCAATAACAAAATCCTGTATAGAGTAAAGACAGAGTAAAAAACTGTTTTACTGTACTTCTAAGCAGTAATGACAAGTGCATCTTCTCTGCTTCAGAGAAAAGTGTGCCCTGTGGATCTCCAGAATGGGCATTAGTATCTAAATTATGAGACTTTTACTATTTAACATCAGTTTCTGGGCTTGAATTTTATAACTTCTGTGTTGGAACAACCAACAAGGGGAAAAAAAATCCCAATATTTGTAACAAAATTAATAAAAATGGAATTCCTTCCACAAAAAATGCTTAATGATGGTTTAAAGAATGCATGCAAAAACAGACAGAACTGAATCATCGAGCGTTTTACTTTGATGAAAGTGTTACCAATGTTGAGTGTTAATCTGTATTTTTTGCTTGCTGCCTTTGCAGACTTATTTGATACCTGCCAATATCTCAAGCTTACTTACATCCACCCTCTTATTCTTCCTCATTAACGTCACTAATCTCTACTTGAATTCCTTGCAAGCAGAAAGACAAAGTGCCAGTGTGCAGTAAGTGCAAAGAGTACTTGTCACCATGGCTAAGTGTTAACGTAAATCAATAGCGTTAATATGTAAGCTTATCAGATGGCTTCAAATATGAGTCAAGTCCTAGCTGGTAATACCACTGCAGAACAGCTTTTCCAATTCTTGCGTACTGCCAAAACACAGAAGGAGCAAAGAGTTTTCCCACTTGACGCTACATTTTTTTTTAAATAAAAGGTCAGGTATGACCCACATTCCGTCCTTTCTCCCTAGTCTGCAGAGGTCGTGGAGCTCTGGCACTCGCAACAGAACAGGCATTTATTTAGGAAGAGTGAGAAAGAATCATTGCCTGGCTTTTTATGGGCTGCCAAAGGACAGCAGAGCAACCTGGACTGTAGGCATGCGTGCTGGTAGACGGTATAAGGGGGTTTATTTTTCTGTGCAGCTCACCAGGCTTTGAGAGTGGGAACATATGGGTTCTGAAAACTGACTTTAAGGGCGTTGTATCACCCTTGATCGCAGTGTGATGTGTTTCCTACTGATCTCAATGTACAACTTAAAGACCCAAAAGAAACTTTTGTTATGCATTTTGTATAATTATAAAGGTTTCAGAGCCTCGGTTTCATTCTTCCTTCAAGAAATAGTTTGTTGCAGCAGAGCAAATCGCAGGTCCTTTAAATGCAGGTTTCTGTTCATGGTGCTGTGATTCACAGGAAGGAAACTCCATTATTAATGCACCTGGTCAAACATCCAAGGCTTAAAGGCAGGGAGGAAAGGGAGAGAGAAACCTATGCTGGTTGCAGGCAGCATAGATGTAGGGCAGTGATGCTGGAGAGGCAGCTGCAGTGCCTACAGAGACCTTTAATATCAATATGAGCCACATTAATGGCCTTGGTACCCAGGACAGGTTAGCAGCTTAGTGAACTCCTCATCTCTGGCTTAAATAGAGGAGCAAAGGGACTGTGAAAGCTTATCTTCAGGGTGAGGACACCTGGCAAGCCCAGGGCTGCTGACACCAAGCTGTCTGCCAGGGATGATGGCCAGCAGGCAGCTAGGAGAGGAGACTGTCACACCGGGCACTGCTCTGTTGGCTCTGGAGAGGAGGTGGTGACCTCTGGGACTGTCTGGAGTTGAGAGTGCTGTACGTGAATGAAGCCACGATGTCTCGGCCAGGCTGTGGTGTGGAGGAGCTCCAGCAGAATGGGAGCAGGCCTAGGAAATGCAAGATCTTGCTGTCCAGTTCTCTAGTTGCAACGTAAATAATGGCCAGTACAGACACGATTAAAAAGCAGTATTAAAAAAAAATCCTGTGGTATAAATCAGAAAATGAGATCTCCGTCCTATTTTTAATATTTTTTCTCCCATGGTACTTGTTTATCACTGCTAGGTAGCTTATTAACACAGGGTTGCTGGTTGACACTGATATGTATTTAATCAAGGCAAAGCATCATTTCAATGCATTTTAAACATTTGCCTTTTCTCTCTTCCCTCCAGTCCCTGTAAAAAGTTACATAAAGTTTAGAAATCAATATAATGAAAAGTGCAGGAAGATGTTAAGTCCACTGTGACAAGGCAAGACCCATTCAGCTAATGTTGAATGGTAGCTGAATTTTTTAGAAATCAGGAGAGATTGTATAGTTATTCACACTATTGATATTCTCTGGCTTTCACTAGACCTGTGAAAAAAAGTAGGTGCCCAGCAAGTTTTTTTTGCTTGTTAGGAGTAAATAAAAATAATAGTTCTAACGATGAAGGGAAGTGAGTCACCAGTGATATGCCTCAACAGCAACCTTCTTCAGTTTTTCATTTACATTAATATGTGTCCTTCAGAGTTGTGCAACTAGTGCTGAGACTTTGGGGTCTGGATCTTGCATTGAAAAACCCATTCTCTTTTGCAGCATTTAGTAGCTCATGTTTAAAGGAGAATTTAATTTGTTCTACCACTGCAATAAGTCATCTTCCTACATACATCAATAAGCCAAAGCTATTTAAAGAGCTAAGAGAAATATTTATGACAGATCAAACAATGAAAATACTTTGAGATCAGAAAGTGAATCTAGCTCATTTAAGAATTTACAGGGACACATCTTTTGTATATTTCTTGTTGTATCATGAATAATTGCTTACCCCCAAGGTGTGTGTATTATAGGGCTGTATGTTTATCTGGGGCCTTAGAGAAAAATGCAAATCATTCAAAGGTCACTTGGGAGCTCTCCCAGGCCAGATGGGAGAGGTGTTTTCCCAATCCCTTTAGACCTAGGGTGAAATCAAGTCCACTGAACCAAGGCTAAATTAAACACAGCATTTAAACACTGTTTTAAAGTAAGCTGTAGTTTTAGACCAGTAGCTGGACTGCATGCTGGAATAAAGCAGAAAGGGAGTGTGACACAGTCAGCTGTTAGTCTCAGCTCAAAGATGACACCGAATTCCTCAAAAGCAAAGCTGGTGCTACTGCCTCCCGGCTGAAAATCTCAGATACCAGTTTATCAGGATGCTAAACCTGCAGAGTCAGGGGATCACTGGAGCAAAATCTAGGCCATTCATGAAATGCAGACAAAGCCAGTGCTTCATGGTTATGTTTCTTAGGGGAAGGCACTGCCTCAAACAATGTGCAGGTGAGCTTATTAGTGCCCGTAACTCTGTTTTGGGTTATGCCACCCAAGCTGGCAGGGAACTCGAGCTGCTTTATTTCTCAAACCACATCTCTGGGCACTAGATTTGCTACGTATTTCACAAGCCACAGATTATATTTCAAACTCATATGATTTATGCTCTGGATGTACAGCTCAGAACTTGCTCTGCCTATGCCAGAGCTTTTGCTACTTTGACCAGGCCAAGTTGTGACTCTCCACTCCCAAACTAAGAAAACTGGGTTGGCAGGAGGAAATGAGCATTTCTGTGTTTTGGGCAAAGAGGCGTTTCTGGCGAATATGGGTGTAATGCACTAGGAATGAGGATGGATTGGCTTTTCTTTCTGCCCACACAGCAGAACTGTGCCAGTGTACTGTTTCTAAGGACTACGGGTATGGAGCATTGAAAAGAGACCAACATAGACAGGGAAGTTAATTCTGGTGATGTAAGGGTCAGATTTTCACATGCACAGTGAATTTTATGACACAGTAACACACATATGTTTATTAATATTCACGCGGATGCAATGAGACACAGCAAAACCTCATACTGCCTGACACCACAGGTATCATGTCACTCTGATACCTAGCCAAAAGTAAGCTAAATCTTTGGTAGATCCTGCTCATCTCATGAAATCCCAAGAGAACATTTTATTGCTCTAGTCAAGCTACTAGTTTCATACTTAAAAGCTGCTACAGTATTGTTATTATCATTATGACAAAGAGGTCAATGTTTTCTGGCTGTTCCAGCTGCTGCCTTATTTGAATGGAGATCAGCATCAGACAAGTACAGAACATTGTTGGTTTTGGTGCATCAGGACTGAGTAGACCACTGTCATCACAGAGATCAGTCTGAATTTCTTCTGCTGCTTGTAACATCCTTTTTGCTGTTTATCTAGGTATTAAAAATGAAAGAAGAGGGGCCAGGTGTTAATTGCTTTCTGCACAGTTGGTAATGAAGTGTAAACAGCAAAAGGATCTTTCCCAAACATCCTGCTAGATAATTGGCCACCTGCAAGTGCAGCCCTGTTTAAGGTCTTCCCTCCTACCCTGTTGCATCAAAGAAATGGGACAGCAGCATGCACAATTATAGTTACTTTCAGCACAGCAGCATCTCTGCTACCAGTGAGAGCCAGAAACACACAGGAAAGCCACTTCTGCTCAGGCAGCAGACTCACGCTGCAGTGCGTAGGGTAAGTTGGAGGAAATGTATCTGTCTAGGATGTAGTACCCCTCCATCCCCTGATAGGACCTGCTTCAGAACATCACCTGCCTGTCTCATTGCACTCAGCACATCGCCATTAAAGAAGAGGAGAAACAGACCTATTCATACAGGTGGAGGCAAGTGATTCAAACCCCATCTGTATATTAGCAGCCTACGTAAGGGCTGACTGAATGACCTGTCTGTGAAAAGTAGAGGTTTCTGTTTCTAGCTTCTTCTTATTCCCTATTAAATAAAGTCTGAGGCACCTTTGTCACTTCATTTATTACTGTTAGTCACCATAGTTATGAATAAAGTTCAGGCTAAATTACATGGAATAGGTGAAACTCAAATGCATAGTATAGCAAACAAAGAAATACCTTAGATGCCAGATGCTTAGCAGTTTCTGTGCATTTGTACAAGCAAAACAATTCCTTAACACTGAAAATAGTAGTTAAGGCCTTTATTTTAATTTTGACCCAATCTGGAACATACTGTGAGTATTTTGGGGTACCCACTTATTTTTCTTTTCATTGAGCATCTAGCAGTCCTACTTAGGTACAACAAACAGTGGTGGTAGATGCAGTACAAAACCCAAGCATAGTTTGTGTCTCCGGCACTTTACAACCTGAATTATGAAGGGTGGAACAGGCATAGAAGTACAGTCAGAGTAACAAAGAGACACAGCAGCTATCTACATCTTGACAAATTACTTTTATAGGCTTTATAGACTGCAGTAAAGAGCTTTCAGGAGAGTCCTGAAGAATGGATTTTTGCACAAGTTTGTAGAGAGATTTTCCTAGGCATGGGGACAAGTCTGGAAATACAACTCGTTCGTCGTGTAAGCTGCGAGCAATGTTTTTTGGAAGGAAGAGTTATCAAGTCAGTAATGAATGAAAGATGGCAGATAAGATCACAGAATCATAGAATCACTGAGGTGGGAAGGGACCTCTTGAGATCATCTAGTCCAACCCCTCTGTTCAAGTAGGGTCAATGAGAGTAGTTTGCCCAGGACCATGTCCACTTAGGTTTTGGTTATCTCCAGGCATGCAGACTCCACAACCCTTCTGGGCAATCTGTTCCTGTGTTCAACCACCCTCACAATAAGAAAGTGTTTTCTAGTGTTTACATGGATTTTCTTGTATTTCGGTGTGTTTCTGTTGCCTCTTTTCATATCACTTGATACTGCTGATAAGAGTCTGAGAAAAGGCACGATGGCCTGTGAAGAGCAATAAAGGTAAAAAGAACCTGTCTCTATTTCATATGTTAGAGAAAACGAAGAAGTGTGAATCATATCTCAGATGAACACAAGGCATAGGAGAACAAGGTATATGAATAGAAATGAGTTGAACAAGACATACCTGTCCATGGCAGAGCTAAGGATGCTACTGAGATGTGGGTTGTAAGAACAACTGAGATGTGGTGACTTAGTGGAAGATTTTAGCTGTGTGGATGGACCCAAAGGCTACACCTTAGAAAGCAGTCTGGACCACATGGCAGAAGTTCATGTTAGCTTTTGATCCATTTAATACAAATTAAGTCATGAATGAGCTTGCCTAATCTTCTACTATGAAATCCACTATATATGTAGAAGATGGATGTTTGGATCCAGCTGCAGGGTCTGACATGATACAGTTGCAGGATCTCTGACATACAGCACTGACTCCTATTCACTGACTATTGCTGCTGAATGTCCAGGTCACCTTGGCTAGCTATTTCCAGCTTGCTAGTGAATTGTTGTACTGCCTCATACATCAAACATAGCCAGTGTGCGCACATTGTAGGAAAGCAGGTGCCTTCAGGTTCTTTCCTTCCTACCCCGGATATGTATCATCAGCTGCACACAGTATACTGATTAACAACCTGAACACCTGGCAGTATTAAAATCTGAGATTAATTTAAGATTAATATAGCATCAAGACTATTCATATATATGTATATGTTTGTACATGTCTGTGTATTTGTATATATATGGGTACATAATGCTGACTGTAACAATCCATTGCATATTAAAATAGCTTTTTCAGATATTCTTATCTTGGTATTCCTGAAACTCATTAGGCTCTTTTGACATCATTTATTTACTTATCCTCATTCCCAAGTTGTTTTTAAATGCGTCCTGTTTTCTGTCTATACTGTTATCCACCTGATTTATTATAACTCATCGTGTTTTCCCTGGAAGTTGATGATCAACAGCTAAACCGCTGAAAGAGGTGAAGATAAGAGTGCATCCCCAGCATGGGATTTCATTCATTTGCTTTAAGTGATCTTTTCATTGTAGACGGGTCTCCATGCTTGGATTAACTTTGTGTGTTATGGTGGAAAGGAAAGGGAAGGGGAAAGGAGAAAAGGAAGGAAAAGGGGAAAGGGGAAGGGGAAAGCAAAGGGAAGGAAAGGGAAAAGCCTCTACAAATGAATGTTTGGAAGTAGAGTGCCCAAAACATGGGACACATGACAATTACCGTCTCAAGGAGAGATCTGAAAATTCATCATCTTCAACTATGTTGAAACAGAAGTCAGTGGAAAGCATGTTCTCTCTGAACTGATGGGGCCCTGTATGTCCCATACACTGCCATCAGACAGTTTTTTTTCCTAGTTTTCATGAGAAATCTCTCTCCTGTGTTTCCAAACTCCTTGTTGCTTGCTGAGCAGTTTGTCTGCTGACTCAGATGCAACAGCATGGCCCTGTCTGATGAGCTGCTCAATTCAATTTACTCTGCTCAATGTTTACGTGACCTCTGGCAAGTTATCAAGGTGGCCTTCAAATGAACAAAATCTGAAGATGAACCGTAGTTCTTCATAAGCAATGCCCAGTCATGAGATTGAATATTGTCAGTGGAACTGCAATATGTTTGATGGAGTACTGGTTTTTAAGTCAATGATGTTGCTTGACAAGGCTGAGTGGGAAACGGGAGATATTGGTCAGGGAAATCTCATTCAAGTAAAACAAAGTTAAAAAATTCACAGTAAATCTATTCAAAACAAAACCATGATATTTTATGTCAAACTGAGATGAAAGTTTGTGACTTTGAACCAAATCAATGTAGTTTTTCAGTTTCCCATTCATCTATGCAATGATGCAGTGGTGATGGTAAAACTTATGGATAACCAGACTTACTGGTTATTCTTTTCATCATTCCAGATCCCTTTATTTCAGAAGGTGCAGGTTTTCTATCCCTTATGTAAATGTTACCATGACACAAAACACCATACCAAGTTATAAATACCACCTAAGCTGGTGGTAAAGACTGCAGGAGGAATTACTGCATGTTGTTAGCCCACCAGTAATGTGTGAAACAGTTGTTGTATTTCTGTCTGGGAGTTCTCGGCAAGATATATATGCAGATGTTTGGAAATCATGGAAAATTGAAAAAAAACCTGTCACATTCTGCACAAACCAACTGTCAGTGCAGAAAAAAAAGTTGTGTCCAGGAATCCCAAGAGTAATAGTGGGTCTGTAAACTGAGTTATACTGAGCTGAATGAGATTTTTCCTATTGCCATTTCATAGAACTCTGCTGTTAACTGCTGTGAAAAGTAGTTTACGTGCAGTACGCCCTTTTTTCCCCCCAATAACAATATCACTGTTTCTACGTTTTCCTTTACGCAATAGAAAATCCTAGTCCAAATAGTTGGCCAGACAGCCTTCAGATTTCATTTAAAATAAGGAAGACCATTTTTGCACTCGTGGCCCTCCCCATGTCTTTCCCAAAGTTGATGGAATTATATATATACATGAAGGGCAAGAATAATGCCTACTTGTTATAGAAATAAAAGTGAGGGGTTTTTCTGCTAAGAAAAAGACTAATAATCTATTTTTGTTTTTATTCTTCAGTCTTTAAAGAAAAAAAATAGCTAAGCTGATTTAAATTAAATTTTACAAAGCATATGCTCCTGGGCAGAAATCTTATAAATCCATTTTCAGCCCAAAGCACATTTTTATGGTTGAGCTATAATAAACCACTCAGAACAAGGATTCCACTGGAATTGCTTACAGAAAATAGTAGCACGAAAGGTATTATTGCTATAAAGCTTCACAGTAATGTTCGAATTTACTTGACAGAACCAGCAGGGCCATTTTTATTCAGTTTGACCTCTCATCACAAGAACCTACTAGAATTTCATGCTACAGAGAATAGAACACAGCCAAAAATTCAAAGTAGAATAATGATTAAAATAATAAAGTGGAGGCAAGGGTGTCCCAATGCTATAATGCATTTGATGCATGAATGCTGCTGTTCGGAGTGCCTTGGCATAGGGAAAAAGAGCCAGAAGCAAAGCATTTGTGAAGTAAGTTCCTGTTTATCAACAGTTAAAAGCCAAGGTGATCTGTGATGGACGTGGTTTTATTGCAAACTTAATTTAGCAGATGCCTGTCAGCTTACAGTGAAGCTCAGTTTGCAAAATAGGGTAATCTGTCTAGTGGTTACACAACATAATGTTACATGGCAATACAGACATATACCAAGAGGATAATAGGTGACAAGGAGAATTTAAAAAAAAAAAACATGAAATAAGAGAGAGGCTGGGCATTATCTGATGATTATGCAAAGTGCATATTAAAGGACTAATGGTAGGTGTTCACTATTGAAATGAAATGTTTATATAAAAACTTCCCCATACACATGCCTCTGTGTCCTTTGAGTAGGTTGCCAGGTTATTTAATGACCTCGTTACTCTTGTATCAAATCCAAGGTATGGTTTCTGTTTCACGTAAGAGAAATATGCTGGCAACTAAAATTGGAAGATCTTTTCCTGCCTTATCTCATGGAAGCATCTTAGTCTGACTCTTGGGAGGGGGCTAGGGTCACAGAGGAAAAGGTGTCAGAGCGAAAATATAGACCATGTGGCTGCATTCAGTAATCCCCTATACTTGCTATTCTCCAAATTAGAAACAGCACAACTGGTACAGCTCCAAGTATCAACAGCAGCAGCTTGAACATAAAAGGCCTGTTCTGCATCTCAAATATAGCAAATCTCTGCTTTGCTCTCAGCACACCACCATAGTCAAGATAAGGCAGTGCATACTTTTCTTCTGTAATCCTTGCTACATGCAGAGCAAAGCATTGAAGTTGGGTGAAATTCACCCTGAGCAATGTCTTGTACATACTAAAAGATAAAGACATTGCGATCGCAATTAATTTTAGTTAAGGAATAATGTTTGGAGTAGCTCACACACATGGTTGGAAATGAAAGACAAGAGAGAAGGGGATGATAAGGGATCTCACAGGAGATGCTTAGGTGCATGGAGGGATGTGCTTTTGTGGGCACAATAGCAGCTTTTAGTAGAAAGCCAGATTCTCACTCCCTGATGTAATATGGAGTAGCAGAGAGACAACAAGTTTGAATAGGTGGAACTGGGATGATAATTTAATCACAACGAAAGGAAGAGGCATTTTCTTAGCTTCATGTCTGAAGAATCTTTCAAACTGTCAAGAATATGAAGATGGCACCAAAGATGGGCAAATAAGTCTCAGGAAAGATGTACCTATGTCATGTCTTTGAGAACTAAGAGGGATTGTGAGATTAACGTGTTCTCAAACAAAAAAAGCATGAAGTGAGAGAGGAAGGGGCTGTCAATCATGTATGCCCCTGTGATAACCACTTTGAAGAGCTTCTCTCCTTTCTTTTATTTCAAAGGGCTCTGAAGTATCATGCAGCAGTAAGGGTTAAATAACAGAATGATGATGCAAGAGGGATGCTTGACTAGATCTCTTCTGTAAGTGCTAATAAGTCAATGAACCTGTGAAATGAATGGTAGTGAAGGAAGAGGATGGTTGGTGCCTGCAGGATGAAATCCTAATCCTTCATTAGGGGAAGAGCCAGCCAGTTCTGTTTTCCTGATCAGTGAGCCAGAGAAAACTGCCGGTATGATGGGAACTTTAACCACCCATGGATGACAATTTAAAACTGACTCCAAGCAGTAAGATATCTCTCAGTCCTTGCCATCAGCACTTATGGCTCCTTTGAGGGAATTCTTGGCACTAAGAATGGTGGTAATTCATATGGAAGGATTTCAGGCTGTTACCATCTCATTCAAATATCTCCGTTGTTTTAAATTTTTTTATCCAGCTCTTGGACAAAGAGAAAGGGAAGGCACTATATCTCTATAGAGTACTGCATTTTTTTTAGCTAATTATTTTTCTCTGAAAGTGTATTTGACCACCTTGGAGGTAATTTTGGCTGTGTCAAGTAAAAGATAAAATTCAGAGCTTGGTTTAAGTGAACAATATGTGCAGCGAGAATGTGAAATTTAAACCACAAGTTATTCGAGTTATTCAGACATGCTCAACGTGCGTGTTTACCCTCAGAATCATCAACAGACTTCTTGCATAATTTCTGATACCTCTAATTCTGTTTAGGAATTGCTAGGAAAATACTCTGGAGGTAAAAAGAATTCCTTTTTGGTGTTGACAGATGGAGACAGAATTTTAAAACATGCTTATTTTATTTACAACATGTATTGAAATTTCTGTAAGGTGCTTTTCCTCCTACCTGGTTCAGATAGATACAAAATGAACCAGCAAAAACTCTGCGGAAAAAAATCACACCCCTATGCATCACATACCTTACTCTAAGAAGCTTTCATATTTTGGAAAGGATACAGTGGCTGAGATGAAGCATGTGTACAAGAACAATGAGGTCCTATTCACAGTCTGTAGTTCCTGTTTTCATACCCTTTCAAAGCTGCTTCCTCACTGTCCCAAGCACAGGGTAAAGAGGCAGCAGTACACAGTGGGAGAACAAGTTTCTGAAGACACACGAATGTAAGTGGGCAGGTAAAAAGCAATCAGCTGCGCACGCACTCCTGCTCTTTGCTGGGGATCTGTATGATTGTTGGACTTGGTGATCTTAAAGGTCCTTTCCAACCTAGATGATTCTATGATTCTGTGGTCAGAGCTGATTCAGAGTGTACTGTAGGCTGGCAGAAGGCACCAGCTGAATCCAGGGGGTCTCTGAAAAACCCTGGGAGTGAGTTTCCCAGGCTTCTTGGCACAGCTGCTTTTTTATATATGCTCCACAAGCCTAAAATGCAAAATCCTCAAGTTCTTTCTTCTGAATGTTCCTAAAGTTCATTCCCTGTCTCTAGGGGAAAATTCTGTGATGAATCTACATTTTTAAAGCTTTTTGCGATGCTTTCAAGAAGTACTGAGATCATCTGCTGTGCTTAAAGGCAGAGATTCAGTGAATGTGTGTCTGAAAAACAAGCATTTAAAACACCTGAGCTTCTGCTGCAGGTAACTAAAGCATGCTTACAGACATTTTTCCTCATTATATGAGTATTTGAACACTTTGCAGAAGGATATTCTTGAGAATATGCCATAATTTGAGGGGATTTTACTGCATTGCTTTTAAGAATCTCCTGCTTTTAAGATTCTTAACTGCTCCAGAGGTTTCTTGAATAGAAGAAAAGACGAACATTTCAGTCTTGGGGAAACAAAAAGATACACCTGCTTGCTTCATTGGGTTTTTTTGTTCTTTCTTTTTTCTTCACTAACTAAAATGAGAGAAACTTCTGCTGTCTCTTCAGATGTTTCACACGTTTGGCCTTGTGTGAATTTAGGAAGGGGAACCCCTTGCGCCCAGTGACCGACAGGCTGGCTGGGAGGCCGTATTCAAAAGCAGAATCCTCTAAAAAGCAGACCTGACCCATTTAGTAGCTGCTGCTCAGGATAGCCAGTCCCCTTTAGGAGTGTGATTTAGATTGCAAATGTTCCCAGTACAAGAAATTATGCAACGTTCATACACATTCATTCACCCCAATCTTCCTTGCGATCGCTCAGTTTCTTCTTGTCTGAGGGAAACAGGGAAAGCCTCTCCTTAACAGTTATTTAATCCTTGTCCTCTTCCACCAGTAAAGCACTGGTAAAGTCACATTACAGCAAATTAGCATGTGGGCTTTTTATCACCACTGACAAGCTTAAGTGAACTTGTGATAGCAAGACAGTGTTATACCTCGTGTGGTCATCAGTGGCGCCACAGAGAGAACCAGTACTGGTCACAGAAAACAGCTGAGTTTAATTTTTCAGCTTGAAATCCTGATGAATAATGAGTCTTTTCATGGGGACTTGCAGGCTCAGCGTCCTCTGCAGCTGACATTATTGCCTTCCTCCACCCCCTCGCCGCCTGGCTGCAGCCTGATGAGAAACGGTAACACTAATCTTTGAATCTTTGTTATTTAGTAACTAGTTTCATGTCACAAGAGTCAAATGTCTTTAAGAAACTCTCAAGAGAAATGAATATGACCCCTGCGTGCTCCAGGACCCGTTCGGTGTGTGCAAGGCCCTGCCGGGCACGGCCGGGCCTGTGTCTGCCAGCAGCCACGGGTCACGTCGCGCCGCAGTGAGGAAGGAGGAAGGGGAGAAAGGAAAAACAGACACATTACAAATGGACCCTCACAGAAATATTGTTTCCCTGTCCGTAAAAAATGATCGTGGAATGAAACCGGTTTAGAAGGAAGGCCCGGAGGCTTATTCGTGAGGCAGATTTTTGGCACAGAAATCCTGGCCCAGGTACAAGAATACCCAACCCCTTCCGTGGGAGCAGGCCCAGCCCGGGGCAGGCACTGCCTGCACCCCACCTCCGGCCGTCCGCACGCCTTCCCGGCACCCTGGGCAGATCTTCTCCCCTCCACCCCGGGGCCGGGGCTTCTTCCTTCTCTCTGGCCCCACAGAAAGGCAAGGACATAAAGTCACCTTTCCTCTTGCCTGGAGTCGAGTATAGGACAGTGTGGACACGTCTCCTCACCAAACCTTGCGTTGTAGCCGGGGTGAGAGCGTGACCCGAGGCTGCTAAAGCGCAAGGGACGCCTGCCCGACGGTCCCAATAGCCCTCGAGTACACCTGTTGAAGGCAGCACATCTTCCTTGCAGTGACAGTCTTGGAGATCAGGACACGTCAATCCAAACCAGCCTTTCCCAAGGATGAGGCTAAGAGAAATTGCTTAGTTTTTCTGAGGGGTTCCTAACACACCAGTGGCATCGGGGAGGGCAGGCAGTTGCGTTTCAAGGGAAATGAGCTGGCCAGGGAAGCCAAAGTAGAGGTTTGCTTGGGAACCAGTGATGGGCCTGCTGGTGCCTGGACCAGTCAGTGTGCCCAAGGGCCTTGGAGGGGGGAGCTCCGAGGCTGGCCCTGTCAGGGAGGGGACAGTGGTGGCCTAGGGGCTGCCCAGTCCTGCGAGGCTGCCATCCCGCAGGGAGGCTGCAGGCATCCAACCCAAACTGTTTTATGATTCTATGATCTTCCCAGTGCTGGCCTGCGAGAAGCTTCAAGGCAATCTTTTTGACTGCCGCTCGAGAAACCAGAAACTTGCAACCTCTGAAAGTGTTTCTGAAACAAATTACCTGGCTTTTTCCTCTCTACAGAACAAGACCTCATCAGAATTTCCATCTTGCTTGGCATACTGTTATTTTGCTTTTTAATTGTAACTTGAAGCACCTGAAAGAGAACGTTGAAATTCCCTAGGAGACAGAAATTTTGAGCTTAGCCAATTTTTTTCACCTTTTAAGCTCCAGCTTCTGCCTCAGCTGAGGCAGAGAAACTGCAGGGAACACTGCACATTTCATTCTTACCAGAACAACTCCATTCTGTGCAAGCGACCAAAGGAAAAGGCCTGTAAATAAAGAACAAGTGACGATGCGGCTAATGACTTTATCATAATGCATATGAGAAATGGATATATATATATATATATATTAAATTTATAAGGTTGTCCTTACTTCTGGTGTTGCTTCATCCCTTCTGAGCACTGGCCTTTGCAACCTTAACATTTTCATTTGGGCATACTTTGTGCTATTGGAACTGTGATTTGAAAACGCACTGTATAATCTAAGGGGATTTAAAGCCATCCCACTAGGATACAAATAAAATGAGGGAGAAAAGAAGTTTTTCAAGTGGGGGCAAAACAATGCATGCCTCTAAATTAAGTCATGCGTTTGTAGTAAGTACTACTCAAGAGTTTATATCCAAACCTCATGCTTGTGATTTTTAGAGGTGGAAAAATGATTGGGAAAAATAGTGGTACCTAATATAGTAGTACCTAAAATTCCAAAGGGAGAAAAAAAAATTCTCCTGTTACGAAGTTTTCAGATGGCAACAAGATTGCTGGTGTCAGGACTAGAGGAGTGGTATAGTCTCCAGTACTTGAAGAGCTCAGCACATTACTTTGTTGACCCTAAATTCAGGTCATGAGGCAGATTAGTTTTATCAAGCAGTTCTGAAATAAGGGATATCTTTATTCTTTTGAAAAAAGAACTCAATATGCAATATATCATTTTATATCCGATATATCCTTACATACCAAAAAATGGGGTTTCTTTGAGAGAGGATGTGAAGATTTTGAGATGTATCATAGATAAATTGGTTTCAGCTGCCTGGTATGAGCTTACTGCCGCTTTTGTATTCATCTAAGCATGACTTTTGTGCTCAGTGGAAAGGGGGAGTGTTAATTATTTACACTACTATAAATCTTTAATTACTGTGCAATGGTATCTGTAGTCCCTTTATCATTCAGAGCAGTGGAATGGCTCTTGCTATCGTAGCACAAAATGGGATGTGACTGAAATGAAAGCTGTTCGTCACTGGCTTGTACGGGAGGCAGTGGTACGTCTTGGTTCAGCAGGCCTCCGATGTCTTCAGTGACGAGCACGTCACTTTGTAAGTAGGCAGGGTGTTTGGCCGAGCTATTTACAGTGCACTAAAATAATACAGTGTGTATATGGGTAGCATAGGGTATGATTTAGTGTTTGTCCTCTGGTAACTGCAAAAGACACGTCTCACATGCCATAAAGGCCCTAGGATTAAGCAATATCATCACTCAAGCAGTCGCTCCGGCTTCAGAGGGACTATCTGTGCTCTTACACCCAGGCCTCATAAGTAACTGCCTTGTTGGATCAGGGCTTGTCTTGCCTTTATATTTGGGGATTTTTCAGCCCTAGTTTGTACAGGATTCAAATGTCACCACATTTATTACAATAAATGGAGAGTGAGATGGAAATAATAAGTGAAAAAGGATAGCAAGCTTTTTGTCATGGCTTTTATCTTTGCAGCTGTAATTGCAAAGCCTAGCTGGGTACCTACATAATTCATGCAGCCTATAACTAAAGATAATCAGGAAAGCAAATGATATCAAGAAGGAACACGATAAATTCATACCCTCATTTATACAATGTTGTTAGTGTGAAACTGGATCCACCATATCCCAGGTGCCTCTCTCCTGTCCTGTGTTACACTTTTTCTCATCACTTCACAGTATTTCTTCTGGCTTTTGCTTCCAGTATTTTGCTATTTATTAAGGATAATCTCCCTTTCTGCAGACAAGGGCCTCTGCTCAGACCAGCCTTATCTTCTTTCATCATTTTCTGAACAAAAAGACCAGATAGAGCCCCCTTCTTGCGCATAAGCATTGCTCTGGCTCAGAATCACTTTAACATGGTGTTTGGACCTCGACACAGCAAGACATGACTACTACTGAAATTATTTTTTTCTTATCTATGACAGACTGGTGGAGACCCATGAGAAAACTTTTGCCTATATGCTAGAAACACCTCAGGATGTAACATTTTTCTTTTCTTTGGAAAGAAAAAGTAATGTTTTCTAGCTTAGACCGTGATACCGTGACAACTTAGACTGTGTTAATGTGATATATCTGCAGACACTGAGAATATATGAAGCTGTATGAAACTAATAGCTGTTCTCTGTGGGGACTAATATATTCCCTTTTTTTGCTTCAAAGTGGTAGCAAAGTGCTGGAGCAGATGAGCTCGGGAATGGCTGGAAGTGCCAGGAAGTCCCTGGGAGCCCGGCAGGGAAAAGCTCTGGGGAATGAGCTATGTACCATACGCCCGCCCTGCCCTGGGAAGCAGGAAGCACCAGTGACGTCTTCAGCTTCCTTCCAATCTGTTTTTCTGTTATTTGAGTCCATACATCACCTTTCTCTACTCTCTGCACTGGGACTTGGAGTTCAGATTAATTCCTTTACTGGGGCTTGAAAGAGACAGCTGTCATTAATCAGCAGTTAAACTTTGTGGTGGTATCTTATATGCAAGTGGTGATGACTTTGAAACATCCATCAAACTGAGTCCATCACTCTCAGGTACACTCTGTTGTGACACTGCCGGTTTGGCTTAGTTTAAATATAAAATAGAGTAAAAGCATCTTTTTAATGGTTTACAAGTGAAACCATTAACCAAGCTAGCATTTGTGGCAGCCACTGGACAGTCATCTGACTTCACTGAAGTGCATGAACTTTGATAAACTTCAGATGAGTTTTTATTTAACCACTTATTTGTAATGTACTTACTTATAACGTCCCTTAGCACTGAAGTGCATAAGTGGACTAGGTTTCCAACAGTAACGCTGCTCTTGGTTAGGTATACTTGCGTGACTTTCCTCTAACTCAGAAAATAATCTCTTAGTATAATTTGGATTAACGGAGAATTTTGTATTAAAGCTCGAGTATTCCTCAACATTTTTTTAACTATAATTTTAAAAACAATTTAAAAAAATTATTTTGAAAAAAAAAAGTCCCAGAAATCAGCTGCATTTCACTATTGTTTATGAATTAATATCCTAGAATATGGACAAAATAGAAATGATTTCTGAAAGTAGTTGAGAGAAAGAAAACTTTTCATACCACTTTCGGAAGCTCTTTTGGCTGTCATCATCAGAACATCTTTCTTTGTGGTTATGGAAAGGGAAATATCTTTAAAAACCTGCAATGCACCAATAACAGTTTGTTTCACAGGGAGTCAGAGAAGAAGGACCTCTATGGAAGGTTTCATAACTTCTTTCATGGATCCTCTAAACTAGGCTTCCTTTTAAATTCACTTTCTGGTAATCCTTCATGATTCAGTATTACAGGAAAATGCTTGTTCACTATTGCTGTAAATGTTACCCTTGAAATTATAATGTGAAAAGCTTCCTCAAGACCTCATGGAAGAAACCTGAACGCGTTAACTTAGGAAATTCAATGGACATACAAATTAGATTGGCTAATTAGATGAATATTCATGTGGTTTCTTCAACTTTGCTCATAAAGTTTTACTGCTGCTTGTTGCTCTATTTGCTGCATTATACCAGTGTGCCAAGGAAGAGGAAGCACAGACATAGAATGGCTTTACTGTTTATTTTCACATTCCCTAAATTGTCTATCAGTAGCTTTTACCTGTATGTTACTTTAAATTTTACTTTCTTTTTATTATCATCCATCTGAAAAAACAACACATTGAAAAATGATTGCTTTATAATTGATTGATGACACCCTTCACAAGGGCATTAAAATCTAGCATATTCTTTATAGCTTAGTATATGCATTACTTTTGTAAGAACAGAGTTTAAATTCTGATTTTAATAGCAAAATGGTGACTTGAAATGTGACTGTTAGACATTTTTTCCTTAGTTATTTTCAGACTTTTTTATAGTTAGAGCTCTAAAGATTGAAGCGTGGAAAAAGTATGCAGTTATCAGAAGTTAGCTGGCAGAATTATTGAATATTCAAAAGATGATTAAAAACAGTATTAACTATACAATACCTAGTGTAGCGAAGATTTGTTTTATCAGTAACTGAGCTGTTAAGATGTAAAATGCAGAGGGAACTTGCAGCTACAATATCTGAGCATGCCAACCTCCCATGAGAACATCAACTAGATACGCTACTCTCTTTTTCTAACACAACTGCGTTAATGGGTGAGTGCAAATACTTTGTGTAGGGTGCGTGATTCATAAAACAGTCTTACCTTTGGCGTAAGATTTTGTTTTCTAATGTTTTCAGTTTTTTCTCTCAAGAGTGTGCAAAGTCTGATTCTTAGAAACCATCATGCTCTTATTGCTCCCAGATAGATAGATCTTTATTCATATAGGTGCTCACAGGTGGCTCCCTGGTACAGTAGCAGTACATTCCTCGAGCAGACACTACCTTAGTGTTTGCAGTAATAGAGGTAGCACTTTATGCTCATATACTTTATATGGGGTTTTATTTAATAAAGGAAAATTATTTTCATTGTACTACAAGATTTTTTTTACTGAGGTATAAAATAAAGTAGTCTCTGAATGTGTGTAAAAGAGCAAGGAAACAGGTCAAATTTGGTTAAATATTGTTAAGTCATTCTCTGAAGCTTAGATTATCCTGCTTGATCACCAGTGAGTTAACGCACACAGGGAACAGTGTGCAGATGTTTGGTAATGGTCCAGTGTTGACCTTTTATTCTTAGAGATTACAGCTTGCTTCTTGATCACTCTTTAATTTTCCATAGGAATGTAGACAAACTTTGAATTTCAATTTCAGTTTCATGACTGAAATAGAAATAGAAGATTAAAAAGTGATCATCAAAAGGTGTGTGGACTCATGAACATTGTAATTTTTGATGGAAAAAGGAAACATCATTTTACAATGCAAGATGCAGTTGCTTTTGCTGGGAGATTTAACAGAACATTCCCTGGTTGCTTTGGGGCAAAGTGAGCGCAACAGGAGCCCTGGTTTTACATGTCTGTCTGAATGAGTTCAGCTGAAAGGCAGATTTGTTGCTCACAGCGTCTATATTGTTGTGCTCGTTCAGGGCACTGAAAGGACCCCGGCGTTCAGGGCTTTTTGTGTGTATGTTGAAAAGATTTGTTTCTTTCAGTACCTAGCACACGTTATGTAATATCACATCAGCCTATGCAACGTGGTGCAACATTGCATAAGGCTATTGCTTTTGCCCCTTGCATGGCAGAGAATAAAAATGGGATTTAAATTGTTCCCTTCATATTTGAAATATCCCCAGGCACTTTTTAAAGTAAAATTCTAAATTATACGAAGGAAAGCTGAGCGGGTATTAGGTAACCGGCAACATCCTGGACATGGCAGCAGAGAGAAAGGCTTCCGCTTTCTTTGCAAAAAGAGAATTTGTGGGCCAAGACAGATGTGTTGTGTTTGAAAGCCCCACATGCAGCTGGCAATAAGAATTATTTTGCACTATCACAACGGGAATGGATTTTGTGGTCACATCTGTGTATTTTTAGACATATTGAAAACACAGCAATTATTTGGATGCTGCTGCAATATTAATGCATTGCGTATGTATTACTTTCATAATTTGATATTATATATTGTATTTGAGAGCTATGAGTCATTTATAGCTGGAGTTTATATATAGCATCGTAGTCATAGGCCATAGTGCAATTATGCCAAGGAAATTAGGTAAATATGAAGATTAAGAACTACCCAGCTTGATGAAGTCAAATTAAAATTTTGAAAGTACAATTCCGGTCAACTCTGTTCCCCAAAATATTTCAGTGTAAAATTTCTGTAGTAAGAACAGAGTTCCACGAGCTGTAAAATGTATGAAATTTTTCTTCTTTTGTCTCTTCTGTACTGTTTCTCTGGTGTCTAATGAGTGAATGCTTAAGTCTTTTCCTCTTTTCCTAAAGCCTGTGCAACTGGCTTCAGGTGGCCCTGCTTGAGTGGTGGTTGGACAAGATGACCGCCAGAGGTCCCTTCCAACCTCAACCATTCTGTGATTCTGTGTGTAATTTGGATCTGCTTCTCTTTCCTGCCACTGATTTTCAAAAAACTTGTACACCATTACTATTTCAGAAATGTTGTCCCCGCTGTCAGCCTTGGCTGAAGCTGGTGAACAAGCTTCCAAGGTGTTTGTAAGGACTCTGACAGTTGGGTGGCGTAGGAGCTTTTGTCTTGATTCCTAGGAAGTCCAGTCCCAAGAATATATAACATAAAAACATTAAAACAGTTACAAAGGGATCAGACAAAGGATCCATCTAGCCCTGTATCTTTTCTTCAACACTGGACATAAGTAGGTGCTTCAGGAACAGCGATAACAATATAAACTTCCCTGATAGGGCCCCCAGAATAAAAGGTTCTTTTCCATGTACTCATCCGATTTCCTGGAGAACTTAGCCAAACTGTAGTTTTTGTGACTTCTTTGGGCAGTGAATTTCATAGTTCTAGCACCTGCTGCATAAAGAACCATTGTTATTGTTCATTGTTACGAACCTTTCTCTTACCATCTTCATTTGATGGGCCCTAGATTTTTTATTGAGGGGTGAAAACCTGATGCTTCTTCACTCTCTCCAAGGCACTTGTAATACTGCAGACTCGTATCATTTGTTGTCATGAGTTGTCTCTTTCCCAAGCTGAAGAGTCTCAGCCTACTCAGATATCCTTGTGCCAAACCAATTAACTATACTAGAAAATACTTGTTGCCCCCCTTGAATCTTACTTATTATTAAAAAAAAATAGGACACAAAGAGCGAGAGAAGGAGAGAACTGATAAGCAATCTCAGCCTCACATGGGCCTAGGCATGTGGTTCTCAGTGACAATGAGGGTTGCAACTGTACTGCCGCAAATCTCTAGGAGCACACCTAATTACGTGTCTCAGTGCTGGTGTACCTGCCTTTCAAGCATTCCTTGCTCTGTTTGAAAACACGGCTGTAAATATGCTCTGTGACACAGAAAAAAATTAAAGCATAACTTTATATAAATGAGCCACTGTGTTTGTGAATGCCTTCCAAAGTGTCTGAGGCATAGCAATACCTGTGATACTACGTTGAAAATCAAACCAACATTTCACAATGACAACAATTAAAACATTGGCCATGCTATATGAGCATAGGTAGGAGAAAAGAAAAGCTTGATTCTTATCAAAAGCCATTGATATGTCAATGTATGCAAAATCAAAGTGGGAACAGGCTACTTCTTTCTTTAACTCATTGGATTAAATAATGCATATATAATAAAGAATAACTTTAATTTCTCGTTTCAGTTTATCTTGAAGTACCTCAACAAGCAATTCAAAGGGTATACTCTTCCATAAACTGCATTTGTGGTGATTTGATCAGGATCTAACCTTGAGTCTTCTTTTGCTGCTGGAAGCAAAAAGCTTTGTCTTGGAAGCTGACATACATAGACTGGTCAATGTGCCCTAATATTCAGTGTAGCACTAATTAACATGAAGAAATGCAGTCATCAGACACAATTTAGACACCTGAGCGTCCAGTTTTGTTCAATAAAAGTGATACATTGATAAAAAGAATTTACTTTTTGCCTATGTCTGTCCTAACAATTTTGTACCTATGATGAGTAAAACTTGGTTTGCTGCCAGGTCTCCTGGATGGACATTATAAGCAATGGCATTGTAGTCACTGTTGTTCTAGTGCCATCCATTAGTGCTACAGATATCACAGGGACACGGTCTCTAACTTTAGAGTTTATATTGAGACAAATCAGAAACATAAATAGGAATAGAGGAGTGGGAAAGACAGGGTAATGGTTATAATAAAAACAATCTCAGACAGTTGGTTATGCACAAGCATACATAATTCATACACATTTGTTCCTGGTCCTGCAATAATGGCTTTGGTGGTTCTTTTTCCATACTAATGAAATTCCACTGGTGAGACAAAGTAACCGGAATTTTTTATGAAGGACATAAGTGAGAGGAGGGAAGTCCAGCATATTTCAGGAAAGCCAAGAATTTGGAATTCAGACTATTTCTTTTAGAAATACAGAGCACACTTCAAAGTTTTCCTGCTTGTCAGGTGACTGATGTTCCCTAGTATGGATCTTTCTGTATTTAGAAGTCATTTTAGTGAAAAATGTTGAATTCTTTTCCAGAGTGCTTGAGAACGTGCCTACAAAAATAGGACAGAACAGAGAATGTTTTAGTAAGCTTCTGTGCTCTGTCCAATTATGCTCTTAAAAGATTTCTGAGGGGAAAAGGGAGTGGACTAATTTTATATGAAGGAGACATTGAATAGAGTTGCCAGAACACTGATAAATGTCATTACAAACGACCGCACAGGTCAGCTAAGGATTATAGTGTGATCTTTTGGACTTCTGTGTCACAAAATTACCACCTCTCTACTGAAAAAATCCACAAGATTTATTCATTGTGATGTTGATTTTTAGAGTCATGCTGTGTGTACACAACTCACTGCTTTGAAATGAAATACTCATTTCATACAAGAGACCCACCGTGCAAAGTGGTCTGGCCAAGAGATAACATGTGATGTTTCCGTTTAATAGATTGGTGCAACACCTAATGAATGGTGTGAGCTTATAGCTTCTATCACATGAAGACCTGAACCATAAGAATAAGAAAGTGTGCGAATGAGGCACGAAGAATAGACAGATGCAATGATGAGCTATGGAAGACCTTTCAGTTCTGTCTACCTGAAATGAAAGTTCTGGCACGTCAAAGTTTAGGAGGTTAAAAGTCAGTGAATACTATTGTGGTGGTTTGACCTTGGCTGGCTGCCAGACACCTCTACCCCACAAGTTGCTCTCTCACTTAATAGGTCAGGGGGAGAAAATATGATGAGAAAGCTCATGGGTTGATATAAAGGCAGTTTAATGAGAAAAGCAAAGGCTGGAGGCAGAAGAAAGGCAGAATAAGGATAGGTATTCTCTACTTCCCATCAATAGGTGATGTCCAGCCACTTCATGGGAAACACGCCCTCAGTATGTGTAGTGGTTACTTCGGAAGACAAATGCCTTAACTGCGCAACCCCCCCTGCCCCCACACCCTTTCCCTCCACTTCTATTGCTGAGCAAAGCATCATATGGTAGGGAATATCCCGTTGGTCAGTTGGGGTCAGCTGTCCCAGCTGCGTCCCCTCCCAACCTCTTGCCCACCCCCAGCCTACTGGTCTTCGGTGGGGAAAGTTGGGGAGACAGCCTTAATGCTGTGTGAACGCTGCTCAGCAATAGCCAACACACTGGTGTGTTACCAACACCACTCTAGCCACAAATGCAAAGCACAGGTCTCTCTGGGCTTTTATGAGGAAAGTTAGCTCCATCACAGGCCGATTCAGTAAAATTATAGTAATGTAAACTTGCTCTTCTTTTTTTTTATACAAGTGGGCTTATATCCAATGGTGTACCGCGGCTATTTGCAAACCTGGGTACAAATTCCAAAGCAGATTGCTTTTATCAGTTACAACCTCAGTTCCCAACCAGGAAAATAAATAAATTGGCAGTTAAACCTCTTTAAAAAAAGAGCTTGCTAAATGAATTCCACCCTGCCCTTTAGGGACTGGGGCCAATGTACAATATCATGATTTATATTCAAATGTTTTTTTTTGATGTGGTGCATTAATGTCCCCCTTCATACAGAGAAAGTGGTGAAGCAACCACTCACTACTTGGAATGTGCTAGAGAAGCCTGAAAGAGAAGGTATGTGTTTAAAGTACTGTTTTAAGTTAACCTGGCTTGGACATCATGAACTCTGCAACTCCTTCAGTATTTCTGGCAGCTTCCTTAAAAAATTAATTCTGATTAGGCTCATAAAACAGGTTAAACGCCGCATGTCCTCCATTATTGATATTCCACAACTCTTTGCAACCTTTAGCGGGCATGCTAAGCTTTAAGGAGAAGAAACCAGTTAATTAATACTGAACTATCACAGATTCCTACAATTATGATCTGTGTTATTGCAAAGAAAGGGGTTTATAATGAGAAAGCATCCTTTTAACATGCTATCAGCTTAATCATGTATTCCAAATAAATACTTTTCCCAGCATTGGTAGATTTTAGATTGACTTATATATTGAAAGCATACTCTATTCCCTAAGTTAATTCTGATCATGTGGACAGCAATCTTCTGATATGAAAGACTGTTAAGAACATCTATGAGAAATTATTTGATGTCTGGCTCTTCCCACATCAGAAGAGCTGAAAAGCTCATGAAAAGAATATACTTACAAAAAATAAAGTGCATTTAGCAAAGCATACTAGAAAAGACAGAACACTAACTGTAGAGCACGGAAAACCATAGTCGAGATAAACAAAGAACTACTTATCAGCTGTCATTAGTGCCGGAGTGTGGGAGAGTGCTGCAGCCAAATTCTACTGGTTTTTGTACTCATTTTTTTCAGTAGCTTTGTATTTTGGTGACCAAATTCCCAAACTACATGATTTATTCCGACCTGACTTGGCTAAAGTGTGTATTTTTAAAAAAGATTTGAGAATATAAATCTTGTCAGCTATTGTGCAGATATACATGGGTGCAGAGGCTGCCACCACCTGTCTTGCTGTAATTCCTTCCATAGTATCAAAGAAGCACGACACTTTTAATTTCCTCTTCTTAGCTCTTGGGTGCACTTAGTTCTATCTCAGCTGCAACTTGACTTTGGTCATGAAATGGTCTATATATACGTACTAAGTATGGCACCTTACTGTTAGCAACTTTTGATTAGATGACAGCTATATCACTACACACAGAAAACAGCATTCTATTTTTTTTTTTTTTAAATCCTGCAAACACTTATTTAGGGAAATGGCATTTGAGTATACCCTAGTTGTGTTTAGCCCCCTTATTTTTCCCTATAGTCTAGTAAGGCACTTACTTAATAGGTAGTCGACTTAACTTCTTGGACAGGGAAAAAATCCAAACCTGCTGGCTAAATGGACTAAAGGGAAGGGCCAGCTGAGCCTACCCACTGCTTTAATGAGCTGCTATTGCTTTTTCAGTGGGAAGAGAGGAGCTTCTCTCTGACTTCACTGCACTCCGTTATGGGCCGCAGCCTATGAGTCATTGCCTTGAAGAGAGGGTGACTTATTTTAATTACCCTCAATGAACCCTGCATTTGCAGGAATGAGTCATAGCCTAATGCAATTTCATAATAATTATATAAGAAGTATTTTAAAGTGATGCCTTGTAGCTTTGCCTATGTTATTCATTCTCCAGGGTGACTGGAGAACATGATTCATTTTAAATGAGCCAGTATATATTATTTACTAGTAATAATTTCTTCTGTTATTTATAGATAGAGGGTGTGCATGGTTCTATACAGATCAACAATATGATAAGGTTCCTGAGCCCAGGGGCATGCAGCACATGCAGACATCAGAGTGATTAAAAATATGGTGGGTGAGATTGGTGCTATGATAAGCAGACAGAGCAGCTCTCTGAAGAGTGTTTTGCTTACCTTTTAATGAATAATGTGGGGTCAGGTCAAGTGCTCCCAATCATGTATAGGGGTGCTAATGGCCAGGGGAGTGGATGAAGGAGAAAGGCAGGCAGTGCAGTTTGAAGGGAAAAGTGTAAGAAGTAGGGGTAAAGACCTCAAACCTCCTTTCCTTCTCTTTTACCACTCATGAACACGATTTGTCACAGTTGCACTGTTTTACAGAGGGTTATCAGGTTGGACAAAGCATATTTGCTGGAAAGGATTCCAAGAGCTTGCACATTGGTGTATGTTTTCCACTTGGTACTGGAAAGGACATATTTTATTAAGTAACTGGTTAGACAGTGCTCTGGTAACAATGTGCTGCTATTAGGAGGTGGTATAACAATGTACAAGGTATATCCTTTTAAATGCTCACTAGGGATTTTTTCCTTAGTCTTTTGAAGGACAGTGGGGGAATCATCACACAGCACAGTGGTATATATGCCTGTGTTAGAGTGTGGAATCCCTGTAAGGGAGCCTGTTACTAGGTAGAAAAGACTGGAAGGTTGGGGTGGGTTTTTTTGAACGGTAGAGAGCTAGTTTAAGCGTGTTTGTGTGCTGCTGGGGAGGAGCTCATTTATGAAAAAGGAATTTTCTTTGTTTTCTATCCAGCTGCCCATTGCCTTGGGCTACCTTCCTTGGGTGGTGTCTATCTACTTACCATAACAAGGCTTGGTCTTCTTGCTCAGCTGGTGTTTGCTTGCCCAACACTCTTAGCATAGATACAGATTTTAGGGAAAGTTTGGTTAAGAAAGTTGGTGTAGATGGATAGTTACAACTTATCACTCTTTATGGTAACCTAATTACTCATCTATGCAACTAAAACTACTGAATGTGCTTTCTGCTGTCAAAATGAATTGTCACAGTGTGGTTTGAAAGCCCTGCTATCGTAATGCTCTCTCTAGGGAAAGGAGAATCGAGACAAAGGGGTAAGGTAAATGATTGGTACAAACTCACACAGAAATCTGTGTATAAATCTCTGCATAAAGAAGGGAATCCACATGTCTTCAGTCACAGGCAAAGTATCTTAACCACAAGACCATTCTTGCTCCTGTACAAACAAGCAGCTTGCTTTCATTTCTTTCTTGTCGGTAGTTATGATAGACAGTCCATGCATGAATGTTAGTGGCGGAGGGTTTGCTGTCTAAAGCGTGTTTGGAGCTGACACTTGAAAGATGAATGAGTCAATGGGTTCACAGAAAAGAAAAGCTTTTTCATTTATATGAAGACTATTATTGCCTGGTGTGTCAATTTTATTTCTGAAAGGATTAGCTGGAGACGGGAGGTTTAAGCTGTGAATCAAAATATGTACAGGTACTGTGAGAAACACGAAAGAACGGACTACTTTTTAAATCATTCTGTCCATTTGCCTATCATTATTATGAAGTATGTCATCTTTCTTGGATTTAATCAGGAATATATCTGAATCACTTATAACTGTGGTGCCTGTGCAATAGATGGCAGAAGAAAATACTGACAGGTTTCCAGAAGGGTTTGGTCTAACTGTCAGCAACTACTTTTGTTTGTGGTTCCAGACTTTTTTCTTTTTGCTCTGATTCCTTGAAGAATACGTCAATGAGCAGTGCTTCTTCCTAACCTGAGCTCACTGAACACAGTAATATTTGCAGTTTGTTATCTCTGGCAGAGGGAATTCTACTGAGCATTTACTGCATGGCATGTTGTATCATATTGTTCCCAAGAGATCGAATGGGAGGTAAACAGCCACTTGGAGAGAGAGTATAAAACCATCATAACTACTGTAAGTTTAACTCACATCTGGCCTGACGAATTTGGCCACAAATTGTTTATCTGCAAACAGGTTTTTTTGTCCCCTTGGACGTGACTGCCAAGCAAATAAAGAGGGGGCAAAGACTGGATTGCTGGTAGCAAACATGATTGGTTGTAATCCCATCTGATGTTCAGGGAAGATCAATATTACAGCATGCTGAAGTATTTTCTTGGTAGTTTGCATGCTGGGCCTGAAAATTACAGCTTCTGTCAGAGCAAGTGAGAGGTGCTGCCAGAGCTGTCCTCTGTCCCTCCCTGTGTCCTGGCTAGATTTGATACATGTTCTTTTCTGAGTGTTAACAGCAAACATTGCAAGAACGCTTGTAATAAAGGCGCTTGACACATCAAATTAAACTGCATAAACCCAGCCCTGCTTTTGAACTGTGTGCTCTGGTAAGGGGGGCTGCGGACACTGGCGCCTGTGGCCGGATGACAGCTCGTTATACAACAGCAAAACAACAAAGTTGACTCCTGAGGAGCTCGGTGCTTTGTTCTACAAAGGCTGGGGGGGGGGAAGAAGCGGCTGCTCTGCTGCTTCCGTGGAATGGCTCCATTGTTAGATAGACAATACTTGGACACAAAGCACGCATACCTGCATACCTTTTGAAGCCTCGGGGTGCAACATGGGTCTCTTACTTTCACTGTAGGAAGCACATGACATGCTTGGAAAAGAGGCACACACAACTGGCAAAAGGTAACAGTGCAGAAAAGTTGGGTTGATGACTAAAAAACATCTTTGACAATGTTTCTGGCTTTGGTTTTACGACTTTCTACAAACCTGGGGTATGAAATCTGTGCATGTGAGTGTGGCCAACCCACAATGCTAAGACTAGATGCAGCTGTTTCTAAACAAAGTACCTTTTCTTTTTCCTTATTATAACACCGGAAAAAATCTGCAGAGGTGGAGATGAACTGGAAGAGGTCATGGGACAAAGAAATGTCACCCAGTTTTCTCAGGATATTATTTCTAATGCTCTACTGCAGTGATCCAAAAGTGCAGCACCTGCCAGAAATCGAGGGTATGAATGTTTTCAGAAAAGTGAAGCACAGCTGATTCCAGGTGCAGTGAATAAAGTGCTTGAAATCTGAAGCCTGAATATGTTTGTCCATTTCTTTACCTTGGCTGAAGATGAAAGTTTGGTTGGAATACTTATGAATAATTTATGAAAGAATATTTGTTAGCGTATGCCATTTCACCACTGCCAAACAGCATTGTAAAGCAACATTGGCACTGAAAAAATTAGAGAGAGAGAGAGGAAAAGACTAAGAGATCTGGACTATGAAAAAGCAACTTTACTTCATCTAATCTAAAGAGACCCGGAAGGAAAGCTTTGTTTTTAATCAGAGCCAGGGTTTGTAACAAGCTCACCCACATGTTTCAAATTTCAGACTGAAAATAGGCTTTTTGAAACAAATGTGGTTTGTGAAAATGGCTGAAGAGGATTGCTTTCAATCTGTGCTTGCGCAGAATGGGAGGATTGGTCTGGATTAATGCGCTGTTTCAATCTTATGATATGTGAACTGGACCAGCCTTCTAAAATGCTGATGTTCTGATGTCTCTGAGAGCACCAAACATGTTGGTGAGGCCAAAGGAAAAGGTGGCAAAAATGGGGAGAAGATGTGACACCAGGGAACACATCCTCCAGGGTGACCTGCTCCCCTGGCTTTGTTGCAGCTTGCGCTGCAGCTTCTCCTGTGCACTTGGACTTCTCTGTCACAGCCCTGGATCACACTTCTCCCAGAAAGCCTAGCCTGGCACCACAGGTCCTGCTGCAGGAGAGAGACAGCAGTGCTGTGTGGCGAGTACTAGCAATGCAAAGCTGGATCGTCAAGGTTTACATTGACCTCGCACAAGTTATAGAGTGGCTTAAACACTTCCAGTTTCCCTAATAAACTATTTCTGGCACAGAGGTTGGTCCTGAGGCTATTGAAAACAGGGCTGGGCTGTGCAAGTGCCTGGGCAATTAGAGCATCTTTTTATGAGAGCTCAGAGTACTCCTCTAGAGGAACATTTTCATTGTCTGATGACTACCCCAAAAGCAGGCAGGTAAAAGGAAAAACAAGAGACATAACACTTCAAAACATGAAAATTACGTCACCATGGACATCAAGCATCCAAAGAGAACATAACACTGTAATGTCATGAATCATTTGAGTAAAATCAAACTTCTCCCTGAACACGTGGGGTGACTCCTTGACACGGTTTGCTATGCAAATAGTTGCAGGAGGGAACCCTCCTGGTCAAGTCTGTCAAACTAAAGACAGGTTCTTTTTCTGAAGACAGGGAATTAAATGTCTCCAGATATTTTCAGCAGCTGTCATTTTAAAACCTACCTATTAATAAAAAACAAAATTGAAAAAGAGCTTCGAGTACTTTTTTGAGGGTTTTAGGTCCTTTCCCTGTTTTCTTCTATCCCCTTACCCTCTTTAACTTCTCTTAGGAGATGAACTGTGTATTAGATTTGCATCATATCTGAGGCTGAGGACAATGAAACTGCTTTGGTGTAAAATCTGTTGAGGTAAGGATCAAGCTGCTTGGTTTCTCGTGTTTTACTGTGAAATGCCTAACTAGAAGTCTGTGACCAGCTTCAGTCAAATTTTTAGGTAGATCACTTAGTTTTGTTACTGCCTGCTATTTTAAAAAAAATGATGTGGCCCGTTGGTTTATTCATGTTATGTTGGGTTTTGTTCACTCATTTGATACAAGGAACATATGTGTCAATAGAAAATCGCTCAGGCCTTCTGTCACTTCAGACAATACCCAGGATGTGAACACAAAGTTCTTGGAGGCGAAAGGAAAATGCTTTGTTCTGCTTCTTCAGCCCTCCACGGACTGACAGGAAAGCAAATTACACAACACCCTCTGACAAAGCGGCCCTTATGTTTGGAAGAGACAAAGAAATAGAAAATGTTAGCCATGACATACGCCATTGGTGAAGCAAGCACCAGATTTTCCATGTGCATGTTTGGTAAGGCCCTAAAATGCATTGCGAAGTTCAAAGCTGATTTGCCCCATTCCAGCACTTTTCTAATGATACTTCCAAATGGGGTAAGAGGCTGTCCAATTGCTTTTTGTTGTGCAACCATGGGAAAGTATTGACTGAGTTCAAATCTTTCACAACTGGCCCCACAAGCAGTTAATTTTGAGAGCTCTCACTCCTGACATTTCAAAACAGCTAAAAAAAATTGTACCTCAGACATGACTAATCCTGAAATCCATGGAATGATTGGAATATCCCATCATAGGAGTAAATCTTGGGAGATTATCTCCTTCATGTGAGAGGCAAGTCCTAACAGCTACAAAATAAATCCCTCCTGTTCCCTGGGTTGCTTGTGTTAATTCGTGTGCCAATGGCAAGGGAAAGGACTTACAGTGTAGTTGTTGCAGGACAATTTGGTATAGTTGTTGGAGAAGCATTTTGCTGATGGTGTTTCCTCTACTTTGCAAATAGACTAGTCTGAGTTGTAGCTACAATATCCCTTCTAAAAAACAGCCTGGAACAGAGATTATAAGTTTTAATGTCAAAGTGCAATTGTTGCAGGTTTTTAAGTTTGCATGAAAAGTGCAAATAAGTGGCTTGTAAGAATGTCTTTTCTCTGTCATAGCTTCTTAAAATTTTTGCAGTTGTTTGTACAACTTGTCGCATAGTCTTGCCAGACACCAACAGTGCTTGTTCTGGGGCTGGCTGTTACCCTGTATATAAACTGCATATAGAGAGCAGCGCTGAACCTCTGGTTCAAGGGTCGTGTTTGCTGTGCAGCGTAAAGTTTGAACGGCGTTGTGTGTGTGGGACCCGAGACAAATACTTACCGTATCCTCCCAACCCAAATTCTCTGCTTCCCCAGTCAGTCTTCTCTGCAGCCCTCGCTGGGTCTGCCAAGACCACAGATGAGATCTTTGAACTTCTCTTTCACCTTGTTACCTTTCTGGACAGAAACTGAAAATAGTTTTATAACTACCAGCTTTACACACAAGGCTCATTTCGAACTGTCTGGAACACATCCAACTTTTGTCTTACTGGATGTTCACCAGATAACAACCTCGTTGTGGCTGTGTCTGGACTATTTTTGTCTCAGAGGCCTGGAGATGAATGGCTCTGTATGTTATTGCAGCTTTACTGGGCCATTAAGCATTGTTCCCAGTAAAAATATCAAAATTCTGCATTGCAGCTTTCACCCCCATAATTATATTGTATTTAATTTAGCCCAAAGAGAGTGATGATAACTTCCTGCAGCGCTGTAGGGTTCTTTTCTTGAGAAAACTTGAGGGAAACCTCTCCCACATGCATGGTGCCTCTACCATGGCCTATTTGTCTGTATTCTTGTTTTTAACCAATGCTGAGACTAATTTAATTTTGTAAGTATTCTCATGGCATCATCAAATTAATGCCTCCTGTCAGCTGATAAATTGTACCTCTTATTGAACATACTGCTAATTAGTAAAGAGTGATGCTTAAACAGCATGTCAAAGCAGGTCTGACACTAGAGATCTATGAATCAGTGTGAGGCGCTCAACCTGCAAAACAGTTTACAAGAAGAAGGGTTTCATTTCCATACTACTTATATTTCTATTGAGCAAAGTCATTCTCCCAGGGACCTCTGAACTTAAAGACAGACATGACAGACCAAAAATCATTTCTATGAGAAGAATTTGGATCAGATACACACGGCATCAAAACCCCTTGCTTAATGCCAACATGCTGCAATAAATCACATAAAGTCATGGAAAATATCTGTCTTGCTTACAAAATCCGTCTCAGGGAGAGGAGACTGTTTTGGTTTTGTACAAGCAGCCATTTCCACTGGATTATTTCTGTGCTTAATGAGTCCCAAATGGAAGCAAGGGCCTTGACTCCAGAGTCTTCGTGTGAGGAGCACTTGTTTACCTTAGAGGCTACTGAATTTCATTAATAGTAAGTAATCTTTTTGCAGATTGTCCTTAGGTATCCTGCTTGCATTGCCAGCTGGCTGTGGAGGGGTGGCTGATTAGTGAAGAGGGACAAGTGTTTATTCCCTCGTCCCTCGCGGTAGGCCAGGATCCTGAACTGCTGTTCTTGATTGATCCGTGCTGACACTGCATGGAAATTACAGTGTAGCCTTTTCTAGGGCAGTCTCCAATTTCAAAAAACGCATTTTAATAGCTTGATAGGTCTCCATGAATGTGGATATGTCCTGGCAATTGGCTGCTGTGCTCCCAAAATTACATTCCACTGTATGCGATCGACTGAAAAGTACTGTATAAATAGGAAGGATAATTGGATTAACTGCAAAATGACAGTGATTAAGATCCTAGCCTGCATTCTGGATCCTCTCTTTTAGCAACAGCTTCCTGTGTGACTCAAAGGAAATCGATAAAGGTCAGGTTTCTCCATACCCTGGGAAACCTGGGCTTTAGTTTCTCTGTGCAGTCTGTAAAGTAGGAACTGCAGCATCCCTCCGTTGTACCAGTTCTCTAAGAGTATATGTTTGAAGAGACTGCTCATATACTGAAGACATAAATGCATATCTACTCCCTCAATCAATGGGAAAAGTTAGGCTAAATCGTATTATCAAAACACAAATCCTGATTTTTCTGGACTGTTTCACATTGTTTGAGAGAAGCAGAGAGAAGCAAGGAAGGCTGAACCGGGAAAGTTCCTGCCAATGTGGAGTGAAGTAGTTTATGAGGAATGTCCTCACAGGACTGGGCAGAAGATTTGGTTAGATAAGGGCATGGGTAGGGTATCACATTTTATCTGCCTGCAACCTATACCAAAGGTAGCTCTAAAGCAGCCTCTGCCTGTGAGCATCTCTGTGTCTAAAAGCCCTTGCTCAGGAGCTATAGTTCTCTGTGTATCCACTTAAGAGTGATTATTAGCTACTTTGCAGGGAGAAAAGACCTGAAGCTGTCAAAGGAATAGCCAAACATGCAAACTTTGAACAAATGCTGGAGCAACTCTTTTCTACTCCATCTCTTATGCGAGATGTGTCTATTGGGTGTCATCTGATACATTAAAAAAAATGATACCTGCTACTATTCACCAGAACCATATTGTCCTAAATCTAGATGCTGCTTACAGCACAGTGGCCAACCATGGCCAAAAAAGTGATGAACAATTTGTTTATCTCCTTCCTGAGACATTTAAGACTTAATGCATTTTCTTTTGTACTGCTATGTGTCTGCAGTATGTGAAATGACTGGACAGGAAAGGTGAGGTTGTATGCGGATTGGGTAACATTAAGCTACAATTTCTCTTAGGAAGACCCAGCAAGGTCCATCAAGAATGCTCTCTTTAGAGACCATTCTTCTTCCCTACCCCATGGCCAGGTGTAGGAGGTAACCAGAATAAGAGCTACACTGACAAAGTGGGTTTTTTTCTTTTTCATTTTCTTTTTATTTTAACTGGAGGAGTGAGAGGAAATCAACATAATTACGTGAGGAGACATAAGAACCTAACATTCAGTATGTGAGATTTGCCTGGCTTGGCAATGCTCCTGCGAAGTGTCATTTGTGGTATTTATCAACATGAGTAGCTGCTAAATTACGTTATAAATGTATACGATGGATTAAATGGATGACTATACAACCAGCTAAGCCTTATGCTGCTGCTTCAGTGCTCACCCTGTGGTTGTTTTTTTTTAGTTCTGCAATTCATCCAGAAAGAGCTGCCAGTCACATGGTACAGTTTTGTGGTTTAATGTGTCCTATATAGGTAATTTTTTAAAGGAATCAATAGTAAGTTATCTTGATTTTCTAAATCAATATTACTTTACCCAGATCACTTACACTACATGAAGAAAAGCATTTGCAAATTTGAGATATTTAATTGTCCATCAGTGTTCCAGACGCCTGTCAACTGATTTATGAGTTAACAGTCAGTGATAGCTGAGTGCTGCCTTCATTTCTAGACAAGGAGGTTATGCTTGGCAGGTATCACTGTTCTGTTATGTTCAGCCAATGAATACTTACCAAACCAGTACAAAATAGAGTGGAGTATGGAAATAACATTTTGAAGTAGAAAGTTCTGGCTAGAAATGTCTGGCATACATGGGGAGATGAAAAAATACTTGGTCAAATTACATGTTCTGTCACAGACTACTCGGTTCCTCAGATTAGTATGGTAGCACTTAATGACTAACATAAAGAACAAATAACTCTCCTCAATTAATCCACCCTGTTTGGATTTCTAAACATCTGTGGCAATGACCACACGCACACATGTGCTCCTGTAACAACAAGCATTGAGGTTTATTTAAAAAACAGGGATGGATTCCTCAGGTCCGTGACAAACCTCTAGCAAGGACCACGAGAAAAATTTTTAAGACACTTTAGTCAGGTCTTCCAATGATGCACATCTGGACAAATCTTTGCTCTGTCTTGCTTTTGTTTTTACTCATACTTTTATTGACCTTCACTTAACATCAGAAGCTTGACTTTCACAAGGTACACTTGAATATCTGCTTCCATTGGTTTTTTATCCCTCAGGGATTACACAGATTGGATGCTCCACGATGTCAACAGAGGATTTGCAATGTCAGACTTTTGGGAACTAAATTATGTGATCAACCAAGATATTGCAATGTACGGATCTCGCTACTTAGATGGATCAAGTGCAATCAGGTACATGTGGGAATTAGAGGGTATGTATTACTAACTTGGGGGTCAGTCATTTGAACTTTATGATCTCTTGCTTTTCACAAGCTGGTTTTTTTTTATTTAAGGGGAAGCATTATGTTTCAAGCTAGAACCTGAAACAACTAATTTCTATTCCTCATCTATTTCTTTTGCAACCATTGGCATCTTTTAGCCACAGTGGACCGCAGTTTCTCCATTTGTAAAATAAGATAAATCTAAAGGAATGGGACGGGCACTTGATTGCATAATTTTTATTGTTACTGTTGTGTTGGGTTGACTAGATCTGAGGATTTCTTTGTACTGATATGAATAATCGTAAGCTTCTATCTTCAAACTTGACACACTCCAGAACACCTTGAAGGTTCCAGATCCACAATTTCCTTCATGCCAATAACAAAAACACAAATAAAAATTAAATCAGATTAAATCAAAATCCAGTTGAGATAAGCTTTTCTGTTTGCTGCTAGGGTAGAGGCCTAAAGAAATCTGCCCCTACTTTCACAAAACACCTGAGAATGAGTCAATGTTTTGGTAATCTTGTTTACAGTATTTTCTTTTCAATTACAGCAACAGTTAAATATATTTAAAAGAAAGCTACAGCTGCCAGAATTTAGTACCAAGTATATTACACTGTTGGCTCCCAGAAAGATTAGATGATGCCTGAGTGCTTTTCTTCTAGTCCCACCAAAGGCAACAGGGCCCCAGTGTAGCACAAACCCAGTGGAAGCGGGATAAGGACAAAGCTGGTCTGGATTCTTCCTTTCCTGCTGGGGACTCTCACCTGGTACTTCTGCCTCACCTAACCTGTCTCATGTGGGGTTTTGCAGAAGATTCTCAAGAGAGACCTTTCAGCAGTCACAGCCACCGACTGAATGCCTGCTGTTTTCATAGGCTTGCTGTAGTCTTAACAAAATATGCCTAAAAATAGTAATAAAAACAATAACAGTAATATTTTGTGCATGTGCCATCAACCCTAAGGACATGAAAGCCCGGCACCTATTGTGCTGACTTAATGATTGTTATAATGATTGGCATGAGAAAGGAACATCATAGTTCCTTTGATACTTCAGGGAACAAAGGCACGTTTTTTATCCCCGAGTTTACTTGCAAGGCTTAAGGATGAGACTGAACAGTGCAAGGACTTGGCACTGTCAGTGCGAGCAGGGGAAGGGAGAAAACTACAGCTTTTATTTCCATAAGTAAATATGGCTTGTTTTTATTAATTCTCTTCTATGAGTTGAGCCATGTGCTGCAGCACTGTATCACTTCAGAGGATGTTGTTGCAACAGAAAAAGGTATTTTCCAACTCTTATCCACCCACAAAAGTATTACCAAGAAAGGTCCTTCTAATATGCATGCCTTAGGAAGTAAACCTTTATGATCCCTGATGTTAGAAATGTGCCTACTAGTACTGGCATGTTCTGCTTTCCCCTGTCTTTATTTGGACATTTTCCATTTTTTGTTCTTCTTATGGTTACTGGTGTAACCTTGTTCCTGCACTAGTGTCCTTTACCATGCTCCTTCAGCTGAACCTGCAAGACAGCTTCAAATCTCAGCATGCTTCAACTCTTGGATTACACCAGCATCCCTTTGAATTGAGAGTTAACGTCACTGCAAGGCAGACAGGCACAGCCCTGGGGCTTTGGATACAGTCTAGACCCAAGATGCGCTGATGAAGTAGGGCGGGATGGATGTCACAGGCTATGAAGCTCCAGAATTTTATAAGATGTAAGTGGAAATAGTCGAGGGGGAGGCTGCAGGTCAGCTGTTGCAAAGAATGTAGCCAGACTCACTCATCAGCTTGTTTCAAAACACTGGGTTCCCCTTTTCTAGTTGCAAAATAGTTAGGCACAGAAATATTTTCTGTTTTCTAGAAATGGAAAGGAACTGGAATACCAGCAAGTTTAGCGTCCTTATTAAAAGTAGAATTGCCATTACTTTGAGCAGAAGATATTAACTATGATATTTGACTTTTTTTCCAAAAGACTAAGAAAAAAGGTCTTTTAATTACTACTGTTTTTCTATATGTTACTGCGTTTTCTTTTTCAACTGCCTCAAGGTTTTATTCTTTACCAATCATTGTAGGGCATGGATAATTGGTCATGCAGGTTACAGATCTATTACTGATTTACCATCTCAGAAGAAACATTACAGAGTGAAGATGAAGTATGTTGTGTAATTATACCAACATGGAATCGCTTCAATTAATCACTGAGGGAATATACTCTAGAGCCTTTAAGTCAAAACTATGTGGTCATTTTCAATAACTCCACAATGCAATTCATTACTACTTTAGAGCATACAGTCTATACAGACAGTAACAGATTTGAATCACTTGAACACTTTGTTTACCTTCATTCGACTGCTTATTCTGAATCCAAGTGCATCTCACCAATATCTGGCCATTAGACATGGAAGCAACAGCTCTCCAATACATGCATCCTTTTCCATGAAAGGAAAGACCAAGTTCCTTTAGCATATGAACTTGATAAATGAGAAGCACTATCAGTCTTCTGGATATCAGCCAGGGGGACGGAGATATTCCACTTTGGAATGCTATGCTGTCTACCACCTTAGGCAGCAGTAAAAGGTATACCAGCATTTAACTGTGTTCGTTTATAAATTTATTTCCAAATTAACTCACATAACTTGTATACCAACTTTCCAATTGCTTGGGTTAAAGCTTCCAAAAAGGCCCTCACTTAGATGCTATTTATGCTTAATGTTTTAATGGTGATTTTTAGCATAGAGAGATTAAGGTATGACCTGTGGTATTTATTGCCATTTATGGTAACTCTTAGGAGAGATCTATCTTTTGGACAGAAAACAGAGTGAAAGAATGCTGTACCAAGACTTTTTTCTGCCTTATCTCTGTTTCTAAAATTCCATTTGACCACTCGCTATGACAGTCTGAATATGTTTATTACTGATTAAAATAATTACTATTTAACATTAATATGAACATTTTCACTACATTCCCTTTAAGTTCCTCAGAAGAGGGAAATGTAGAATTGCAACAGACTGTTCTTAGGTGTTTATCTCTCTCTAGTGTTTGCATTCAAATATCTGAGAAGGAGAACATAAGAGAACAAGGTTACAGCATACCCTGCCTGGAGACTAAACTTCTTATTAATCTTGCTTTAGAGCATTTTGAAAAAGAATACAATGTCATACTGTGTCAGACAGTTTCCTGATCCTGACCACTGAGAAGTGTTAATATCATTGTATTACTGGAACAGAAGTTGTTGCAAAAGGTGTTGCGGAACCTCTCCAGCATCAGCTGCTGTTCTGCAGCACGGTTGGACGTCGATTCAGCTGGCTTCGTAGCCTGTAGCCACCTGACCTCCGGTTCCCTTTCTTTAGGGTGCACACAAAGCCCTACTCTGTCCCCTCTTTTTGCTGAGCAATATTTTTAACTTCCCAGGTAGTCTTCCATTTCCCTTCTGGTTGTGTGAAATCATAGAATCATAGAAGGGTTTGGGTTGGAAAGGACCTTAAAGATCATCTAGTTCCAACCCCCCTGCCATGGGCAGGGACACCTCCCACCAAACCAGGTTGCTCAATGCTGCATCCAGCCTGGCCTTGAGCACTTCCAGGGACGCGGCAATCATTTCTCCCTTCCTCCTTCCTTTCCTTGTGTGTTTATTCGGGACGGGAAATCAACACTTGTGCCGCGTTGTTGAAAAATCCTTATAAGCAGCAGTAGGAGGAGGGATGCTTAAGGGTGCCAGCCCATTCTGGCCACCAAAATCCCCCTGTGACCCCCCCCCAAGTCCTGACGCTGGGGTACGCGGCTGCCCGGGGCGGGAGGAGCGGNAGGAAATGGCCCACGGCCACGCGGGGCGGGACGGGGGATGCGGCGACAAGGGACAATCGCTGCCCTGCGCCGCCGCGGGTCCAGCGCGATCCCTGCGTTAAAAAATGATCCCAAATAAGATGACCGGGCACAATGTAGTGCTGCAGGGCGGCCCGAGAGAGCATCGGGGGGGTGGCGTTACTAAACGGTCTCCCTGACATTTCTGTGACCTTCAGGGAAAGTGTATCAGCAGAATAAAATCAGGAAAAAAACCACCCGATTTTTCAATTTTCCCTGCAGAAACTGGAGCCTCCTTTTCGGTCTCCACCTTCTCCTTCTGCTTGTCATCCCCTTTGTGCAAAGACTGATCATGTCTCTCCAAATGAGGTTTGGCTCTTTATTTTCCCAGTGTGTCATCGTGTGCCCACTTCCCAAAGAGCAGCCCACAGCAGTGATGTGGATTGCTGTCACCGTGATGAGTAAGACCAGGAGAGAAAGCACAAGGCTGAAAATCATTTGTAGAACTGTAAAAAAAATCCAAGTTTACTGTCCTTACTGAGGCAAATTCATGCAGGGTACTAAAAGACATACCATATGTTGTAAACAGCCTCCTTTTAACATTTGCAATCAATTATATAAAAAAAATAAAAATAAACTGATATTCATCAAATGCTGTTAACAGCTTCTGCAGGGCAGAAAGCTTGCTCTGAGTGACCTTTTCCACTTTGAAGTTTGGGGGTTCGCCTTGTGCCAAGACCCAGAGCCAGCCAGAACCAGCTCTCCGCAGGGTGAGGTGCCAGCAGGCTCCCAGAGATGCCCCCGAGAACCGCTGGGGGGAGGGTACAGGCAGGCTGCCCACTCCTGTCCGTTGCTGCCAGCAATCCCTCCCCCGCCGGGGCCAGCCAGGCCAGCCGCAGGGCAGCTTGGCACCAGAGCTGTCCCAGTGCCATGGAGGATTGGGGTCACTGGCTTTGGCCGTGGCCTGGATGACCTCCAAAGCCCACAGTGGCCAGGGAGTTGAAGGGCTGGGAGTTACTGCAATGTCATGTTTGCGGTATCATGGTAACTCACCCAAGATTTAGCCGCTCAAGCAGTAATTGTGGCAGGAACACTCAGGGTAGGTCATCGCACTTGTAATTTGCCAGACCCTCAATTCAGCTTTTGTTGGGGAAAATAAATTAAAAAAAGAGCTGCTGCCTTGAGTGCTACCGAGCAAGACGAAACCCAGTGGCTGGCTGGAGATCACCCATGAGCTTGGATTGTAAGAGGGTGAGCAACACTGTGATATTGTTCCCGTGCCGTGCTGACATTTAGTCCTGCCTGATACTAGAAGGGCCAACTCCAGCAGCTCGGGCTGGTGTGGCCTGTCACCCTCGGTTTATGTTTTCCTTGCGGAGGACATTGCTTCGCCTCTGCTCATTGCCACATCTCCATCCTCCCGAACAGCTTCTTCTCAGCTGTTTACTGAGTTTGGAAATGCTAGCTTTATTGCTTTATGGCCTGAAATATAAATTCTTACTCTCTGTCTGATCTTTTTCCTCACGCTTTCTCTTCACCAAATGGGGGTGAGAGGTAGCAACCTGTTTATAGCCACTCACTGCTCGGGCTGTCATATTTCCCATTTATTTAATTTTAAAAAGACTGTACCTACACCCGCAGAAAAATTCAGACAAACTGCCTGGGAGTGCCCGGAGCCACAGCTTGGACTCGCATTACCGGGGTCTGCCCCTCTTTATTTGCAGGCACCTGGCAGGTGAGATTTAAGAACACCCTTAAACTCAGGGCACGCCAAGACATCTCCAGAGTACTCACATCCCCAGGACATTTCTCCAGGAGAAATAAAGCCACAGGTCATATCCTTCCTACGCTGGAAGATGGGTCTTCCACCCACAAAAAAAGCTGAAAAAAGAAGGTCACAGAAAGCCAGGCTGAAGATTTTCCTGCTACTGGTACCCAGAGGTGTAGCAAGAAGTTTGGCTTTAACTTTTGCAGTACAGGAGCTGAGCGCAGGAGCCTTCTGAAACGAGAACAGTCTGGTAGCACGAGAATTGTCTTTGGCACACCTTTCCATAAATTACACCCACGCTTTTTGGTGTCGCTGAGCAGAAACTGGAGATGGATACGTGCTCCCTGTGACTGGGAGCAGCTGGTAGCCACCATTGAAGGAGGCGGTATTGGGGCTGGTGGCTGCTGGAACGTGTTTGTGCTGGGGCCAGCATCACTACTCGCAAGCTGCAAAAACAACCAAGGGGCTTATTATTGCCTTTATTATTGGAGAGGTTAAGAAAATGGGACACATCCATACTGGCACTAAAAAGGGTATAACAATCTCCATAATTTACCTCGCTGTTCTTGCTGACATTAGTTTTCATGCAGACTCCTGCATGATGCCAGATTTTGAAAATACGAGAAATTATTTCCCAGAAGCCTTCCTTTTCAAAATTGGTTGGTTAAAGGCGGCATAAATTGTATTCCTGTTGCTTTAATAAACAGGCTATTAGCAGACATTGTGACAGCACACACAGCTTTACCCAGAGATTCAATTTATGATTATGCCATACTGTTTTATAATGACCTGAAATTGTGTATTGAAAAGGAACTTAGATTGTTTTAATTATCCTGGTGACACAGCCAGCTTTATAAAACTTGCTACAGGTTCATCATTTCAGACCCAGGTGTAATGCGTACTGGGCACAGGAAAATTACTTAAAAATATAATGGCACCATTGATAACAATCATTACTCATATGTTCTTTAAACGCAATAAAATGATCACGTATTATTTAAGGTTGCCAACACTGGGGGATTTCCACTTTTCCCAAGTGGATAGAGCAGTTTTGTGCTGTTTCCCCATGTGTCTGTTCAGCTCAAGACCAGCCAGCCTACCTCTGCAGGTGACAGGTTGGCTGTCAAACTCATTGCTTGACATTGCACAACCTTCCTTGTCCGCCTGTACAAGGTTGTGGTATATGGTTAAGTGCTGGGATGGTGCGGCCAGGTTAGCTAATGACCAAGAAAGACTGTTGAATCTCCATCTCTGGAGGCTCCATGAACAGCTGGGAAACATCAAGAATGGTGTAGGTCAGTTTTTGGATAAAAGTGACTTTTTGGAGTCCTGCCCCTCTTTTTATTCTGTGATATATAATAGTTTTTATTATACTGGAACACTTGCTTGACCAGTAGACATGGGCTGTCAGGATTTTTACTGGGGAATTTGAGTTTTTGGTCCTTAGCATGAGCCTGTTTTAATCAGAAACTAACTGTAATATTTTAGTAATTTGCACCCCAAGTTTCACTCTCCTGAAGATATGTCTGTGGAATGCTTTCCAAGGCTCTACCTGCAGACACTGATTTTTGCAGTCATCTTTTTTCTGTGTTGTTAAATCTTTACATGCAGAAGCTGTATGCAAATGCAGAGTACTGGCCATAACATAGTTATGGTGTTGTATACAAACAAATCAGTTAAAGCTGCACTGTAGCGAAGAATTTCCAAAGCACACCTGGAACACAAGAATAATGTAATTTCAAGAGAATTTAACGAGGCTGTAACTCGAGAGACAGGTAGTGGTAATAACTATAATGCAAGAGCAAAGCTTTAGTTTCCTGAATCCTAAAATAGATTCACTGCTTTAATGGATGTTCTTCTGAATATACGTCAAATAAAAGGCACGCTTGTTTTTACATTTCTTTCTCTGCTGCTTGCCTTGTATAATTTTCTCATCCTCATCTGTTCTTTGGCTTTTGCCCTCCTTTTATGAGTTCCTCTCATGCTCCCATATTATACTGGTTCACAAAAGTTCACTCATAAAAATTTCAGTATTTATTTACTTTGTGCAACTTTCTTATTATATCGCCTCTGAATGTACTGTACATTTCTGATTCCTGAGTAGTACATGACGTTCAGAACACCTGGGTGACAAAGCGCATGTACGTATCTGGGCTCACGTACACACACCCTCCATTTTACAGGGTTCTTTTAAATCATGCTTACACACCAAACTACTGAAGTATTTTAGCTTTTTCTTCTGTCTTTTATAATTCCTTTTAATAAGTGTGATTTTGAATAATGCCACATTGCTTCTTTCGTTCATTACAATATTGATTTCTAGCAAAATCCTACCTTGCATTATTACATTTGCTCATTTAATGAATCTGCTGAAGTTTTGCTTGGTGACTCCCACCCTGATCTATGCAGCTCAAGGTATGTTGCCTTGTTTTGCTCACTGGTGAGTGTGCTTTATTCTTCCACTATATACAAAAAAGATACTTTTGTATGGGGTATGGTGCTGTATGGCATATATACGGTCCAAAGTGCATGCTGGATTCCTCCAGGATGGCGGAATCAGGAGCAAACAAAATATAATGCAGATAATATATAATATACATGGTGTTACATATCACAACACATATATTATTAATAAACTATAGTATTACATAAAGGTTTTATTTCATAAATGGGTAAAAATAAAGAAAACATCAAGAAATACAGTTTTTTCCTTCATAAATTCCATGTGGTTTTGTGGCTCTAGAACAGTGGTGAAATCCTCAGTCCCTGCAGCTCTCTTCCATTGCACCAGGGAGATGTGGCTTTTTTTTTAACTGTAGGTCTGAAGTTTCTTGTAGCAGGCTAGAAGGATTCTGCAGTTTGTAGTAAAGGGAAGTAAGTGAGCAGAAAGCTCCTCTAAATGTGTATTGCCTGTGAGCGGGTGGCACTCTGGGAGGGCTGGGCTTTGTCTGTACAGCACGCTCAGTCTGTTCCAGTCCCGTGTTTGCCACAGGTTCACATACCTATTTCCGAGCATCAGCTTCTGCAGTTCTAGGTTCAGAGACGTGCAAACAATAGTTAAGCTGCTGTTAAAGTACAACAACTTTACATTATATTTGACTTTTACTTTCTGTTACACCTTTTATACGTTGCTGTCTGTAGGCAGCAGGGTGTCTGGAGCACAGGCCAGAGGTCTGCATTGAAATGGACATAAATATATGATTTTTTTTTTGATCTTCTGATTCTTCAGTTTTCACTTTTCATCTATTATTCATTTTTTGTATTTAGTTAAATCCACTCTTTCTGTCCCCTTAAAATTCTAGCGGTTTGAAAAGGTCTCTGATTCACTGTGCCACCACTTCAGTATAATGCCAGCATCATTTAACACGCACATGAATAGTCACAGCTTTCATAGAAAAAAAGAGTGCAAGAGCCAGAAGAAAAAATGAGCTGCCATCTCTCCCGGGCCACCTGCCTGCATTGGAGGAGGTAAGGAAGGAATTCCAGGGTAAGCTATTTTTTAAACCTAACACAGCAAATACATCCAGAAGACAAGTCATTACAAAGGTCGGATCAGTTTGTCCTCTTAGGTCATAAATATGACGCTGCCACTTTCAAAATCCATCTGCCAGCAACACCACACAATTAAACTCCTCTCTCCTGCTTCCTCGTGTAGCCTCCCTGTAATGCCCAGAGGTCCGTCTCCCCTTCCCTCCTCCTGCGAGGTGGCGAGAGCTTCCCTGAAGCCGGGCACTGGGGCAGGTGGCTGCAGGTGGCCCCGCGGTCAGACCCCAAAGGGGCTGGTTCAACCAGGCTGCTGGCCTGAAAGAAATGGCCTGCATCTCCTGACAGGTCCCTTCATCCATGTGCATCAGCCCCGGCACAGCGGTAGCTGGTTATTTTGCAGCTAATATGGTTAGCTCACTGCCAGCCTCCTGAACCCTGTCTCCTCCATATATCTTGGCGAGCTGATGGGGATTTAAGCAATATTTGACTTGGAGGTACTACAAGGCAAACACACAAGCCATCAAAGGAATGTTTTATAATCATGGGTTAACATGATTCTTTTCTTTGGCATTTGACCGAAAGAAAAAAAGAGAGAAAAAAGAATTAAAAAAGCCTTATGATTTTAAGCATGCAGAATGTCCCAGCTTTCTATCATTGTGAATCTGTTTTCCCATGTCGAAGGGGGAAAGTTTACTTGGGAGTAATAAGCAGGTCCCGTGGGACTGCAACATGCTACTGCAGTCATGCACAAAGCCAGTCGGCCAGGAAAGGGATGTCGGCCAAGAGCCTGGAGTCCCTCACTTCAAAGGACACCTCATGGGCAACAGCTTTATTTTCTTTTTAAGAAAATGATCTGATGAGCAGTTTGCTGCATTGCTAGTGGTGCTGCCGAGAGAGACTGTCCTATACACGTGGAAATCTACAGGCATGATTCTTATCTTCTCTACACGTGCTGTGGTGTCCCAGAAAGGGGGACATCACATAACAAATTTAAAATGACCATATGCCCAACCTCATTACTTACCAGATCTAATAGGCAGCAGATGAGAATCAAGTTTGTGGGACGCTATTTCCTGAGGAGAGGTCATTGCTTATCTGCATCTCATCGCTTTGAGCTATTTATAGGTATTTAATCACTCAAGCACTTAGGGCAAAGCCTTCTTGGAGAAATCTATTTTGGAGTGGGTTACCTCCACATGAGGTAGGTCTCATTTACCTTGGCAAACCTCAAGAGCAGCACTGGAGATTACCTGTGGGTGGGAGGGACGCCTACGGGGATGACATGACAAATGTGCCAGTCCAGCCCTGCTGATGCCCCAAATCAGGGTAAGGGAGATTATGGGCAACTCTTTGAGCTGTTTCAGAGCCCTGTCTCTGCCTGGATAACCCCTCTGAACTGCTGCTCTGCCTCATGATCATTTTGCTAATCCCAATCCCAAAACCATATGTGAAAGAGTTTTCCCAGTGCATGTGCAGCAGGATGCAAGTAGATCTGAGAGCCTGAGTAACAAAGCCTGCCCTCCGTCGTACGGCGCTCAAAATGAGGTGAATACACTGATGTTGGGAGGTGGAATAGGATTTGGTACCTAATGCAAAGCAAATATTTCCTAACGAAAAGCAAGCAGTGCAGTGGAAAGGGCTGAAATAGTTTGGATCTTGATTTAGAAAGTGTCAGCCTCATGACAGAACCTGGAATTAGCACCCGTGGGGTTGTGCGACCTCATGGGTAATCTCAGCATCTGTTGTTGTGGGTGTTGGCATAAAAAGCATATGGGCTTACGTGTGATCTTTATCACATTTATGCAGGGTTTAGCTATAGCTATAGAGATATTTTCTTCTTAGTCTTTTCCCTGCCAGTTGACAGGTGTAACCCACTCTTCAAAAAATAAGACTTTTTGCCTATTGCTTTTTACCTTACCTCTATCACTGCAAAACTTTATTTAACTTACCAGTGTCTATACTTCTTCGTCAGAGACCCTATGATATGGTATCCAGTTTTCCACTGCATTATTTAGAAATCAGATTCTGCTGCTTTCAAGAAAAACAATTTCAAATGGAAGAATTAATGACTGAGAACACCTAATTCTAGCTTGATCAAATATTAAAAAATGGACAGGCCTGAAAAAGCAAATCCCTTCACTGAGTAAGGTTCCATGTTTTATTATTGTTGGGTTTTAGAGTTTGAAGTTGCAGTAAATCCAACACTTGTATACAATCGGCCGCTACTTTCTTGGCAATACCTGGTGACAGTTCTTCTTTCCAGTCTGAAGCAGAGAAGCCAGTGTGGGATGATCAGCTAATATATTCATCATGATGTCGGAGCCAGGGGACTGAGAGAAGTGGGGATTTTGCAATCCGAAGGTTACAAGAAAGCACACTTTGGGCAATGGTGGAGTTGCCTAAAACTATATTACTTAAATTATTGGCAAAGGTGAAAACTTTTACATTAGAACTTACATCATTCTTTGTGTTCTGTGTTAAAGAGCTCCTGCCCTCTGCTGCGTTCCCGGAGCAGCGGGTTACCTGGCTCTCGGGACCGGGCTCTGAGCTAAAAACACACACGCGCTTACTTCCCACCACATGCAACGCCCAGCTTTTTCATCACCTGAGTGCCAGCAAACACCCAGGCCTGGCTTTCTCTTCATGCCAGCATTTCAGAGAGATAAATCCCTCCACAGCTAGTCTTGGGTACTAATTTAGGGCATTGTTTTGTGACTGAAAACTGGAGCTACAAGGACCATTTTTCCTGTCTGATGGTTGATCTGCCTGTACCCAGGGTCTTGATTCAGCTGCCAGCAGTGTTGCCATATTCTGACCAACAAAAATGAGCAGGCAATAAAACACTCATGTCTTCCAATTTGGTAAACTTATTTGTTATTAAATCTTAATCATGTGCTATACGGTGACCCTTGACTGGTTCTTTGATCTCAGACAAGTCTGAAAGACCATGAGTCCCATGTATTTAGAGAAGAGCCGATTTGTAGAGCTACCTGGAGAAGAAAGCAGATTTCTTCGATATTTTTAAGAGTGTTTGAACTCTTTTTGGTCTCAGTGCTCCATTGCAGGTCCTCTCAAATACTGAAACACAAGAGGGGACATTATTTCCTGCAGAAGGAGTCTAGGAAACTTTCCCGGGGGAAAAATATGAAGAAACCTCATCAAAGGCTCGGTTTTAACATTTTCATAGGGCTGAGCATGATTCACCATGTTTATGTCTCCACTTGGATGGGTGTGGGGTAAATGCTTACTAACCAGACAGAGGAAGCATCCAGCACACTATCTATCTCTTCGTCTTCCTTTATCAGTAGACAGTTCAAGCTAAAACAAAAAATTAACTTCTTTCCTTTAAAAAAAAAAGAAAAAATATGCTGCCACAGTGGTTGATTTAAACTGTGGTCACATGTTTTACTAGTGTTACCAGGGAACCAGAAATGAGTACAAACCTAGTTAAGGCTGAATGTCACGGCCTGAGCAACAGCTTCCCTGAATGACCCTGTGATGGAAGCTGTTAGACTTGGGTAGCTTAAGTAAAATCATTAAGGATGTTGTATTTATAGCCTGATTAGGAGTAATGCAGAGATATTTCTTTTTCAGAAAGCAGAGGGATCATAATTCCAGACAAATGAAGCACCACTGGCCTGGTGAAGGACACTCTGAAGATGCTACACAGGCTTCTTGACCTCACCATGGTCTTAAATGCTTCCTCTGAGGACAAATGTGTTAGTGGGGTTCTGCTTCTCATGTCACGTGTCTTTTTTCAGATGCTGGAATCATTGCATATTACATTACCTTTGCTTGCACAAGAACGGCCTCAACTCCTCTGAAGCAATTGCCAAATTTTGTATTCTTTGGCATTCTCTTATATTTTAGTCACCAAGTACAGAGGAAATCAAGATGCACTCCCTCTCTCTCTTTCTTCTTGTTAGAAAGATACCGGACATCTGCAGTCAAAGCAGGCCTGCTGGAGTGTGAATGAGGGCACATTTCAAATGTCTCTATCAGAAAGGAGCCAACACAAAAGGAAACCAAATATATTTGGAAAATCTCACCATTGTTCCTTAAAAAAAGGGGGAAAAAGTGTCCCTAAATGTACCTGGCTGACCTCCCTCTGCAGTTAATTTAGAGCAAGTCCATCTTTAAAGGGTCATTTTGGGGTGTTTTACTGAGAGCAGAATATGAGGCTTTACGTTCTGACTTCGACTAATCACCTCTGAGCAATGCCTTCACGGGCCAATCACTCCAGAATTGATCAGAAGTTCCTTCAAGCATAAAGAGAGCCGTGTTTGGCTCATCCAGGTAAATTCGTCAAAAAGAGGAAATGTTTTATGTCGGGAAGTCAGTGGCCTGCGCAAGCGTGCATTTCAGCACGGAAGTTCACAGACAGTGATCTGAGGTTTTACAAGTCCATTTGAAGGAGACCAACAAAAAGCTTGGGCCAACCTGTTTGTTATTCTGGAGATCGGTGTTCCCCTGAGACTTCCTAGAGGGCATTATTAATGTTGCATGGCGTGAACACTTTGATCCGCCAGCAGAAGTCCTCGGAGCTGACAACAGCTGCCTCTCATCTTCCCTTAGTGCTTCTCTGCACTTTGGCCACTGAGAACTTCCTTCTCAGAGATGAAAAGGAAAATAAAATCAACGAGGGAGGGAGGAGCAGCTAATTTAAACCCGTCTCCAAACTGTTGCTAGGTGCTGATGGTTTAATACCTGGGAAACAAATGCACACTGATGTCTCACCTGTCCTTTTCGGTTAGTCTCGTTGTGTCAGCCAGGAAGGTTGTTTTATTCCCTGGGAGAAGACTGGCTGTTCCTGGCATGGGGATAAGTGACTCAGGCATGACTCATTGGTGCAGGAGAATCTGCCGGCAGCCAGGCACTCTCCTCCACGGCAGCAGAAGTTCTTTCTGCACCTCAGGCACGGGGAACTGCGGCAAGCCAGCCCGTGCCTGAGTGCTGCAGCATGGCACTCTGGTGGCACAGAGCGGGTAAAGCAAAGGAAGCCCCAAGGGCACAGAGCATGGCAACAAGTCCTTGCAGAGCTGACCACACAAGGTGCCTTTCCTGGTCTTGCTTCAGCTCAGCGGGGTCAATGCTTCTGCAGGCTGACTGGCTTTATCCTCAGGATAATTTTTCTTCCTCAGCTTTGTTTGCCACGGCAGACAGTGCCACAGCCCTCACATCCATCACAGCGAGCGGGACACAGCTCCTGCCCAGCTTCCCCTTCCAGCCCAGGGCTGGGCTGTGGAGATGAGGAATGATGGTCCCCGCAGCAGCAGTCACAGCGGCCAGGGTGGCCATTCATCACCATTGCCTGCGCTGCAAAAGGCACCCAGCACCTTCCTTTCATGAAGCGGATCAAATGAACCTGGGGCTGTTCTAGGACCCAGTTAAATACATTTACAATGGCTGGCATTTAATTCAATGAGTAGTCCTGATAGCTACTATGAGCTGTTTAAAGAGTAGAATGTTACTCCTCGTAAGAGTTTCAAGCTTTGGTTTTTCCTGACACAGGCTGTTCCTGGTAGGTCCTTTTCCCCTGAGGTTAAAGGCTTGTCTTACCATTCTTCATGGATCTGATACTGTTCTGCTCTCTTTTCTGCTCTCTGTAAAATATCTAGAGACAGCGATTGGATTAGAAACCGACAATCATTTGAGGAGAGCTGAAGGTAAACTCTGCACACTGATGTGAGATCAGGAATTATTAATATTCTTGTTGCAGGTGGGATCACTGGCAATAGGAGAAAGGAACTGATTCTCCTGATGTCACATGAGGAACCCTTGTGAAACTGCTGGGGAAAGAAGAAGAAGTTAGGCAAGTGACAATTGCAGACGTGTTTTCCTGCTTGCCATGCTGAGGGTCACACTCACATGGTTAATATGCGAACCCAAAGATTAAAGATAGCCTCTTTGTTGATCAGAGATGCCATCAGCTGATCCGAGGCAACAGTAGCTCCTGTGAGGCAGTAGCACTGCGTGCTGTCCTGTGGGCTGTCTTTGTGATACCAGCACATCCCCCCAGGTGCCGCGAGTTGTCCCTTCGGTGTGACACTTGCCCCTGTGTGAATGTGGATGCCTGCTCCCCAGGTCTGGTGTGACACCTGGGCCACTCTGCAGCCCTGCCTGGGGCTGGCGGGGAGACATCTCTGGTGTTGCTGTGGTGTGGCAGAGTGACTCTCTGCAGAAACCTCTTCATTCTGCCTCTTAGCACTCTTCTCTGCTGTTGGATGTGAAAAAAAAAAAATGTCTGCTTGTAACAAAATCCTAATTCCAGCTATGAAAAATAAAATTCTGCCAAGTTCCTCCTCTGTGGGATGTCACCAGCCTCGGTGGTATTTCATATGGGTCGAATGTGGCCCACTGACCTTAGTGATCAAGGGGCCCAGGTCCTGGATTTGAGTCTCTGCCAAACCAGCTTGGCAGTCTTTTTCAGTGAAAGATGTGGAGCATGGGAAATGCGGCATACACAGTTTACCTGGATTTTAGTGATACTATGGGCACAGTAGCACACCAGTAGCTTAGAGCAACACTGATGGAGCATTGTTTGTCAAACAACATTAAAAAGATGGGTGATAAGACTGGCTGATGGGAGGGATACAGTAAGCAGTCAGCAATGGGACTTGCACCAAGCATGGTTCCCCTCAGATTAACATATGCTACTATGACCACTATTATTCTGCCTAGTTATTAGCAAGCTGTGAGAGCAGTATCATGGCTGAATGGGAAGCTGGCACAAGACACATTAGGTGCAGAAGTATACAAATAAGATATTACTATATCAGAGTTTTAAAGGCAGAAAAATGTGTACGAATCTATGTATTTAGGTAAGAAGTGTACAAGAAAACTAAATAGCTGCACTACAGAGTCTTTCTTCCACCTCTGATATGGCTTTGGTAGTGGTCTGTGAAAGGCTTCGAGTTAGATCCACAAGAAGATCTATCAGACTTATCGGACTTATCAGACCAGCACTGATGACCATAAAATCTAAAATTACATCTTTGGAATCTGTCTGTTGGCCATTCTTAGTCTCGGAAACACATGAAGTCACTAGGCACTTATGCTTCCATCACTATACTGCTTGTGTGCCCAAGCTTACTCTACATGCAACACAGTGATGGGTAAAAGGTCTCCAACCTGGCTTCAAATGGTTTGACACATGCAATTGCCACAGTGCAGTGCTGTGCAGAAACACCAGCCCGGGAAGCTGAAGCTGTGAAGGCTTGCTGGGCCGATGCTGCAGGCAGGCAAAAGAGTCAGGGCTAAATGCTGCACTGCAAAGGCTCCCAGAGCACAAGCTGGCTTAGCTGCAGTCTGCTCGGAGAACGGCGACAGGCAGGTTAGGTGTGCCCTACGTGTCTGCTACGTGTCTCTGAGCAGAGCTGATGACGGTCTTTGCCGTGTTGTGCAGTTGGGTGCCCATCTCAGGCCCATGCTGAAGGGCTTTCACAAGTAAGATGAATCTTTCCTGCCCTTTCTTGCCCATGAGATCTGAGCTGATAAGAATTTTCTGAAAATCACTGTCAGATTAGGCTACGGGCAGGGAAGGTAGTGACCCTTTCCACCTATTGAGAAACTGCTTAATGCTGAAAGCATTCACTCATTAGGATGAGCAATGTTTAAGTCCTGCCTTGGTGAAAAGGATCCCGGACCTTATCTTATCCAGCCTCCAGGCAATTGCCCCAAACACAGAGTGACCATGTGGTGGGGCTCGCCGGCTCTCCTGTGCAAAGCGGCTCAGCCTCCCTGGCAAAATTAAACAGAGAATGAAAAAGATTCATGTTTGGGGCTTAAAATGCATCTAGAAAAGTTTTGGGTGTGTTCCAGCACCTTTCTCTAAGTCTTGGTACTGGACTTGTCCGTAAAAACTACCCAGTTTGCTGCTTAAGATTCCTAACTCAGCTGCACTCCTGGCATATATAGAAAGCAGAGAAAACCTCCTTTGCCAGACTTCTGTTCCCGTGTAGTTCTGAACACCCTGGGCTGGGAGGTGGCATAAAGGCTACTTTTGAATCCATAAGTATGGATTTGTCTAACTTCTTTTGCAAATTATCAAATGAAGGAAAGGAAAAATGATCTTGTGACTGAAGCAGAGGGCTGGCGTTCATGAGCTTGGGGCTCTATTCAGCTGTTCCCTGGGCTTCCTGCCTGACCCTGGGCAAATCGCAATCTCTCCATGCCGAAGTTTCCTCCTCTGTAATGTGTAGATAAGGGTGCCTACTTCACAGGGTTTGTGTGAAGACAAATTCATTATAAAATTCTCATGTTTTCAAGATTATTTTTTTCCTGAAATTTGCACTCCTATTGGAAGCACAAAGAATTATTTTAATCATTATTGCTAACTAATGATGAATGCACTTCAGTTTGGAATGTGCTTGCTCTCACGTGTTTGTTTATAACTTCAGAGTATAATAAATAATTCTGTAGATGCAATCTCTTCATCTTGTTCCCCAGCCCTCTGCTCACCCGGCATGAACCTGCAGTTACACTGGCAGTCCTAGACCAGAGCTTCAGGGTTAGCTTGGGCTGCTACATTCCCTCATGGAGTTTATAATCAGTAGGATGATCTCTAAACGTAGCCTCCCTCAGTACAGTATTACCCTGCCATGGTTCCCAGGCAGCACCATTTGAGAGGAGACACAGGACCATATGTCTCCGACAGGTCAGCAGTGGTCTACATCGCTCCAGAGGCAACGTCTTTGCTCCAGGGCTTATGAAGATCCTGCATCAATGGTGGTAACTGTCACTTCATGCTCCTGCAAGCGTGAAAAGTATTGCCCTTGCTATATTCTTGTGGCTGGGTGTCCTGATGGTTCCTCCTTCTCCCATTATAACACTCCCATAATTTCGTTTCCTCCTTCCCTCTGTTTTTCCTGTCACTCTCCCCTGAGTTGTCCCAAATTGCGTAGTTTTTCCCTTCCTCTGGTGTATCCTCCATCCTTTCTTCCTTCAACTTAGTGGCACGGGCAGACCTCTGAACTCCAAAATCTAAGATTATCAGGAATCCAAATGTGCTTTAAAATGTGCACATAACTTGTAACTTTATCACCACACACACAACTTAACATTTTTAAATTATTTTGTCAACTTTTCACTGGTCTTTCACTCTTCTTCCACTTCATTAATTTTGCTACCTGTTATTTGTTGCTTTCATTCACTGTCCTGTTTAAAACCAGAGCCCCGTTTTGTAAAAGGTATACAGCTGGGTTATGGTTTTTGCTGCTATCCAGACTCCAGTGGTTAATTCCACTAAAAATGACTGCATGAGCTCTGGTCCTCAATGTGTCCCTGTCTTGAAAAAATCTCAAGAAAATGGGGCATGACAGTAACTTGAGAAGGACAAGCTGCCAATATTCCCTTCAAGCGGCATGGATGTGTAACCAGTGGGCATCACATGGCATGGAGTGGGCAGGTCCAAAGAGACAAGGGAGACCACCATCCCCAGCCACTGACACGTGTACCGTATATCGTTTTTCTTTGCTAATGTGGTGCATGGAGAAGAGGTCTCTACAAAGTATTTTGTCATGCTTTCGTATTCCTCTTCTTTTTCTAAATAATGCATCATATTTTTACTATCAGCTTTCCCAGTGCTGAACAAGGCACCATGTTAAAATCTTTTTGAACTGGAGGGAAATTAATCACCCTGCCTTCTGTCTGACCCGTTCACCCAAGTCTCATAATTCTGTTAGTACGTCAGATGCTTTTAACCTCACCTCCCAACCAAAGGAATTGCTTGTCCTTGCAGACCAAATCTTGATGACCAGTGATGAACATGATATGTTGTCTAGATCTGTCCCACAACATGTCCAGGCTGCGTCCTGGCTTGTTTGTCTATTTGGGAAATTGTAGTTCTCAGTTGTTATGTTGTGAATGTATGTAAAAACATAGCGATGTCACCCACATTTGTTCGTTCCTTCAGTAAGCATGACTGTGAATTGACACCTCTTACTTACAAGCTGAGCACTGAGACCATAAGGCAGAGAGTGTCTTGACGTCATCCCAGAGCAAGATCTCCAAGAACAAGATCAGCATGTTCTGGCCAGCCCAGCACACCAACTCCCCTTTCAAGTTGCATCACAGAGGGATTAAGCTTTCTTCCTCTTTTATGTAGCAATAAGGGAGGAAAGAAGACTCCCTTTTAAGAACTAGTTTGAGAAGATCTGTCCTTCATCAAAGCAGATGAGTTATCTTGCTTGAGTTAGCTTGGCTCAGAGCAATGATTTGAGGTAACTTAGTGTCTTGGAGGAGCTGCACCATATATTTTCTGTTCTTCAATTCCCCGTATGTAAAATTTTTGTGTTGGGAACAAACACCTTCCCAGTTGGGATGCATGGGACTCCTTTATAGTACTGTGAATATTCAGCAGCTCTATCTTGCTTTTTTCTTTTAATGGTTGTCTGCCTGAGGACACTTAGAAGTGGAATATTCTGAAAGATTCAAGGAAACCACGCCCTTCTCAAAAAATCTCTCTGGGGTAAAAATAACTATAGAAACAAAAATGTGGGGAAAAATGAAATAGTCAAAGAAATGAAACTTTATTATGTGTAGTTCAGTTAGCAAGTGGAAAGTACTGCTTATGCTGTAGTTATATACATAGATGTGTTTAAATTATTTTCCACTGCATAGAGAAAAATATATGCAGTAGCAGAGATGTACTGCAATGTAAGGTGTTTATGGGTAAGCTTGCTTGCTGCCATATCTCTCAACAACAATAAAATTTAAGTGTCGCAAATAGAAGGCATCAATATTGTTAATTTATAACTGTAAAAGAAAGTTATAGCTATTGTGTTCATAAGTAGTCAATGCTATAATGAATACAGAAAAGAAATACACTTCCAGAAAAATGTCTGGAAAAGGATATCTCTGTATATGTATTTTTAGTGCAGTTTACTCAGCTCAGTCTTTAGGTCTGAGACTAATAGTGGTATAATTCTAGACTTTCTAGTAATCATTAGGTACCTACACCGTACTTTACCATCATAAGTAAAATGCTGTGGCTGGAGGCAAAGTTAGACATTGTGTATACACATACAATATAAATTAAACATTTTATGCAATAAAATAATCTTTATAAGGCCTACATAATACTATTTTTTCCTTGTAACTTCTCTAACCAGAATTGGATCTGGATATCCTGATCTTAAATTCTGCTCTGATCTTTATGTAATTCATCTGCAGTAATGAAGATTTGAAACATGTTTCCCACTCTTTCCATTCTCCCATTCAGAGGGAAAAAACACTGCATTAACGTTTCATTTTATTTTTTTCTCCAGATTTCTCATTTTTTTTCCTATCAGGCCTTTAGACACCATTCCCAGAAGAAAAATCCCTCAAAACAGCAAGTCATATCATCTGGGTTTCAAATCTCAGCTGCTGTTACTGTATAAATGATTCTGTTTAGAGATAGCTTGGCTGCATGTGACACTCCATCATCAAAACCCGGCAACCTTCAGCCACACATTTAGTGCCGTCTCAGCATCTTTGTCTATAGCAATCTGTCCTTCAAAAAAACAGAATTCAGATTTTGAGAACTTACACCTACTAAATGCAGAGTTTCACAGAGGGGATGAGTTTTTATCTTTTTGGCCAAAAAAGCACACTGGAAACACTGTAGAAGACTTTGAGAAAGAGCTATGCAGTTTAGGCAAGGGAAGCTGGCAACAGATAGCAAGGTTCTGAATTTGGTAACAGGAGCAATAACAATACAATAAACTTTTATTTATAATTTCATAATTTAATTTTGCTGTTATGCCCATGAATTTGTGTCAAACCCAACAGCCCAAAACCAAACTCAATTTAATAAAGACGTAATAACACAGCAAGATCCCATTGTATAATTACACTAAAGCCATAATGAGTAACCAAATGAACCTGCTATCCTTTCCCTCACCCTTCTTTGGTGACAGCCATTTGTTGTGCAGCTCAAACTGAAGCAATTTTTTTTTTCTTGACTGTGAATGCTCACATTGATATTTCACAGTGTCTTCCCTGTAGCATGTGTAGGTTATCTAAAACGGACCATAGTGTATGACCTAAGCACTAGAAAAACAAGACCTGAACTCTGCAGGAACTCTATGTGCATTGCCAAGAGACAGTTTCCTCTGCTTCAGTGATGGGAAGTCTATGGGCACATAAGATTTTAGGTGGCACTTTGATGTGCTGTGTTTGGATCATGTGTGCAATCATCGGTTGATTTTAAAAAATACTTTACGTTCAAGAGGGCTGTGAGCTCATGGCAAGCAGAAGGTTATTGACCTAGTCTTTGATGGACGTTGTTACTGTCTTTTTTTTTATTGTGGCAGGCACCTCTGGCAGTCACATGGCTGTTTAAACCTCTTTTAATAATTTGGAATTCATGATAGATGTGGTCTGAGCTGTATTGGCATCTCTAATACTTTTTCGCTGGTGGAAGCCCTGATAAAAAATTTTGAAGTAGAAGTGTGTGTTGCTTGCTTGCACACACATGTTTAACACATTGGTATTTTAAGAGAACAATATCCTCCAAAAGAAGAGCAGCATAGACTATCCACCGTGAAGATAATAATATCTGTGGTGTGGTGCTGTGGTGTTTCAGGAGCAGAGCTCTCTGCAGCCTTACATTTAGCTGTGGGATGCTGGGAGAAAGGCCTGCACTTACAACATTTCCTCACCCAGGTCTGCAGTCACTGGGAGTGAAACATAACTAGAGACTCACACATACATTGTGTTTGTGTGTAGCCTTGTTTCTTGGTTTGCTTCTCTTGTCTAATTAGGCTGGAAGCTCTTGCAGGTAGAAGGTGTTTTTTGCTCAGTGTTTGTATAGCACATCAGGGTCCCAGTCCGGACTGATGCCTCCAGGTGCTGCTAAAATAGTAATGAATAGATTCATTGCACATCCTTTGCATGTGAGCCATGGTCTTTAGTCTTGCTTGGCTAGGTAAGACTTTTCTTGCTCCCTAACTGGGTAGACATTCTCTGCTGGCCAGAGTAAATTCATTTCAGATGCGAGTAATATTCAAGGATCTCTGTTGGCGTATTTGTGTTTTTTTGTTTTATTTGACCATGTTCTTGTCAACAATCAATTCAGCTAAACAGAGATAATGTAGATAGAAGGGAGAAAAGGTGTAGCTGAGCTGGTAAAACAGGCTTTCCTATGGAAAGTAGGTTCTTCTTATCTAGTAAGCAGAACTGAAAAGCTTGATTCTCTGATATCCTGTGTCTTGTGACACCGGTAACACTAAAGCAAATACCTTTTTCTAAGTTGGTAATTTTTTCCATCCACTTTGCATTCAGGTAAATACTGATTAAAAGAGCCAAGCAAAAATCATCCTATAAGAGCATTCATAAGAGAAAATAATGAGTGAAATGGAAAGATAAAGGGGCAACGTATTCACTTACATGGCTCTTTCCTATCCCAGCTGAAAGGTTAGCTTTCATAATCTTGTTATTTCCTGTTCCCAGTTAATGTGCAGCATTTCTAACCCATGTTTAGGTAACTGTTGCTGCTCTCCGCACATTTTTTAATCCGTGATGTAATAGCACTGCATGAAATGAGAACCATGTGTAGCACAAGTGTACTCTTGCATTAAAATCCCATCATCAGAAGCGCATCTATAGATATTTATTTTGCCAGTCACTGATCCATTTAGTTAATGTTCTTAAAGCCTGTGGACAGAGGCCTTCAAAAAGGCCTGAAAAATTATAGAGAGTTCTGGCAGAAGAGCAGGCAGCAGTTTCATAGTTCATCTTGTTTTTCCGTTCAGGCAACGAAGAGGGCCTGGGAAAACTCTCCTGGGTTGAAATTACAGCTGTGTCACAGAAATGACACGAGCACAGGAAATAGTTGCCTTATAACCATTAGCTGGGGTCCCAGCTGACTTCAGTGACGTTCGCTGCAGCTTAAGGACGTGTGTGAATCAGGGGCGGCAGAGGAATATTCCCAAAACCAGCGCTTCTTGGGCCAGCAATGGGCTTCTCTGCCCCATTCTGGCTTTCTGTGAAGAGGATGCTTGGAGAACTAGGTGGTTTTGCAGGCGGTCCTTTACCACTGTCTTACTCCGCACAGAAAAGTTTCTAAAACGAGGGACAGGACACTTCTATTGTTTTTGTCAAAGAGAAATATGAAATACTTACATCTCTTTCCAGTTAATTAAGTAATTATATTGTTTTGTGTCAAAAGAGCTTCAAGTGATTAAACTGTTGAAAATGGTAACCTCAATTACAGGAAGCCTCCAGGGACCGCATTATAGCCGCAATACTGATAAACAATAATTATCGTCATAATAATAGATAACACAGAAGCAGGCTACTTCTGAGTTGTCCTAACAACTGCATAACTTGATAAGAAGAATACCATTGCTGTAGATAAGAAACACCTGATACTCTACTAGGTCAAATTTATATTACTCTTTTAAAAAAGGTTTTGTAAACAAAGCAATTCTTTTCTCAGGTGTGACAATTTTGCATGATTCCCACTGAGAAAATTAATTATTTGTGAATCAAGACGTGAGAAGTCACACAGGCCAAAGAAGGAACATTTTAAATAAAAAATCACAATCAATCTATGTGTCGAAATCTCCTGTCAGACTTGATAGCACCAAACAAATCAGTGATGTGCAGTTTTCATAATAACTTTGTAGTTCATTGTTAAGTCTAAAAGGAAAGTAAGCACATATAAGACGGTGTAATAAAACAGGATTGATATCTGTAAAGATATCAGAAGATATGTATGTGCATATCTTTTTCCATCTTTTATCTTGTAATTAAAAAATCTAAAATCAAATGCTGTTATCTTTTATTTACTGTTACCCCTTCTATTCTTGTATTTTACTACTGTTACAGCTAAACCCAAATGTCTCATTTTAAATATTTTGCAAATACATGGGATAAAATAATCCAGGGATCTTAATGGACAGCTTTATGAAGCATGTTGGGCAAACATAAACCAAACATCACTAGTATCTATTTTGCGAAAGACTTTAATGCAAGTTTCATTATTGACATTTATGTATGATGGTCCTTTAATTTCTAAATTTTGTAGGTTTGATGGTTTTTTTTCACAGCTTCAGTTTCTCTGTTTGGTAATGTGAACTCACCCTCCTGCCAACTCCTTTAGAGAAGAAGGAACTGAATGAGTAGGGGAGAGAACGTGCAGGTCTCTCCTATCACCCTGAAATTCAGTTACTCCCGTCTCTCTCTGTCTATAATGATATAAAGGAGTTCTGATTAACAGTTGTGTAACTATTTGAGAGAAAAACAACAAATCTTTGGAAAGTTCTCCCCTGGCTCTGAACTCAGTTTCACATCATTACTTTTTATTTCAAAGTATCCCAGACTTCCAGATGAGAAAGATGACAGAGCAAAAATGGTGTTTTGTCAGAGATCTCACTTGGTATCCGTGAAGGTACTTCACAAGCAATTTCATCTTTGCTTTTTTATAAAAAAAAATTATCTTAATGGAGCAAGTTGTATGCTAGAGGGGAGGAAGCTAATGGTGTGTGGGCAGAAAGGAAAATGTAGGTGATATAGTAGGAAATGGAGAAAATGGCAGGTCCCTCACTTCTTCAAACATACACACAGAAATGCTGCACTTCACAAACACTCCATAATTGTGGAGAGATTTTGTAACACAAAAATAAACCCTTTAATTATATTTAGTGCTGGCTGCAGATAATGATGGGGATTTAGTTGGGAACGGATTAAGGAGATGTGAACATATTTTTTCATTCAAGCACTAGTGTTTTTTCCCTGCCAAGCCATTAGGACAAAGTAGGAGGCACCCATGGAACAAGGACCCTCTCAGCATTCATCTTCAGAGTTGGGCAGAGACCAGCAATCCATCAGCCCCCGTCCATCCCCTCCAAATGTCCTCCCCATATGACTTCTGCAGAGTGCGAGTGCAGCTTGTCTTGTGGCTCCTTAACAAAAGCTGTGTCCACACACGCTTGGAGCAGGACAGCACAATGCACAGGATCAAACGTTGGCTGTCGCTGAATCCCTGCACCTCGTCTGCTGCCTCTGCTGCAGGTGGAAGATCTGAAAAGGAGGAAAACCCAAAGGCCTGTACTGGCAGGAGTTAGGAGAGCTGCTGTTGGCCGTCCATAAATACAATGGGTAATTGGTTCTGCTGAGCTTGCAGGACAATTCATGGAGCAAGGAAAGCCATAAATAAATTTTTCAGTATCCAGTTCAAGTTGGGATTGATTCTCCCTCTTCTATTTTTAGACTAGAATGACATAGCTGATTTCAATGTGTAAGCATGAGTTTACTACTGAGTTTAGTAACCAAGCTCATTCAGATGTTCCCTTCCCCTGGAGATACGCTTACAATTGTGGAGAACAGACGGAAAGAGAGCAGCCTTTTCCCACCGTGTGGGGTGGGATCCACAGGCAGATTGCACCAGGATAGTGTGATTCAGATCCCCCCTTCCTGAACTACTGCGAGTCAGGCTAAGGCCAGATCCATAGCCCACACAGTGGCTTATAAAATAATAAACCAGAAAAGATCCTTGCTTCCACTGCATCTCAAGCGTGACCATACTCTTTCTTGCTCCAAGCAGGTGGCAGTGTGGGAGGGACTCAATCCCTTTGCTCTAGGGTAACCTCCTTCTCAACTACCAGCCTCCTCCCTTATCTCTCTGGAACTCACTTTATACATTTTAGGGCTGACGCTGAGCAGGCCATGGTGCCTGTCCTGCCACCGGTGCTGCTCCTCAGCTGGGAAGAGCTGGGAGCAAGCAAACAGCCCCACCCCTACTGCACAGGACATCTGGAAAGTGAGGCTGAGGATGTTTGGGATCTGAGGTTACTTTTTAGGGAACGAGGGTAAAGGAAGAACAGAAGGGCCAGAGCTTCCTGGAGGAGCAGCCACCACCACCCCTCATGCCAGTACCAGCACCAGCACTGGCAGCAGCATCACCAGCAAGTCAGAATCATGGACTCATAGAATCCTTTTAGTTGGAAAAGACCTCTAAGATCATCAAGCCCAACCATTAACATAGCGCTGCCAAGTTACCACTGAAGCATGTCCCTCAGCACTACATCGACACATCTTTTGCATACCTTCAGGGATGGTACCTCAACCGGTTCCCTGGGCAGCCTGTTCCAATGCTCGATAACCCTTTCAGTGAAGAAACTTTTCCTGATGTCCAACCTAAACCTCCCCTGGCGCAACTTGAGGTCCTTTCTTCTTGTCCTAACGCTTGTTAGTTGAGAGAAGAGACCGACCCCACTTCGCTACAACCTCCTTTCAGGTAGAGAGCAATAAAGTCTCCCCTCAGCCTCCTTTTCTCCAGGCTGAACAGCCCCAGCTCCCTCAGCCGCTCCTCATAAGACTTGTTCTCCAGACCCCTCACCAGCTTCGTTGCCCTTCTCTGGACCCGCTCCAGCACCTCAATGTCTTTCTTGTCATGAGGGGCCCAAAACTGCACACAGCACTCCAGATGAGGCCTCACCAGTGCCGAGTACAGGGGGACGATCACCTCCCTAGTCTCCCCCCGCAGCCCCCTGCTGCAGTGCTGCACCTCCCCTTTCCTTCCCTTTCTGCGTCCGGAGCTGTACAGCCCACACCTCTATCCTCAACCTGCCGACATCTTGCTCCTGCCGCAAGGATCCCTCGGGCGGGCTTTGTCCGGCGCTGCTACCCTCCCCCTGCGGCTGGGTTGTCTCACCGGGATCACCTCCGCCTGGAGCGTGTCTGCCAGGAGCCACACAAGGTTTGTGCGATGCTCAGCAAGTCTTACCAAGGCCAATTCTGAGACAGCAACAATGTCAACCTTCATTAATTGATGGCGTAACTTAATTAAATTCACTGCAATTGCATCATTAGTTTTGACTTACTTTGCCAAAGGGAGAGGACAGCCAAATGAAACGTTCGGGTTTGGATTGATTTAATGAGGGAGGCTGAGCCCAGCTTTGGACATCGATGGAACAGTCTGGCCTGACACAGTTTATAGCCCCAGCCTAGCTTCAGTGAAGGTGAGACAGCGATTGCCACCCAGGTTAAATGATAAAGTCCAGAAAATCTAACTGCTTTCTGGTGTACTTAAAATAGTACATCAGCCTCTGTACTGGCATAGTTTAGAAATACAATATTCTTTTATACTGCTTTGCATAATTCCGTATGGAAATTGAAAGGGATGTTGAATGACCGTGAGTATGGTCGTATTTATACGGCTGTACGGTGGCTTCTACCTGAGGGCTTTTACTGCCACAGCAATTCCAGTTTAAAAGAAATCACATCTCTAATCAAATAGTCGGACCAGTAAAATATTTGAAGTGCAAAGCAGGCCTGAGTGGGTGTGCCTGTCCCTGCAGTCAATGCCAGTAAGATAGGAAGGGTCGGTGCTATTTTAAACACAACCATTAGTTACTTTTCCTGCAACGCCCCTGCTTGTACATCTAGCCTGGTGCACATTTAACTCCAAAATGGGTAGTTAGGAAGCTGATAGATTTTGGGTGTGTTTGAACTTTCATAACCCCCTCATCTGATGTGCTGCAATCTCTGCAGCAGCAAAAGACTTTCTCCCTGTGCCCTGAAGAAGTTGTCATTGCTTGTTCTAGAGCTAGGGATGAGAAAACACTTTTCAGTCTTACTTTTCACTTTTTCTGACTGACCTTTGTGGACACCTGCAACTCACTAGATCAATTATAATCCTTTTTTTTTTATTATTATTGCTCGTTATTTTTCCTTAGTTCTCTCACACTGTCCTTGGGTCCTTGTCTTCACCCAGATTTGTCAGTCTTCCCTACTGATTCCTCTCCATTTCAATGCCTGGTCTTGTTTCATATCCTCCCTTAGTTTTAGAGCTTTTTCGGACCTGTCCATTCCCAGGGTCCAGTTCAGAGTTTTAACCTTTTGACTCCCACCTGGCCCTCACTCTGGGGGAAGAGATATGACAGCACACAGGATTCATACAATTTTGAATGCTTTCATGCTCTGGGATTGCTTTGAGTCTGTTTTCTTCTCCCAGCACTCACTTTTCCCTTCTTTACACTGGTTTTGTGAAGTGGTTCTAGCAGTGGATTGCTGCCACAGGAGGAAAAGCCAGGCTGGCCCTTGCTCTCCTGCCACCCCTCTGGGTCACCAGTTTTCTGCAAATCCTGCATGACTCAGGTGCCACCTGGATTCAGCCCACAATTCTTGACAACAGCAATGAAAAATTGGTAGTTATCCTTCCCATCCAAGTATCTCCATATGCTGTCCATATGCGAATGAACCTTTAAAGCATTTCTCTGGGATGAGTTGGTATATAGGAAGATCATGCAGTGAATAACTAGGAGGAAAAGATGAAGAGTTTAAGTCACTGGTTAGGGCTTTTTTCCCTCTTCCTGCCTTCTTCCTGTGTGACTATGTACAAGTCACAACTTTTCTGTGACTGAGTTTCCTCATCTTTCTTTGGCAATGAAGTAACAATCCCTGTTTTCTAGGAATGCTATGAGGTTAATTCTTCAACCGTTGTGTAGTGCTTTGAGGTAATCACTCAGAAAGGTCACAAGCAACTGTAACAGCAAGAGCCCAGGCCTCTGTCCTCTTCTGGTTTAGTTCTCAGCATGAAGAACCTTCTAGGTTCACTAGCCTCAGCTCTGGTGATACACTTGCACTACCCATGTCTTAGGATGAAGAAGTCAGGAAAAATAGTTTCCTGTGTGAGTGTATAAGACAGTACCTAAAGGGGGCCTATAGGAGAGAAGGGGAGGGACTCTTTAGCAGGGAGTGTAGCAATGGGATAGGGGATAATGGTTTTAAACCGAAAGAGGGGACATTTACATTAGATATTAGGAAGAAATTATTTTATGTGAGGGTGGTGAGGCACCGGAACAGGTTGCCCAGGGAAGCTGTGGATGCCCCATCCCTGGAAGTGTTCAAGGCCAGGCTGGATGGGGCTTTGAGCAGCCTGGTCTAGTGGGAGGTGTCCCTGCCCAGGGCAGGGGGATTGGAACTAGATAAATCTTTAAGGTCCTTTCCAACCCAAACCATTCTATGATTCTATGATATAGGCGGCTTGTATGTCCTAACATCTTCTATAGGCAATATATGTTGTGCCGTTACTAAAAGACAAGAACTTGGAGAAAAACAAGAATTTAAGAAGTGGCTACCTGACAATAAAACTGGAATTCCTCAGCCTGCACTTGTGCAGGGGAACAGGTGGCCTGCTATAGAGAAATGCTGAGCAATTACCAGTTCCAACCCATGGTAGGATGGAGCTGCAGTTTCTAATTTTATTTGAATAAGGATTTAATCTGTGATTTATATTTCTGAATTCAGAGGAATCGCTATTATGCCTTGTCCTGGGGTGGCTAATGAGCCTTTTCTCCACTGATGAGTGTATGTAGCTCTTGTCAGCAAGAACTATAGTAATATTTTGGTACCGATGGGGAAATAACTCTCAGTGCTTAGCAGTACTTCTGAAGTGAAATGGAAAGGAGAAAGCCTTTCTATTTTATTCCTCTTCTCCTTTTGGGAGGGAACTCAACAGCAGCTCACTGTGGCTTAGTCAGTAAATCCCCAGCTGGGATTTGAAACTCATGACATCAGAGAACAAAGCATCTTTGCTGCGCTAATGTAGGCAGCAATGATGTGTCATCGGCTACCATGCACATGTTAGCGTATCATGAGGGTTCAGTGCTGTTTTGGTGACAAGGAGCAACCTTATACTTTGGTACTATGTAAACAGTAAGTCTATTCACAGTCTCTCTCCTTGTGTAATAGTTCTCACATACAAAGTAGCAACATGAAAAAATCATTCTGCTGATGAATGAATCACTTTGATCGGTGCATTTTGTTAGTGTTCTTTATTTTTAAGTAGTGATAAAAGAAGCTTCTTTTGTATGAGAGTCACAGGCCAAGGAAGAAAAAACATGATTTGTATAAAGTGGCAACAGGAACTCATCCATGCAGGGGGGTTCCTAGAAAGCAGAGGGTAAGAAGTAGCACCCAGAATATTCCTTTATGCTACAGTTACTCTTTGAATGTCAGATGAATTGAGGAGGAGCACAGGAATTGCTGCACAAGCTCATGTCAACAGTAAGCTTAGCTCTATTTTCCTCTCTTAAAGAGTACCAAGCTGCCACAAACTAAAAAATAATGGCCTTTGGTTAACATCCTCAAGAACCTCAGCCATTGCTTAGTGCCTCCACCTGCTAAACGTTAAAATGTGTATAATGTTTTTATACGTGATTGGTGCCAGATGCTCTGCAGGAACTGTGTGTTTGCATAGACTTGTCCTGTGCAGCTTCCTGCCGCAAGGTGAGGTCTCATCCCCCATTACAAGGTGGGGGGAAACATCTGCAGGTGGCTCCTGTGTGGTGGCGGATGCTGGGTGGGAAAGCCCCTGCCCACCACAGAGCGCCGGCCTCCGTCAGAGCTGCTGAGTATCACTCGTGTGGAAAACACACCATGCCATGCTATGCCTACATCTAGAGGTGGATAAACTGCCTGGAGGTTTCCTGCCAGGTACTCCTGGTATCGTCACCCTCAGTCACCCGTGACCAGTTTCCACCTTTACCCTGGCGGTGTGGGGTAGTGCCCTGCCTTGGGCTCAGCCATGGGGGGGTGAAAGCCACGTGTGCTGGGCCCCAGGTGACCAACTGCTGCTTACGGTTCTTTCTGCTCTCCATGGAAATGTGTTCACAAGTTTTTTGAAGGTGAACATGTTGGTGTGTTTTCATAGCCTAGCTTACATATGGGTTATATTTCCTGTGTTACTCCTTCATGTGAGTTATCTCATTTCTGCCCCCCTTCTCCCTCTCCCTATTGCCTTTGATAATTCAAAACAGACTGTAGTTAAAGACTGATTTATACCCTCCTAAAAATCTTCTTACATTTTTATTACAACTCAGAGTATTCTTGTTATTACCCCAGATCTCCAGGAATATAATTAATTACTTGAGGGATTTTAAAAAGTCATGTCATAGTCATTATTCCAAGGGGCTTCACCTTTACAACAGCAATTTTGAGGGTAAAGATGATCTAAGTAACTGGCAAGGTTTTAATAAACTAGGTATTGAATCAAAGCAGGAAGGAATCATCTTCTTCAAAGGTACAAATGAGACCCAGGAAGAGAAGACAAACACAGCACAAAAAAATTGTTAGAATTTTAGCTATCAACTCATCTGTGAAATACCTCACAGCAAAGGTGAGGAAGTCAGCTTGTCCATCCTTTTCAGAAACATTGTTGTAGCATATAATAACATATGAGGGGAAACCTCATCTTTAAATAAAATAAAATCCCAAGTTAAACCTCTGCTTCATCCCAAATTATTGCCATTTCATCCCCTTTCCTTGAGTACTCTATATGTTTCAGTGAACAGTGCAAAACCCCTGCATGATCATAAAATTTGGGGGCTGCAGTATTACATATTATTAGCTTTAAATGACCCATTGCCCTGAAACAAATTAACATAAATAAATAATATTAAAAGAAAATAATATTCAAACCATTGAAATAAAGGGCGGAGGTGATATTGACTGTGTTTCTTGGGAATGAATTTGCATTTGTCCTGAGAAGGAAAAGTTGTTCTGTTCTAGTTGTTTTTTTCTGGTTTGTTTTTAAACAATAAATGTCATTCCGCTTTCTGCCAAGGAGAGGAAGGGGAGAGAGGGATGGAAAGGATATTAAGACTGGTGCGGCTCAGCCTGAGTGGCAATCTGCTGAGTGACACTTAGGTGATACAGCAAAGTGTCCAGTCTAAGAGGCTAATTAGAGTGCTATTGTGCAAATCAGGAGCAGCATTTTCTTTTTCTCTTAAATTTTATTTATGTGTGAAAAGAAATAAAGAATTTACAGTAGCATTTCTTATAGTATTGCTAAATTTCTTTCACAATTCTAAAACTTCATTTGACTATGCTTTTGCACTAAAGTATTTAAATATGTACATTCACTTTTTTCATTAAGATTCAACGTCAGGCGTAGTGCTGTGATATTGTTATCTGAAACCCTAGGACTGCGTTATTAAGAACTATAGTGCTCTGAGCCATTAATCTGTATTTAGCCTTATTGTGGGCAACTGAGCACCTAACAGTTTCTGGAAAACAGCAGCTCAGTAGTGACAAAGAATACCATACTTAGTAGAAAGTGCTTGGATATCTTGCCATGACAGTAAATATTAGACACGCAAAATCATCCTTGAGAAGGAAAAGGCTTTTGTAGTTGAATTTTTGAGATAAATCTGAAAAAGGGCCTTAAAAGCTGTATGTAGTTGAACAAAATGCCAAACTTTCAACATAATGGTACAATTCTATTGGCACTTGACATAATACAGTAACGACAGTCATCAGGAAAGGGTAAGAGGGCAGTGTACAGATGCTATATGTAAATCTCTACAGCCTTTTGTGCTTAAGTTTCTACCTGTCACTTTGAAACTGTGCTAACATGCCAAAGAAATGGTTTACAACAGAACTGTTTTATTTTCTTTTTTAAAATAACCCCAAATAGTACAAAACCAAAAATCTATTTACAGAGGTTAAAAAGCATATAACTTACTTTGTGTCCAACACAGGTTTCACATTAAACAGTAAGTCACTCATGATTTTCCAAATGACAGAGTCATCAGAAAGGGGTTTTGTGGTGTCTTGTCTAATAGTAGAATGATAATCTATTTAGTTGCTAGAAATAGCCCCAAAGAAACTATTGCAGTGGAATAATGTACTGGAAAAGAAATAATCAGAGCCCGTAGAACTAGGAAGAAGCCTTCAAACAAAAGTGGTTTAACAGTGATTTTTCCCAGCAGAACTGTGAAGCCTGTCTGGTCATACCTTCTTGAAGAGGACTCTGAGAGGCACAGCTATTCATGAACTTGGCTGGCAGCTGAGTAGCAGATTTTTGTGCCCCTGAGGAAACTTAAGGAGCATAAACTCCAAAAAATCACCCAGAGAGAAATTAAGGGGTGAGTCACAAGCAGTGATAGCTTACAGGTTCAAAGGAGTCTGTACATCCAAGCAAGTGTCCCCACTCCCCAAACCCAGACACAGCGGGGGGCACTGCTGTGGCTCAGCCTTGCTTGCTTTAGCAGCAGTAGGGACCATCAAAACACATTTGTGTGTGGGGAAAAAAAAGGATTGATCAGGAAAAAACATTTTCCATAATTAAATACACATCTTTCATCTGACTTGGCCTCCTTCAATGGTTGCACATTAAAGCACTGAGTTGTCCTAAATTTTGTGTAAGCCACAGGCTGAGGAGCACAATTGTTTCATTAGCAGTAAGTGACACCAGAAACGACGTTGTGAGACCACAATCAGCACTGAACATCCTGAGAGGCCAATATCTCATGCGGAGATCCTAGTGTTGGTATGGTAATAAATTGCTCCTGTCTTGCACTCCTGAGCAGCATGGGGTGCCAGTGAATAGGCCCACTCTTAAATCCCCAATTTTTTTCCAGTTGCGCTTAGTAAACTACATCTGCCCAGAAAAATTCTCAGGGGATTAGTCAAAGCTTCTGAAAACTGTAAGCTGGGCTATAGGTGGCACCAAACCTGCAAAGAGCTAAACCTCCTTGTCCAATTGCTGTCAGCAGCAACAGACCACAAGGAGTGGTTTTTAAGAACTTGCTTGGCATTGCCCAGGATCAGCTCCAGCCCAGTGAAAAGGATTTGGAAGAATTCAGAGAAACCAGAGAAGCTGCCCAGAAGGAATGTTTTTCTACACGATTTCTGAATTCTGAAGGTTTTAGGATTTTCGTCAGCAGGTCTCAAAATAAACCAATCCAATGATGGCTCAATGGCTTCTTAGGATAAAACACTTCTTTTGATAAAGTTTCCACTAGGCAGGTTTTAAAGAGCAAGGTTTGTATCTGTGTGAGTAAATACATATTTTATAAGGGAACAATATCTAGGAGCTGACATGCCCTCATTTCTCACTGTCTCAGAGGGCAATGACACATGAATTCCTAGAAAAGCAAGTAGGAAAAAATATGTCAGATTTGAATTTGCTTTACATCCTCCACATACCTAACACAGTGCAGATAAGTATTTTCCTTAAAAACCTTAAAAAGTTGTTGAGATAAGAGGCACATCAGGTATTGATGATGCAGAGTGAAGGAATAGCCCTGAAAAGCCAAGTTCAGGACAGTACCTAGTGCCGAAGCCTTCCACAACCACAAGAGGCAGGCGTGAGTTTTCCAAGTTTAAAAAAAAAAAAAAAAAAAAAGCCACCCTTATATACATAAAAGAGCACAGGAATTTTCCATGGGGGTGGGGAACAACAATAGAAAAGTGATGACCTTGGGATGGCGCCTAGAGACTGAACAGCTTGGCTATTGTATGGAAACAGCTGACTTCTGCACAGGAAGCAATCACTGCTGATTAGAGACTCCAAACCCCTGCCTCTATTTTTTTTCTGTCCTTTTTTTGTACATAACGCAAAGCTCCGGAGGCCTCTTCAGACTCTCAGCCCCTCGCCTGCTGCACCCGGGTGCGTGCGTCACGGGCCGGTGGGGAGGGAGAGACCTGGAGGGGCCGTGCTGTTCCTGCGCCGCGGCTCCCGAGGGACGCGGGACTCAAGGGCACAGGGTCAGCCGAGAAGGCACTTTTCGGCTGAGATTCACAGCTGTTCGGCGGTGAAGCTGGGATCCGGCCTGCTGTTTCTCATTGACTCTGTGGGCTTGTTCCCAGGTATCCCAGTTGAAGAAGGAATTTTTGGTTTTCGTGCTTTCTGTGTTGATTCCCCCTCCAGCCTTTTTTGTAACAGTCAGGTTTTATCAATGAGTGAGATGCTAAATTAATGTTAGATGGAACACGTTGTCAATTTGAGGATGAGCTCCTTAACAAAAGCATACTGTGTTGAAAAGCTTCACCCCTTACTGACTCGGGGATAGGTATGATGGAAACATAACAAAGCACAAAACCAGTCTCCTGGAGAGTAACAGAAATTGTAGGCTTAATTGCACACCGTCAGTTTTGTTAAACCAGTGTACGCTGAACGCATGGAGGCAAGAAGACAACCACAGACACTGCCGCCAGCTGGGAGGAGGTCAGTGGGGAGGTGTTCGCAATTCTTGTTGAATCAGGTGGGAAAACCATCTCTTTCCGAAGATACGGGGGGCACTGAGAGGAAGTGGAGATGGAAGGACAGAAGGGGGAAGACAGTGAAATGCTGGTTGAAGCTGCCTCCTCCACTTTCTTCCAGTACAGCAACAAGGGAGGAAAAATCAGGGGGGACAGCAGAGCCACAGAGCTAAGTTAACTGGCTGGCAATGCTGCAGAAGAGAGCAAGCCTTGCTCCGCAAGCTGCCTTGGTCTCTACCTCTTCCTAGGAGCTCGACCCAGTGCTGCTGTGCTCTGCAACACCACCCTTCCAAAGAGGAATGCAAGTATCATGAAGAATGTAAGCACCTCCAGGCTTAACCAACAGCAAAACTAAGGTTTTTCAGATTTTAATGTCAGATTTGTGCATCCATGGAGGCAGTTAGGGACTTAAACTGCTTTAAGTTTATAATATTTAGACTGTAGTCATGCTGACATACTTTATCTAGTGACGCCCACATTTGGTATTACGCTGTTTACTCACCGCCTGCCCAACCCTGGGTAACCAAGAGATGCTGTGACTACTCTGTCCCACCGCGGTGCTTTACAGATCTACTATCTGACAGTCTCAGATGCTGTGGCCAATTAGTAAAGATGCAGCTCTGTGGTAAGCAATTGAGATCCATGCTGATGAAATGTGGTACTTAGTCACTGAATTTTACATGAAGTGATTCAGGCTGATATCAGCTAAAGGAAAGGACAGACCAAGAGATGGTAGTCCCCATCTGATAGAACTAAAGCTGTAGGCAGTTCTCTGTGGAAATAAAAAAAAGAATAACAGCAGTACAAGAAGTCATGTTATCATGTTTACTCTTTTACTGCTCTGTTCGACACTTTAGACTTCGGGTTAATAAACTGCTCTCATTCGTGGTGATTGTATGATTTAATTTCCACCACGTTTTAAAGCTTTCACATTAAGTGAAAGCAAGTAGAAGCAGCTGCTGAGTCCTGGCAAGCTTGTGGGAAGATGGCTAAAGCTGGAACTGCATAAATAACAATGCGACAACTGACTTAAGAGGTTATATTCCTCCATCGTCTCCCTTTAAGTCATTGTCAGGACATGTCACCTTACTCTGTTGACCCTCCCTCTGTTTCAGGTACACTCTTAAGTGCCAGTGTAAATCTTTCAGGCACTCACTTCTTCTAGAAGAATGGATTTAGGATTTGGGCAGATGTCTCATCAGAGATGCATTGAGAATAATGAAAAATACAGCAATTCTCTGTACAGAGTGAGGAATCAAAAGAATTATTATATTAAGTATCTCTGAGATCTTCAGCCTTCCAACACAGAGAGCTTTCTTTCAACTCAGAGAATCTGAGAAGCCCCAGAAAAGGGTTAGTCATGTTTGGAAGTGACATGGCTGCTTTCTAAACAGTGCTTATATTAAAGATATGTGTTACTTTGAAAAGACACAGTCATACTAAGACACTCTTTACCGTATGGTACTCTTTACCAGTCAACTCCCTTCAATTCTGCAGTGTGGGAACAATATATTTCAGCAGCACCTAACTTCTAAAATGATGTCTTAATCTCAGAAGCTTGGCAAATTAAAGGTTTGTTTTCTATGATATTCTATTCATCACAGCAATAATGCCATTTTCAGTATGACTGCTGTTCAGGTAAAAAAACACCAAGGCTGGAATTTATTTCACCTAGCTTTAATTGTCTAAAAGTTATGGGAATAGCCTCAGTCTAAACCAGGATCCCCCTTCAGTCAACTCAGATCAAGAGGAAAATTCACTCTGTCCCAGTTCAGGTTTATCAATTCACCCTGAACCTCCCTATGTGAGGTGTTAAGGTTCCTAATGATACCCAAATGTCAGCCATGGAAAAACCAATTTGTTGGATAGGTGTCACAGTACAGATGACTGTATACATATGTCTACCTGGTAGTGGCTATTGTGATTGGTTGTTCATCAGACACTCAGCTATTTAAAATAACTGTTGTGCTGAAGCTTTAAAGCTCTTAGGGTAGGTTTTTATACGATGTTCTTGAATGCTATATATGCTTATACGGCATTACATGCAGCAAAGGCCTGACTTGCCTGAAGTCTTTGGGTACCATTGTAATCCTCAGTATTATTATCAAAATTCTCACAGGCCATATTTTTTCCTAGAATTTGACCAAAAATTTCCTTTGGTCACTGGGATGAGTTGCTTTCTCCTTGCTACAGCAAATTAATATTTTAATAAATTCACAGTCTCCTGATTCCTCTAACGTGTATCCTGCTGCCCTTTGTTTAGGGTACCCTGACCTGTCTCGGTAAGGAAAACAAAAAATTACAGATCTTTATAAAACATTTAATTTCCTCCTTCTCTCTTTTTTTTTTTTTGTTATGTTCTTTGGTGTGATTTTCCTTTCAGTCTGCCTTTGTTCTAAGTTCTCATTCCAGTGGCTCTTCTCCAGCAGCATGATGGGGGAGGCAGCCTGTCCTCCTGCCCTCCTGCCTGCCCACCCTGCCTGCTGTGTCCCCTGCCCCAGCTCAGCCTCATCCCGCGGCTCTGAGCTCACCCAGGAAGCCTCATGATGTCTGGACCCAGACAGACAAGTGATCAAGAGTAAAAAAAGAGACATTCTTCTCCCTTTCAGGCTGGAAGGCACTTACTCACTGGAGGCAGATGGAAGTAAGGATCTTTTTTTAGAGTGTCTGAATAGGCAGCACAGAGGGGATTCGCCAGCAGTATTTCTAGATATGACAATTTAAAAATAGATTTTGTTACCAGAGTGGACTGTGAGGGGTTGATGCTATTTTTTGTAATTATTTCCTCCTCCCACACAACATATTACCCATCCCCGCATACACTCAATGAATTTTTGGTCTGGCATTTTCCTTCCTCTATAAACATCTCAGGGTGATTAAGTCATGGCACTACCCCCAGCTGCCAAAACCTGCTTGTGATCCATAAGCTGGGCTCAGACCTAATGCTCAGTAATTAGTTTGTGACAGACAAGTTACTTCCAGTTCCTCCTTACCAATCTCATCTCACTGGAGTTTGAGCCTTCCTGAAATACTTCTGGTAGGGAGATGCCAAATAAGTAGAGCACGTCTATCTTTTTCCACAGAAAGTGGGATAGCAGAAGTGGGGATTTATTCCACAGGATTCGATGAGAACATTCACTCTTTAGAAATGGCAACCTTTTGTCCTTATACTCCCATATTCAATTACACACTTGCCCACGTGACAGACTCATATGGTACTCATTTGTACTTGCAACCAGCCTCGGCTTAGATCTCCCTTGTGATTAATTACAAGACTCCATGAACAACCAGAAGTCCTGCAAAGCCACAGCCTGAAGCAGAGGACCAGTTTGTAGACATATGACAAGAAAAGCACTGTTGGGTTGAGTTGCTTTCCCGGTGTCTTAGTTCATGTCTGAAGTGACATCCTTCTCAACTCCATTTCTTGTATAATCCAATCTCTGTCAAGAGTGGTGAAACAATGGTGTGTAACACTCAGCAGCCTCCTAGCAGATATAGTCTGCCCCCATTTACAGTATTGCTCTCCAGAGCTTAAACTCTTTGGCGTCACAAAAGTACGTGGCTTTTCCTCGCTGAGAGAAACTCATGCTAGATGCGAAATGCTTTTAAACCCTTCTATAACGAGCATGCTATTCATATGGAGAGGGAAGGAGAAGGAGGAGGTAATTCGACCTGTCATCCACTTCCACCAGAGGCTCCTGAGGATACTGTTATTGCTTAGGACTACTCTCTTCCGCAGTCCAGAATAATGCCCACCAGGCAGTACAATGTGTGCCTGCTTTAAGGTGCTGCCATCCATCCCTCTGGAACAAACAGAGGAAATGCATCAGGAGGCCTCTGCTGCAGATGGAAAGCACATCACCGAGCGGCTCTTACGCCGCGAGATCCCGCAGATGAAAGCCGATTTCAATGAGCATTGTGTTTCAAGGCCCACTTCCTCTGACTCTGGAAAGCTTAAGAAGGAACATCCCACTTGTGTCTGCCGACACAAAGGGCTGCTGTGGCTCGGGAGATGTTATCGGCTTTCCCGTGCCACGGCAGCAGCCTTCCAGTGGCGTCTCCCAAGAATTACTCATTGTTCCTGGGGAGGCTTGACTCCTCTGGGTGGGATCTCATGGCATCCAGTTCAGATGGAAGTAGGTGGTGCTGGGAGGCCAGCCAGGCTCACGACAAAAATCTCTGGCTATGGGAGAGCTACATCAGGGGACCAAGGTAACAAAGCCCTTAGCAGTCACAGACGTGGATACTGATTCATAGAATGTGGCCCTTTTTGTTGGTTGTAGCTAGTAAGTACCATTTAGAACAATCAAATCACTCAATAATGTGGGTATCAGCTCCTAGATCGAGTCTAAGAAACTGAGATGTCCTTGTCCTTCCTTTTTGTTCATGCTCTCTGGCACTATTAATTTCTTAAAACTCTTTTCCTATAGTTGGCAACTTGGAGCTTGATTCTGTCACAGACACCTTAAATGGGGAAATCGGGAGTGATCCATACTTTTAAAGACCTTCATTTGAAATCTAGAGGTTCTGAGAGACAAATGGGACCCTTGAAAGGCTCCAGGAGTGTTCAGTTTGCAGAAGCCTCTTGCAAGGTGGATGTATGCTCACATTATCCAAACCTCTTGTCTCTAAAATTAGAGCAGTGGTATAAAAAGCAGCTTCCCTGGGAGACTTCCTAGAACTGGTGCTTCCGGTGCCAGCTGAAGATACTGGGAACAACCACTTTCCACACAATGATTTGGCACCATGGCTCCCAGACGGCACCTCGAAGCACAAAAAAGGAGAAGGAAAAATGATTTGAACATTTCCGGATTTCTGCAAAACTTTGATTTGCAGTCTGGCACGCTCACGTTTGAACTGAGGAATTTATTTGTGTTTTCTTTTTTTTTTAGGAGGTCAGTGGGAGATAAACTGCAAAGAAAAAATGTCTGCCAGCAGTGATTTCTTACATATAAATGAAAAAAATTGAAAACATATGTTATGGAGAGGTATGGGAGAAAGGCAGCAGAGAAACAGATAGAGCCTTTCCAAAAAGAAAACATTTAGTCTGCCTTCCAAGCAATGGAAATTCCAATTTTAGAAATTGTGCTACAGGCTAATAATGTACAAGATTGTTGGCTATGGCACATGGAAAAAAAAGAAAAAAAAAAAAAAGCTTTTGTAATTCTGTCCCTCTCACCAGAGGAATGACGTGAAACCAGTCGAGCACATCAGGGAGAAATGCTAATTTTCCACAGATACAGCCTAAGAGCATTCACCTAATATTGGTCATGCATAAATATGCCTTGTGCCCGTGCCGTAGAGGTGTATCATATCGTTTGGTAAAACACAAACTTTCGAGTTTTCCATCCATGGCAACCCTGCAAGCTCCAGTTAGCATCCCAGCAATCAGCATGTAGGGAGCCTGGTGGGGCAAGGGCAGAAGTTCATTGCATAGTTCTCCTAAAATAACATTGTTATTTTGTGTAGTGTATGCCACAACCCCATGGCAACCCAGACAGGGAAGATGGTGACTGAATGGTGACAATGATGCTGAGTTATCTCCTGATAACCTCACTCGCCCCATTTCTGGACAAAGTGTCATGCTAGTCAGCTGCTGATGGCATGTTGCTACCAGCCTCCACCAGACAGAAAGAGAGAGAGGTTTTTTGAAGAACTGCCGACAAACAAGGCCAAATATATGTCTGGACTAACTTTTTAGTTTAGTGGTTACTTCAAGAGTGAACTTGGCCTATGGCTGTGTTTAAACCACTTTCTCAAGGATGCTGTGCTGTTTCTGTGGAGGCAGGGGAGATTATTTGTGAGACATGAGCACAGTAATCAGTGCAGATATATCCTCTGTGGCTTCTGGACTATGCCATATGGCTCATGGAGAAAGAATGATACTATTAACAGCTGACATGATGGCAGTGGGATGCCCTGGATGAACAACAAAGAAATCATTACAAATGCGTAACACAGAGAAATTCAAGGTATCCCTGAATGAAATCCCCAGTCCACTTAAAGGCCTGAACTGCAAATATTTGGTACAGTTTAACAAGAGAGAAAAGAATAAATTCGTAACTGTTTCCCCATGTTACAGACCAATTTGTGGTGGCTAATTCCTAATGCATGTCAGAGCAGCCTGAAGAGTGCCGATGAGTATTGTTTCCTTTGGCCATGATGTGCCAGTTCAATAGTTAGGGATCTAGCAGGGCTCAAGGCAGCCCTGGATATACCCACTAATATTTGGGTACATCCTGAGATAGCCATAAAAGTCCAACAACATACAACAGGAGTGAAAACTCCTGTGGCTGGAAAAGCTGTCCTTCCTCAAAGCAGTCAAGATGGACCATAACTCCTAATCACACATATTGGTGCCTAAAATTCCTAAATTATCCTATAATCCAATACAAGGCTGTAGACTAAATTAGGATTTTAATTTAAGTGAAAATGTACAAATTAAAAAAAAAAGATAAATTCTTCACTTGCAATCAGGGACTGGCTTTTAGTTGCATTTGGGTGCCTTTGAAAGAAGAGAAATACTTGTCTGGATTGGAAAAAATTAGCAAGGGACAAAAGCTGTGAAAAGCTTAAAATGCCACCATACTTAGCAAAATGACCACTAATTTATAGTGGTCTGGCCATGAGACATCTCTGGACTGGGCTGTGTGAAGGCTAAGGGAAAGGAACCTGCAAGAACAAATTTCTTCCCTCCTCAGCTGTGACACTACAGGGCTGTTTTCTCTCTCAGTGCCTGGGGGACTTTGCACCTCACTCCTATAGGTGGTAGCAGTCTGGAGGCTTTGAGGCTTACGAGATTGTATATAAGTGCTCCAAAAATAGAGGATAGATAGAAGTTAATTATCTAAACTTTGCACACCTGGCAGTGCCTAACTCCCATTGATTTGTGAGCTGGAGGATGATGCGCTTTGGAGACTCCCAGTCAGTGCCTGTCTACGTGTTTAGGCGTCAAACTGCATTGACACATTTAGCTGACAACAATCAAGATGATAGTAAAGGCAAACAGGAGCTAAAAAAAATTGTATGCTTGGAAGCAGCTTCAGGAAGGGGTCTCCTCAGTTAACCACAGTAGCACACCCATCATCTGGAAAAATGGGGTTACAGAGGCCTCCTGGAATCACCACAAGGAGATATTAGCAGCTCACTTTGGACCTACTGATAAGGAGGGAGTGACAGCTCTATTGCAAAAAGGCAAAGAGCTCCTTCGGGAGCAGTACAACTCTTCAGTCAGATGGTGATAAATACAGATAGCTCCTGGACCAGGCTAGAGGGCTGCCAGGGAAAGTGACTTGCTGAGAAAACTTATGTACTTTTGTCACTATTCCTAGTCTGCAAGTTGAAAGTGACTTCAAGGCAATTCCAGACTAGGAAGGTCTGCAGCGCTGACAGTAGAAACAGATGGACACAGCACAAGTCCTTAGCAGAATTGTAAAACAAATACTAAAAAACACTTGCTAAACATGAGAGATACCATTTTCTCCATTGTGTACCCTTCTTCCCCACCCAAAGCTATACTGATGACAAGAATATTTGTTAAAGCTTCCTCATTCAGCATTTCTGGTCATAAATTGTAAAAAGAAAAAAAAAGTAAAAAAAAAAAAAGTGGGAGGTTCTTTTATCTGATTACTTTCCTCTTTCATGGCTGTTCCATTTGTTTTGGAGAGACACCTTTCCAAAGACACAGTGGCTGTGATGCTGCATGAATTGCCCTTCCCTAGCTGCCACTTGGGAACGCCATCAATTGGCATTAAATTGGCAGTTGGCTTGAGCATTAAAAACATTTGCAATCTTAAAGAGATGCATCGGGTCCAAGGAACAAACTAAGGTGGTGTTTCCTCTTAGTTGATGCCATCCATTTCTGCCTGCAGGCTACTTCTTCACATCATTCCCAGGCAGTTTGTGTTGTCAGGAAAAAAACATTGAAGAACAGTTTGTCATTGGCGTTCCCTTAGGACAAAGCCAGGTTCAGGAGTGCAGGAGTCCAGCTTTTCTACTCGATAGAAATCGATTCATCACAAGAAAGAAAATGGAGCTCTTGGCTACTTTTTGCCGCTTCTTAGCTGATATCCCTCCGTTTGCTCTGATCCATGACCCTGGGCAATGACTCTCTTGACCACACCCAATGGAGATGTCAGGATCTGTCAGTACAGATGTGTAGGAGGTCTGGCACATACGCATTCTTCTCATCTGATCAATAAATCTGCCATCAGCTCTATCTGCTCAGCTTTGCTCCCAGCTGACTTGCTGCAATTGTCACACCATAACTTACCTGGAAGCAAACTGTACACCTTGTTCCAACAGTTTCTGAGGGTCTGTTGCTTTCCACGTGGACAGTAAAGGCCTTCCATGGTATTTTTAGAATATTGTGGTGTTGAAAAGTCCAGTAGTTCCAACCACCACAAGCAGCCTAAGGTTAATGTGTACAAAAAAACCCCCATTTAATGCCAGGTTTTACAACAGCAAAATACTTTGCAGGAGATAAGGGTAATTCTGCCTGATACTCAAAGGTATAAAGTCATCAGCAGTGAGAACTGGAAAGAAATGCTTCACTCCGTGTGTAGCAATGCCTAATTGGGTAAGGACAGCACATCTTGTCTGTAATTCCATTTGATGACCACGTGCTACTTGTTACTACCCAGGCTGAATACCAGACAGGATTGACTAATAACTTCACCCAGCAGGCCAAATCTATGTTCTGAAATGATGGTTATTTTTAGGAATGCAAATCAGTACAGAGACTTACTGAATCAAATTTAGGCTTCTTGTCTTTACCTCAGGAAACCTTCTCAACTTTTTTGTTTCTACGATAAAATTATCATAAAGCTCCTATCTTCTTCTTTGATCAGTGTCAACACTTTGGACCTCACCACCTTCTCTTTATATAACACAAATTTGTTATGTCTTGCATAATCTAACACCAGAACTCCCTCTCTGAGCAGATCTCCCTCTTCTCTGTCAATTGCCCACCTAAAGCCTGTATCTCCGTTCAAGGTCTTAGGCAATATAAGCAGAGCAACTTATCTGAGCACCAAACTCAAAAGTTCTATACTTGGTTCTGAACAAGACCATCACCTGTTTTATACCTCATTTTCCTCATTTGTAAATGTTACTGGCAACAGGTTTTAGATTTAGTTATGCACAAAAAGAACCACATACTACAGTGTAATGTCAAGACTGGGGTCTATCTGGCTGTGACTATATTGCAGACTAAATGAAGTGGTTCCTAAAGGTGGCAGAATGTTCCTCATCCCCACAGCTCCATTCTGGTGCTTCTAGAGCAGAGTGGCTACGTTCACGTGTTGTAGAAGTTGGCCATGGGTCTTTTTAGGTCCCATGGGTTATGTCTCTGACTTTAAGACACAATGATTATCCTTTTTGTGTTTTTTTCAGTTCAAAGAGTTGCTTTGCAGCCCACCCAGCTGGTGTTTTTTTGTCCTGACACTGAGGACATGCATGCTATGGCTCGAGGCAAGAGGCCATGTGGAGTCACTGCACGGAACAAAGCCCACTGAAGGACTAGATAAGGCAGGGGAGGCAACTCTAGAGCACCCATAAAAACTTTTAAACATGGTCCAGAGCGATGTGTCACTCAAACTGTATTGTGAAATCTAGCTGCAGTAATCCAAACTGGACTGAGGTAACACTTGAGCAATGTAGACTCATGTATGTGTAGTGCTCAGCTGGCCCTCTTCCATTTAGCAATATATCTCTCACAGACACCAGTGTGCAGGGGATCTAAAGCTAAAAGCAAAGGCTTACAGCAGGAAGCTCTCCAGGCCTATGGTCAATTGGCAGAAAAGAAACCTCTGTAATATCTGCTCACCTTGGAGGCATTACCTCCGTGTGTGAACAAGAAGGTAGACTTTCTCAGAAAGAGTATCTGGAGGAGACCCCGGCATGCCTCCTTCCCTGTTTCTTTTGATATCCATTTTGTATTGGAAAGGGGAAATCCATAAGCTGGACGCTTGCCTGTGATGTGATTGTACCAGCAGAGTGTTTGGCCAGGATGATATCCTGCTGGGTCATGTACCAGCCAGTGCCAAGCTGCTTCTACAAGAATGTCATCAAAAAATAATTTGGGAGTGCTTACTGCTTCTACAGTTGTCTTCCTTGTCTACTTTATCTTTGCCTCAGCCTCTTCTGGAAAGAGGTGCCAGCTCCAAAGCTAAGGTAGATACATGTACGTGAATCCTTGCAGCCTGCCTATGATGCATCCATCCTGGCTTATGTGTAGCTGTGGAAAGATGTGCCTTTCTCTCCTTGGTATTTATTATTACTTATGACAAGAGCTGTTCCTACAAGTCTGGGAACCAGACACAGAAAAGTTAGGAGCGGAATATCACAAACTGACGTTTCTTTATCCTTGATCCTGCCTCAGAGATCCAACCGAGTGATACGCTGGTTCTGATTTATGTGTCTATCAACAGCAAATACTCACCCCGCCCCCTTGGGCCTCCTCCACTTCCCCAGCCTTCTCCGCAGAGACTCTGGCTGTATTAATTCCAGCTGGGCACACAAGTTCAGAGAGTGGAAGAGAAGTAGTGAAACAAAAGGAAGAGAGAGACAACTCTCTTTTGGTGCTGCTTTGTTTTGATCCAGGAAGGGAAGAGACAGCGGTCCAGACAGCAGAAACTACAGGTCACAGAGCGGGCACTTCCTACCACATGGGAAGCCATAGTGCCCTTTACACGGGGCTGTGGCCGCCTGACGGCTCCATTCCCCCCTTTGGACTTTTACTGCCCCATTGGGCGCCGTCATGACTCAAAGGCACGGCTGCAATGGGCAAGGCACCCCACATCGGGAGAAGCTGTTCAAACAGCTTTGCGTTCAGTGTCGGGTGCCGCCGTCAAGAAGTCTCCGGGTGAGTTATGAGGAGTCGCGTGATGCCGGGTGAAGGACCTGGAGCACCAGGAGCCCAATCACTGGGTACCGGAGGCACGTGCCTGAGTCGGCATTGATCATGAGCAGCGGTCTTGCAGCACCTTTATGAGGAGGCAAGGGCAACTGGCAGACACCCAAACGACCTAAAATGCATCTTCACTGATCCCTTCACTGGTTTATGTCATACCCTAAATGCCTAGTAAGGTTATCAACATGAAATGTTAAGGGGTATCTGAGGGGAGTATAGCCTTTTTTTTTAATGAAATAGATTTTGAAAGAAATTACAACTCTGCCTTCTAGCATTAGTTTGTAGGATATGTCCTATATTTATTACTTTCAGTCTAGTTGCTGTTTGCATTTCACAAATGTGTGGGAGCTCCAGGCATGGACTGCAACAGTAGGCCATGTCCAAACAGAACAAACTCAAGTCTCATCCAAGTATTGATGAATTACAGTCTAAGGAATGTGTGTGTGTGAGAGAGAGAATTAATACATGGGAGAGGAAAATCTGGCTCCTGGCAGGAAATGTCTACAAATATAAACATGTACATGTATTTATGCATGTATGTATTCAGTTTCTACTGGTTTAGTTGAAGGGAAAGTACAAGAGGGTCAGCTGTGACTCTAATTTGGGAGTCTCAGCGCTCAGATTGGTGCACCCTGAAGGCTTTCCTACCCCTGGCCAGTAATGGCCCTTTGCCACCTGTGCATTGCCCCAGAATGACTCTTTTAGGATTTACAGAGGGTGTCTTAACATTATACATACTAGCCCTTCAGAGCCTGTTTTGCTGCTGGTGCAACCATCAGCGAGGGATATCTGCCAAGGGTTTTATTCTCACAGAAGTGCAAGATAGCAATTTGGCTTCATATAGCACAACTCATTTTGATTCAAGTGGTGCCATCAGTTGCACTACAGGGAGTAATTCTGTCAATGCACAGACATTAATAAATACAATTAATGCTGAGAAATCTGGAGTTAATTTTCTATACCACAATTATTAGGCTGTCTTCAGCTAACGAACCAGATGTGACATACTGTTTCTAAATTTAGGTTTTTGAATGAACTTCTCAAGACAAAATATGCTAACATTTTAAATAACTAAAAGTGTGAAGCTAAAACATGCAAGTTAATATAGGAATAAAGAAAGCAAACTGTGGAAAGACCCTAACCTCTCTCATCTTTCTGAAAAAGCAGTGAGTGTGGTGATATAACAAAAAGGGAGAGGTGAATGAAGGTCTGAAAGCCTCCGGGTTTTCAAATTGTTCCAAAAGTTGAGTTGTTGCAAAGCAGATAGACAGAAATCTGCTTTGCTCATGTGGTTTGTGCTGGAAAGTGTATAACTGTCAGTAAGAAGAAATGTGACCTAGTGAAGTGCTGAGATATATACCAGTAAGAACCAGCTACCAAATGGAACTGGCATGGTTTCCAGGGCTATGGGAAGAAGATGAAAACAGCATGGAGAGTTATGTAGGGAAATTACTGGAAATTGGTTAATTACAGGAGTTATGGAAATTGATTTTATATCAGGACCCATGTATTCATTTACTTACTGAACTGTGTGTTTCCAAATGCATGAATACTTCTGGAAACAAATCTCATCTTTATTCCAGTTAAGCTGAGAGTACTGTAACCGCTCATATTATTTTTCACGTAAGTTCTTCCAGTTCTGGGTAAGCCCAAGGGGGTACTTCATTACACAGTAAAAGAATATAAAAATTTTTCAGAATATCAGTCTAAGTTTGTTTCAAGACCGAGTAGGTTCGCTTAAAAAAAAAGGAAAAAAAGAAAAAAGAGAAAAAAAACAGTTAGTAATATTTTAGGAATTGTTTAGAAAAGTTTCCTGCTAAAAAGATTACATCTTTTAATTTGCTAAAAGATTTCAAACGGTGAAAGATTCAGGTAATTTCTGAATTACCGGAATTTTTCAAGACCTGTTTTCCGTTAAAAAAAAAAAAAAAGCAAAACAACAAAAACCAACCAAACAAAAAACCCAAGAAACCACACCTCTAATTTATTGTATTTGGAAAAGACTACAAAAGTGCACCAGTCTGATTTCATCCTGCCCATAAGCAGTCTGCTTCCATACCAGTTTCGCTTTTTATAGAGTTGCAAAGGAGCTGGGTAAATTCAAGTGAATTATTTCACCTTCTACAGAGCAGGAAACATATTGGAAAAATTCCTGCAACAAGTGCAAGCTGTCATCCACTGTCCAGTCCCTTGTTCTCACTGCTGTACAGAGCAAGGGGATCATCTAAGGAAAAGTAAAGTTTCAAAGTCATGACCCTACCTTAAAATGATTGTGCTGGGTAGATCACGCTACCTTGCCCTGTGCCTTTCGTAACCTTCTATACCTGGGCCAAATATGTTTCAAGTGGTTCCATAAGTTCACAACTGCTTGTGTTGCCAGACTGTCACAGAGCAGCAGGAGTAGACGGATAAATTTGATTCCACTCAGCTGGACTCAAAGGAGAGTTGGACAGAGTCCACCCACATGATACTTGCATTTTAAGTGCGGTATCTGCTTCAATAAACGATGTGCTGTGTTCGCTGAATAGGTCGGATTTCAGCTCAGGTGTCCTGGCTGGAGTGTGGTCCGAATCCAGCCTCAGCTGGGGTGGGAGGGCTCCAGCACAGAAACTGGGTTTTGAGTTGAACAGGCAGAGACATGAGAACTCTGCACTTCATCACAACAGCGGTGGGTCTGGTCCAAGGGTCATTGAGGCTGATGGAAAAGCTCCAGCTGAATTCAATAGCCCTGGAGCAGGCTACTGTGTGTAATTTATACTTCTCTCTTTTTTTTTTTCCCCTTAAACTTTTTAGATATCCATTTTCCTGTATATAGCCACACCTTTCCTATTTCTAATTTCTTGTTTGCATTTGACAAATATTTAAGAGCTCTTCACAAACTGGACAAGAGTGAGACAGAGGGGAAGTGACCAGATTTATTAGTCAGCTTGGAGATATTTCTAAAGTCCTAGGGTGAAAAAAAAATCCAATTTGTATTTGTTAGTCTGTACTTCTGATCTATTGTCATCAAGCTGAAATATTTGCCTTATATTGCTAAATAAAAAGAACTTTAGAAAGCTTTGCAAAAGTATGTTTGTTAGTCACTGTTTGGTGAACTCTCTGAACATGAGAAATGCTAGCTTGTATTCGCTTAATTTTGTATGAAAAAAGCAAAACTTCTTGTTCCAAAAGGAGTTGTACAGTTGATTCAACTGGTATTTCTGTGTTTCTCTTAAAATTGTTCCATCAGTTTCTTCCTCACCTAGAAACTCTCTCCTTGGACAAACCTAGAAATTTTCCCCAGCCTTTTTAATCTGCAAAAATGCTGTTTCTAGGCCTGACAACTAACTGCTGCCCTTGTTGTTAAAATTAATCAAAGAAAATACAAAAAGCGTTTTCCTTTTTACCAAAACATGATGAAGAATACATAAAATTGATGCTGTATTGAAACAGTAGTGCTATCATGATGTATACCAGCCAAGTGCAGTAAAAATTTATGACATATTAAACAAAACATCAAAAACAGTGATTCAGAGAAAGCACACACATATGAAACTCAGAAAAGCTGTCTCAGTGTGAAAGTCAATTATTTCCTGCAGCTTGAGGAAATGGATGTCCAGAAATTAGCTTTTTGCTTTGCTGTAACTCTTAGCTCTCTGTGAACGAACACATTGTCACTGTCTTACCATGAGGTTTGTGAATCCATTCGGTGTTATCCAAAGATAAGGAAAGGTATCATACAATGAAATGGGCAGATGTAAAATTCAACAGCCTGGTACATCCTTGTTCTTAGTCATTGTGTAAGGTGCTGTGCTACTACCTGGCCACCCAGCAACTCCTCACTGATCAGGGTCCACATGTGGGTCCACATGCAGGTCCACCATGCTGGCTTCATTGCAATGTTTCAGGATTTGGTTTATTCCAGTGGAGGCTTTGACTCGCTCTACCCCATACTTGAATGCCATGCTCCTGTGGTGCACCAATCTGCATGTGGTTTTGCATGGAGGACTCTGAGTGTGGAGGACCATGCTCACACTTTGAAGGACCTGGGAATTTTGCTACAATTTCTTTTATTTATTCATTAGCCTTCCTGGTGTTTTGCCAAGAGGTCATTTTGCTGCCCTCACTTCCTCAGTTTTGGGGGATTGTGTTTTGCTGAGCAAGTGCAGAACCAGAGGTGTGAGACTGAAACCAAGGGTAAAGACCCTGTCTTCATCCATTGTCATTAAGGTTATTTGAAGTGTTGGTCGCAGGGCATAGGAGAGCTGTGGGTAGAATATTGTAGGGTGTGGGAAAACCGGGATGGACAGGAATGAAAAGCTTTCAGATTCAGATGCTTTTTTTTTTTGGACCCTTGCTAGCAATTCCTGTTTCCAACTAAACAGCGTGACTCAGCATAGGTAAGATGGAGTGTGGTCTTGGTTAATTTGATCCCTCCTGTCTCCTGAGGTCTTACCCAACCTTGTGATGCGGAGAAATAGACCCTGCTGTTATCAAGGGGAGATACTCCCTATTAATGATGAAAAAAATAGGCTTTGACAAAATAAGGGGGTTTACTTCAGTTCCTGAAACTATTATTTCTTTGTGGTGGTTGAAGATATTTGTTGCCAAGAAATTGTTTTCCTTTATATACATAAGAAATATTTCAGACACTAGGCATTCCTAAGAGATGGGTTTTCCTTTTAAGTTGATTTCCTCAAACAGGTTTAAGAGACATCATAATTTTGACCACCTCCTGTCCTTATCTTCTAACATATATGTACTTTTTGGTTACTTGGGAAAAAAAATGATTGCAATGGGAAGCTATTTCTAATTATTTTTAACATTTGTGGCAGTGTAATGGGCAGTACAGTCTCTTACAACATTCTTGAGTTTAAGTGCCACTAAGTGAGTACACATGGGTACTCCTTTCACAGGCAGAACTGCAGTCATCCATCAGCAGTTGTTCAGTGAGGAGGGAATAAAGATTTTTTTGAGTGGAGCTATTTAATTTTTAAACATTTTTTCCCAATCAAATAAAAAAACATTTCAAAATCTATGTCTGTTTTCTTGTTATTCCCACTGGCGGGCTCAGCACTGAATAATTCAACAGACTGAGTAGCCTATGCCAAGTATAACCCAAAATCCCCAAACTTACAAAACTCAATTTCAAGTTTCTCACCTTAAGCAATACATTTAATAAATTATGTATTTTCTGCTCTAATATGCATTTTCCAATGGATTGCAAATACCCGAGACACTATCCCCTGATACTATTCATTTTCATATTAAAGGAAGAAAAAAGGCTGAATATATTCTAAATATTCTCCTAACCAAAAGACTTACTGGTTTGTTTTTTTTTTCATTGAATCTAACCCTGGGAAAATGTGGCCATACAGAAAAATTATTCTGAGTTCCTGTAATCTGCACTAGTTACTATTGCATGAAGAAAACGAGAGGTAAACATCTAATTAAATGTATAATCATCTCTTTGCGTAATTTGCCAAAGTTATAATTTATTCTAAATTTACTGAGAAAAGTACAGAAGAAGGAATAATCAGCACAGCCTGGTAATTAGGTATGTGTCCTCTGGCACTTGGCCTGGCATATTTTAGACCGAAAGTGGATCTGAGATGCACATTTTTGATGCAGATCTTGACTGATTATGAACTCTACAAAACTCAGGGTGTTTGGCTTAGGGTGCTGGCAGAGCCCAGCGGAAAGGGTACAGTGGCGCCCTGCATCCGGTCAAATTCCAACATCTGTTGACACTCACGGGATTTCGGATTGAATTTTAGCCTTATCGCCCTTTCACTGATACATACCACAGAAAGCAATTAAGACATTGGGCAATCTAAGCGACTGTGAAGCTTCAGGGCTTGTTAAAACTGCTTGTTATCCTCCCCAGGAGAAGCAAACATGGGGAAAAAAACCACCATAAAGAGCTACTATGACCTCTTCTGACCTCTCATCTTTTGCCTCTGAAAGAGAAGAGTGAAGAAACGTACAAGTGCCTGTGTTAGTAAGAGGCACATGTCCTTGTAGGTGGATCAATTCATTTCCATTAGCATCACAAGTGGAAACAGAGCAGTGATCTAATCTACAGAGGCTTTTATCAAACAGTTTGCCTTAGTCTCCTCCACTGAGCTTTCTGCTTTAGTCTCTTGCAAATTAACCTTGAAGTTATAACATGACTTTCTAGAACCTACACAGCATCTGCAAAGGAGTTATTTTTCATTTTTAAAAGCTGTAGCGGTGGGAGTCAAGGACAACAACATTTTGACATCATTAAGTAAGTAACACATTATTCTTCCTTAGAATAATCTTCAGATAGGCAAGGACCTGATCGTTATGCTGTGTGCTTCGTGGTCATATCCACAGAATGAGTAGAAATGATAATATCTGGCTTCGTGTTCCTGTAGTCACTCTACAAATTCACTCTTATTCTGAACGCTACTTGTCTATAGGACACAGGAAGACTACTGCCAAGGCAAAATACTATGCTGCATGTACCTCCAAATCTCTGTGATGAGAAATGACCTCCAGTGACATTACTAGGAGACACCTTTTGAAGGGACAAGAGATCATCATCTTGCCAAGTGAGAGCAAAGGTTTTGGAATCTGTCTCTTGAAGGAATGTGATTGGAAAGGTGCCTTTGGCAAAGGGGATAAAAGAAATCTAGAAACGGCACACACAAGAGAAACAGTTGGAAGGTCTCTAATGGGGAAACATTCTCTGGGAAGACTAAGAGGAAAGTCTGCATTCTATCAACTATTTGACAGATTGGTTGGACCTGACATCTGTAAACATGTTGTAGGAATTTGCACAAAAGCTTTAATTTTCCTTGAAAGGCATTTTTATGTTAGACAGGACTCTCACTTTCAGTTTGTTCCACAGCACTAACAATTGCAACTTTGTCCTATCTGAAGAAAATCAAAATAAAATTCTTCATTGTCCTTTGTCTTTATTTATATCTTTCAGGTACATCTGAGAAACACTTTATGTGGCAATGGGAAATAAGTGGCCACTTATCTTTTCTGGGAAGAGCCACTTGAGTTGACTCAGCTGATTCAGTCCTGTGGAGTTTAATGAAATAGGAAAGAAGTTTTTCCATCCAGCACATACCACCGTTATAATTTGATGCTTGTTTGGGAATAGCTGCTATCTTTCTTAAGCCAGCTTTGTAGTGTCATAAGACCTTCTCTGCTCTCTTGAGAAATATGGTTTTCAAGAGCATGTAAACTGAAAACCAAAAGACTGTATGAACACCATTTGGGAGGAAGAAACTCTGTGCCTGGAATAACAAACATTATCATGCCCTCAAGGCAGGCAATATTGAGAGACAGATGGACAACAGAAGAAGAAATAGTGAAAAAAGGAGTCAGAAAGCCAAGGATCAGAAGCCACCAATGTTTCTCCTGCCTGCATACAGTGGCATGAATCTGTATTCCACGAGTCAGCCCCTCTCTGTTTTCTTTCTCTGTCAATTCCTAAGGCTCAAACAACTACTGAACCAAGTCCCCATCTCCTTCCAGAGGGCCTGGCTGGTACACAGCTGTGTGGATGTTGCTCTGATCAGAGTCTCCCTGCACGGTCCCCTGGTGCAAGTGACTCTGCCTGGGCAGGGCAAGGTCCCTGTGGGGCTTCTGAACTCTGGTTAGAAATGTGATCTGCTCCTCCTTCTTCTTACCAACATGTGACTTTTCTTGCTTTCAGAACCAGTTAACAGATAAAAAAAATTTAAATCTTCTCCAAGGTGCTCCACTGTTCAGCTAGAGTATTAAATGTAAATGTTAGTTACTATGCCTGGTGCACTGAACAATGTAAGAAAAGTGAAGTTGTATTAGACTATAAATAAAACCATATGCATCCTCATCTCTGAAGAGCTTTATAGTGCATTTACCTGGCTAGGCCTTGAGATTAAATAGGGCTCTTTCAATTAAGAAAACAAACTGCAGCTAAAGAATATACTGCATCTGGGTCAACACTAATTACTTGATCATGAATGGTTAAAAATGAAATAGGCATGGTGGAAAGGGGAAGAAAGGTAAACAGAGAACATGCTGCTCTGCTGACTTTCTTTCTTGCAGATCTTCAGAGCTATATGAAACCCTCCAGGAAACTTCTGGCACTTGGAGCAGGAGCCTCTGTTGTTACACTTAAAACCACTTACCTGAATGGATGCCTTTCAAATTCGGAGGGCAGCCCAGCAAATGAACAGAGCTAACTATATACAATTAGCTCTCAGCACTTGGTGCATGTTGCTATGAAGTCTGAATGTGTAGGCGCAGGTGAGCTGCGCTAACATTTGGATTTCCCCGAGGAGAGGATTTGAGGTGAGCTTTAAAACCCTCTCCATCAACTCTCTCTGTTACGACTCAGCTGAGCACCAGGAGCCAACACGCATCTGCCCCCCCAGGCAGCACTGCGCCTTCTTTCCAGCTCTTCAGAGCCAGTGCGAAATTGCAGCAGTGGGGAAAGCCTGTGTCTTCCCCCCAGCCCCAGGACGTGAGCCAGGGCGCACACAGGGTCCAGCACGGTGGAATGTCCCGCTGGAAAGAGGCAGTCCCCCCCCGCCCCGTCTCCTCTTTATGGGAGCTGCATCTGCTGTTGGAGCCGCCTCTGCCCCCAGCAGTTGTACTGGGAAACTGGTACCATGAGAGGGCTTCAAGATTCGGAGCAGGTGAGGAAAGGCCGAGGACTGCAGGACTTCCCCGAGGCAATAAAAGCACACAACATGAGTGCCCATCACCACCCCCCGGCTACCACAGCTCACAGAGACTGGAAACCAGGGGATGTGGAGGAAGCTAGAGAGTGTAAAATAGCCTAATAAAAGTCATAACTGGGCTGTAGTTAATATATGAATGTATAAATTACTGGTCAGAGAAAGGTATGCAAATAATTTAAATTCAATGGAAAGAAAAAAGTAAAAATTATAATTTAACACTCTCAGCTCCACAGCTTGAGAGGAGAAAGAAAGAGGGAGGAGGGCAGAGGACTGGGGAGGAAGGGGATGGAGATGCCTTAACCTGCACCATGTCGCATGAGAACTGCCCCAGAAGATACAGGGTCTTCTGCCAAGTTTTTGTTTTAAATTTTTGTTTTAAACTCATGAATAAGTTGAAAGAAATAACTATAAAGGCAGAGAAGGGAAGGAAAAAAGAAAAGGGCCAGCAGGAGGAAATCAGGAGGCGGCAGGCAAAGGGAGCATGTTCCCAAGCCGTGGGAGAAGGAGCAGTCTGTCCAGCACGTGTGGGAAGCGGCAAAGGCATGGGGCACAGATACTGCCATGGGAAAAAGCACTCCCCAGGCCAAGTGTTGGAGATGTGAGCCGGCATGATGACAGGCAATTGAAGAGGAGCCAGTGCTTATTTTCCCCGTTAAGACTTCTGCGACATCGTGTGTTACGCTCCGCTTTCCTTTTTGAACGTTGGCGTCTGTTTGTTTTCTCCTCTGGTGTGCCAAGTGTATAGTGACATTTTACACAGCCCTGTTCTCCACCGGGAAAATGCCGGAGAAGCATCTCGGGCAGAGCCCAGGCTCAGCCCTGTCGCATCCAGAGGGGCTGGCACCTGGGTCACACTGAGCCTGGGATTCTTTCAGCCCAGGAGAGTCACTTTTCTCAACAAAAGCATAAGAACCTCAGGTTTCACAGTGTGATGGGAACAGTAACCCAGACATTTCAGGAGCTGCTTGAAACCTTTAGGCATTTCATGAAATGACTGGATAAAAACCAAGCTAGAAGACTAGTCAGTTCACTGAAAGCCTGTTACTTTTACTCATTCCACTAACTGGATGACTGAAAAATGACTGGAAAATTGCTGAAAATTGTAGTCATTTTTCAAAATGACTGATTTCACTTGCAACTCATCCAGATGTGCCGAGAATAGAAAATTGCATGGGGACCATTTCTGCAACGGTGAGCTGTGCAAAACATAACTTGTCGGTGTAGTCTCTCCTCTTACAGAGCGAATTAGACTGAAATAATAGCTGAAAACAACTAAAAGGCAGACAGAAAATCAGTCCCTTCTTTCTCAGCTTAGACTACTTCTAAATTTGACTTCACACTTTGAAGGAATTGTTTTCCTATGCTAAGTCTGCTAAAACATAGTAATCCATGGCAGCCGTGTCCTGAAACTCTCCTTAATGTACTGTTGAACCTGAGAAGGTTGGAAACAGCCAAAAACTGGGGGGAGGGAGGAAATGGGGGAAGAAGATGTCTCTGATGTGTGCCATTCTGCTTCAGCAGATGTAAAAACACAAGATACCAAATTGCTCTTTACTCTGTAGCTTGTGAGGAAGAAGAAAAGCCCACTCTGAGCTGGCTTTCCCCTCACTGAGGGAGCACAAGAGGATCGGGTCACGTCCCCCCTGCATTTTCTGCAGCCATTTCCCAGCCCCACTGCACCACCCTTCTGGCTCCAGCTCTCCTGGCTCAGCGGATTAGGCGAGATAAAAAAGTTTACCTTGCAAAAGGCCGTGTCCTTTTGCAACAGGCAGAAGCTTGTCTGCTGTTCACCAGTGGGCAGACAGATGGCTTTGTGTCAAGAAGTTGCTTGTTATTGCAATGGGTAAAAAAAAAGCCAAGAAATTCTAAGAATATGGTTGAAGAAGGGACTTACATTGTACTCAAGTACGTATTAGTAAAGGAAGTACTTAGGTAAATATTTAAGTAAAGCTGAGAACTCCTGCTCACCTCCTGTCAAATCCTGTAAGTATCTAAGCTCCCTGACGTAAAAAAGATGTGGACAGGCTGGAGAGGGTCCAGAGAAGGGCCACCAAGATGATCAAAGGACTGGGAGGCCTGTCATATGAGGAAAGGCTGAGAGAACTGGGTTTGTTCAGCCTTGAGAAAAGAAGGCTTAGGGGAGACCTTATCACCACGTTACAGTATTTAAAGGGTGGCTACAAAGAAGATGGAGACTCCCTTTTTACAAGGAGTCACATGGAAAAGCTGAGCAAGTGATGGACTGGCAGGTATCAATTTTAGGAAATGGTTTGGTTTCCAGCCTTTCCTATTAGTTGGTTCTAAGTAGCCATTCATTGAGCTAATCTCAATGAAACTGAGGAACTCCTAGGACACTCTAGGAAACTCCTCTGCAGACTGCCTTGAATGCCATTTTGAAGCAGCCATTTGTCCCCCTGTACTGTCCAGTGAATCTAGGAATCTAACATTGAACTCTGCACTGCAAGGCAGGCACCTAAAAGCCAGGTACTGCAGCACCTAAAGGACATGTCAATATGGCACTGTCCTGTACAGATGTAGCCTGTACCTGTTATTGGAGGCAGCCCTCGGTTGCTGTATGAATTGTCCTGGTGGTCGGTCATATTTTATCTTTGAAGTCTCCCCCAGCACTGACAGAGACAAAGAGTGATACCGCAGACATACAGCGAGGTCAAATAATGTAAAGTTGGGGTTACCAAGAGAGAATCAGAAGGCAGCACCTCAGGTGGTGAACATTGCTGTAACCCCACTGGTTCTTTAATAGAGCTCTGTCAGGCTGGATGTCAGCTGAAAGAAGGATCCCGTTTCTTGGTCATGGAGAAGTGGTCAATGGTCATTTATCTTCATATTTGAGGTAGAAAGGTCAGGCAGAGCTCTTGAAGCCTGGGTTTGAAATTTTTACAATGGTGTTCTGGAAGCAAAAGTAGCAACTTTATTATTAAGTAATGCTGGTTTTTTATTAAGCAATGTTGTTTTAGTACTATATACACACAGTGCTAGGTAGGTAGGTATGTTTTTATATACATGTACACATACACAAAATATACACTATGTCTTTCTCTATATGTTTAGCATACAAACAGATATCTTTAAATACAAACTTCTCTGCGTTTTTGTATAAGTGGAACGATTAATTACATTATTCCAGACTCTGCATGCTGCTCTGACATTAAGGTCGGAGACAGCTTCGAAAATGTGCAAAGTGAGTTAAGAATTTTCCCAGAAAGATTAGGTACATACTTAAGTTTTATAAACCTAGTCTTAACCCTCTTTTTCAAATCTCCTTTTCTAGGAACTCCATTAAAGCGCGAAGAACAATAGTTTGATTATAACTGCTGCTGTAGGACAAAGAGCTGTGTTACATCCTGGTGTCGTGCTGTTGCTTTCAGTGAGCTCTAGAGCGGAGAACTATTTGATGCAGAAGCTTAGGGCCAAATTTTGTCAGGTGACTAGAAAGATGCCTTTAAATACACTCACTCACCTGCCACAAAATTGTTCGTATGGCACGATTTAAAAAAAACCCAAACAAACAAGTAGCCCCAAGTCTGAGAGGCTGGATGCCCTTGCTAGGGAACTGAAGCTACGTGCAAGGGAGAGGTGTGTAGAAAAGCAGAAGGTCATGTCTACATTTAGGTTTGCCAGTGGCAAGGCTGACTTTTCTATATCATCTGCTTCACAGCAAAAGCCCTGAAGAGCTAAGTTTCTGAAAGCCTCTGGAAAGGCAAGTGTGGCCATGCTGACATTTTGGCTTGGCGTGGCGGCGTGTTTCTGCACAAATACCCTGGTTGTTCCCTGACTGTGCTTTGGTTGAGTTTGCATCGTGGTGGGCTAGGAACAAAAGAGGAAGCTTTAATTGACTGATCGCCTCCTGTTGCACAGCATTACATACTGATGCAGGTGCAATCTGTAATGCCCTGGAACAGCTCTCCTGCGCGCACCGGTGTTACATTTACCTATGTAAGCAAAAGCCCACTCCAGATACATGGGAAATAGGTTAAGCACTGCTTAAAAAAATAGCTTATTTGCAAAGGGTGCGGTAACTGAGATAAATACTGTTTGAACAGAACTGCAACCTGTCAAGCATGACTTTATGTTTGTATTTTTTCATGCTATTTTCCCATTCTTTTACTTCTGAGTTCCCTGTGACATAGTAAGCTGTGGCTACGCTGCTGGAGACAGACACACAGACAGGCTATAGATGCATGGCTAGTCTCCTTAGGAGCCTGGTAAACCAACCTACCTGAACTCTGTGCTACCACGGCTGCTTTTCAGTTGTTTCGTAGGTTAAAGAACTTCAACGCAAGGCTCATTCCAAAGTCTTGTGACTGCGCCACTCTCTCTGCTGTCAGCACAAGCCTGTGTATGATTCAGGGAATGCTCTCAGGTTTTGGTCCTAAATGGGGCAGAACTGATCCTCTGAGAGAATGGCTAAGAAATGAAAGCAGACATGATGTTGCAGCAATATGTGAAGATGTAATTATACGTGTGAAATTAAAGGGTAGAATACTTGCCGCAGGGGGAAAAAAAAAAAGTTACATTTTATGTAGCTGCATATCCAGTTGTAGATATCTGAATTTTGCATGTAATTTCCCAAGAAGCTTTCATGTATCAGTGACGCATAGCTCTCCAGGCCCTCAAGACCAAATTTCTCATCTGTATATACTACACAGAAATTTGGACACAACTGTCTCATTGTCATTTGATCCAGCCATTCTTATGACCTGGAACAGTACAAACAAAGGAAGGCATATGAAATTAGTAGTAGACACACCATAGTCTGACATAGGCTAGTTTCAATAACTCTCTTAATTGTTCTGGAAACACTGTAACAAAATTATATAGTTTACCTTACAGAGTGGCTGCATAACCTGGTGATCTCTTGTGGTGGTGGTATGTAAAATTTTTTAGTTTCATACTGTTTCTAGTTGGTTGCTTGACCGTATAATCCCCAGTATTCTTTTTACAATTGCCTAGGAGATACATCTCCACAGTTGCCCCTGGTTAATTCTGGGAACATTTTTTCTGGAGTCTCTAATGAGTACTTGGTGTGGCAGTGACTGCTAACAAGTATACTCATCTATCTTTTGATTAGAGGGGTTTGCAAAAGATTATGTCCAGTCTATGAAAAATGTAAACATTTGAAATTTTATTTTTATCCTCAATTGGTCAAAATGACATTTCAGAATGGCCCACAAAATACCAAAGGACCTTATAAAATTGCTATGTCAGAATGTTCCGTTTTGACTCCTTGTTTCTACACAAGTCCATCAGATGCTTCACATGTATGTTTATGAAATTTTAGAGAAAGGGTCCAACAGCTATTTATATTCCTGTGAAAAATTTTGATTTCACTGAATCACCACTTTCTAACAGAACAGTTTTCTACCAGAAAATTTTCAACAAGTTTTAGTTTTGGTTCCCAAACACTCTTTACCAATTATTATTGAACATTTTCCTCCTATATTTCTTTGGAAATCCCACTATTTTTTCTTATTCTAGTGCTTGGTTATGATTTAGGATGTTTTTGTAGTTGACACAACTTATCAACTCAAATATTGTGAAAAATATGTTGTTCAAACTAGTCTGTACCTTTGGATTTCTAATCCTGTTAGTTAATGAGTGCACTGCACTTTCCTTCTCTAAACCTCTCTCACCCTTTGTTTGGAAGCAAGGCAATAGCGCTAGTTTTTTTGAGGATTAGAAGTTAATCTCATAAGGGCGTATACTTGCTGTCAGTTAATTACCTGTTGATGCCAACAAGAGCCAGTTCTAGCAATATTTGGTTGGAAAGTTATGTAGTACAGCAAACAGGACAAAAGAAAACATACTCCTGCTGTTCTTTGATTTGTCCAATCTTTGCTTTCAAGTATTTTCCAAAATAAAGTCATGGTTGTTATGTAAAAACCAGATTTGGCTCCTTGCTAAATAGGTTGGGGTTTGTTTTTTTGTTTCCTGGTCGTGCGCTGTAATTTATAATTGAATTGAAGGAAGGTTTGCCAAACAGTGGTCACACGGAGAAGATTTGAATGCTTCAGCTGATCTTTGGGTCCTTGAGGTTCTAAGAGATGTTGTTGCACTGTCCACGCGAGCGTGACTAAGAGAGCTAAAACTTATGCTGCTGTAATTCCTCCAGCTGAAAGATGGGACATGCAGCATGTCTCTTGCTTCCCCTGTGAGGACTTTTCTCCTTACAAGTTGAAAGTTTCAGAGTTTCAGCCCTGAAGTGGCCATTATCCCCCCACGCGGCACCACGTACTGGGGCAGCAGAGGATATGCTGGGAAGTAGTGGAGGGGCTGGAGGGGAGCTGTATCACCCCCCCATCACATCCTCAGCTCTTGCAGTGCTGAGCTTTCCCTGTGTCCTGCTGCATTGGCTGCATGGGACCAAGGAACCATCGAGAAGCTGCCAGTGCTCTGCTGGCAACGCTGAGCTTCCTCAGCTGCAGCAGGAGACTGGGAGAGGGAAGTTAAAGTCTCTACGGTTGCTGTCAGAAATGAAGCACGTGGGAATTTCTCAATGCCAGTCACTTCCGGGCAGACTACCACCATGGCAAAAGGAGGGAGGAAAGGCCTGACTCAATTCTCACATAAATCATTCATTGCCCCACTCATGAGGGCACATAAGAAGTGCTCTTCTTACATTTTCCAATCTGAATGAATTTGAAATAAGACTGGTTCAAGATCCCCTACCTCCTCCACAACTTTATGCACCTTTGTTCCTTCTTTGTGCGCAGTTACGATATATGTTATAGCCTCATATGCTTTGCTTTTGAAAGTGAAGACATTGAAAAGAGTGCAGCCAACAGAGCTGCAAGGAATTGCTTTGCCAAAAAGTGCACTCAGGGAGAGTGGAAACTATTTGTAAGTTGGATCTAAATCAGTAAATAGTTTCAAGCACAAAGCAGTTTGCATTTGAATCAATCAGCTGAAGTTGAAGGGTCGTGTTACAAAAAAAAAATCGAAACATGTTCATGGTTACATTTTTCAAGAATTTCAACTTCTGGTTTTGAAACAGATCTGATTTTACCGGGTAAAGTATCTCCCAAAAGAAAAAATGAAATATTTCATTTTCAATTGATCACGGTGTTTCAACTTAGCAGAAAATGAGGTTAGTCAGATATTTCATTAAAAAAAGGAAAAACAAAAAAAGCAAAACATGAGGAAAAAAAATCTGTTGTGAGCAGCCTGGACCACTCGGGATTTTTCAGTCTTATCTTGGCTTCCCAGAGAAATACAAGCTTACATGAGTGCTCAGCATAACTCTGTGCACCTTGCCTAATCCCCATCAACATTTTTTGTGATCAATATCTGATTTGAAGCTGGTCTTGGCTGAGCTGCAGATAGGCTGCAAAGATACTGCACTTTCTGCAAATTTTGTAAATAAGGGGAGATGAGAGAGAGACTTAGGCTCATTACAGCAGAAGACAGGCCAAAAAAGTGGAAGAAGCACCATGATGATCTCGACTGAAACCCAACCTAGGACAGCAGTGCAGATTTTTGCTTAATTTAAGAAAATCTGGTTCAGCTATTAGGAGGAAAGGACGAACTGCTAGTATAGGTTGGTGAGAAGACAGAAATGAATAGAATTTCTGACTGACCTGTTAAAAGGTCAGTCACCTGCAAGGCAAAATCCAGAGGAAAACAGACAGCTTTTGATGACTCTCTCAAATCCCCAGTCTTCACACAGCTCTTGAGTCCACATTGTACATAAAAAACCTCCATAACAAGCAAGAGTTGAGGGTATTGTTCTGCCTGCATAAAAAAAAAAAGGAAAAGTAAGTATATGGCATTCCGTATCTGCATGGAAGTGTGGCCACATCTTTGCTTTCGTGACGGAAAAGCGTTTTCCTAATCAGCACAACCATTTTCATCATGAAACCATTGTGTTGTTTTCCATTCAAAGGAATCAAGTCACACTGACTCTATACTAACAGCTTAAAATCGGCAGAAACAATGAAGAGAATTGACCTTACGTAATCCTCAGCTGATGCCTGGGTTTGAAGTCTTGCCCGCTGCTCCCATGCCAACTTCGGCAAAACCAGCTCTTTCACGAGACCGTAATTCTATTCTTTTTCCAGATGTAGCTCTGGGGCAGGTGAAAGGGACTCAAGAAGGGGAATGAAGAGGAGCCACTAGAATTTTTACTGAACATGTCTTTTGCAGCTCTTGTATTATGCACAGCTTTATTATTATTATATTTTTATTCATGGTTTAAATAAAGAGATAAAATATGCCTCCTTTAATTCAGTTAACATTAGACAAGAAAACTAATTCTTTACATCATGTTTGGTGGAAATGCGTTCACAAATATACCGTGCTCTTTAGCTTCGGGTTTTTACTGTGCTTCAAATTGTTTGCTGGCATGGATTAACAACAGAACTACATGCGTAAGCCCTTCCCTGCCCTAGTCGTAGGTAGGTTTATCTTTGTCAATACAAAGGAATCTTTGCTAAAGCTTTCAGCTCACCTGTGTTTGTTAACCATGATTCTTATATCCATATTCCTAACCCATACTTGAGCACTCTGTGGAAGAGATGGTTTTGGGTATAGTTAAACGCCAGTGGACTTCTGTTCTGTGCAGATGGAGACATCCCCATCACACTCATTCACCAGAGAACAGTGAGCTGCAACCATGTGCAGTTTGACTGCCACTAGAATCAATTTTATTCATGGGTAGAGCTGGATGATTCGTGGAAAAAGTATTCTTTGAGGGTAACCGAGCACTGGAACAGGATGTCCAAAGAGGTTGTGGAGTCTCTTTGTCTGGAGATATTGTCTGGACAGGAACACCTGGATGCGGTCCTATCCAGCCTGCTCTAGGTGAACCTGCTTTGGCAGGGGGGTTGGACTAGATGACCTCTGAAAGTCCCTTCCAACGCCTTATGATTCTGTGATTCACAATATTTCTTATAAAAATTGAATCACTTCTCAGCTTAATGTGAGCCATCACTTATTTTTTCTCTCCCATTATCATACACGCAGCACATATAAACTTTTATTGTGACACAATGACCATTATTTAGGTTGTTGTTATTGTATATACCGCATATTTACAAACCTGGATGTCTGCTATGTTTGCTGCTGCATAAATGGAATGAAAAGACAATGAACTTACAACCCATGACAAAGAAAGGCAGAGAAGAGGTCTGGTGACTTGGGCTTCCTGACCCTGCTGCCAGCAGTGACTGACCTGAGATGAGGGATGGCAGCTGCTGGGCCAGGATGACCTTGTTGCTTCTAGAGAGAGTACCGCTCTAGGGTCGTTACCCCTCTAGATAGCTACTATGGCTACAGTAGGTAGCTGCCACCCATCCCTACAGAAGTCTTCATGAGCTGTAGCAGAAGCCAGCCTGGATCTCTGGGAAAGGCAAACTAGACAATAAAATCATGGTCACTTTGCTGCCTGTAGCAGAAGACTGAAACTCTGAAGCGCTCTGGGTGATTCTTGATACCTTCAGTAAAAGCTTGTGTTTCACTAAGCACGTTGAAATAAAGCAGGCATCAACTTGCTTTATTTTAAAGAGGAGAAATTATTTTTTGCCACAAGCTGTGAAATGTCTCTGTTAAATAACAAGAACAGAAGGTATGACATGCAAAGCACTTTCGTGTGTAGGTCCCTATTACTAATTTATTATTTTAAGGATTGCAACATGAGTACATTTTCACTGGCTCTTGATGATTCGTAAAAGGACACCTACAGTAAACAATTGTTCTCCTTCTGGAAACTTGGTACATAATAAAAAATTAAAGAAATGGAATTTAACAATTAGAACATAGATTTAAATATCTAGCCAGGTGCTAGGCTGGTGTTACAATGAAGGTTCTTCCTCTATAGTGCTGCATTAATGTGATTCAGATGAAGTTCTACTACTGAATTGCCTCCTCCCTCCCACCTGAAAACATCCCTTCAAGATCATTAATTTCAATATTAACCCCAGAAAATTTGCAAGCTCTTTGTTCTTGTGGTATATTATTGCTGGGATCTAAATTAAGTACGGATAGCATTTCGGAAAGTGAGGAATAACTGCACCTATAAATGGTATAAATGAGTTTATATGTATGCAAGGAATAACTGCATGTATAAATGAATTGACATGTATGTATGTGTGCTTATTCACAACTTACTGAACTTTTCTCATTGCCCGTGATTGTCCATCAGGCTGTGAGTATCCAGATGCTTCTATCCCAAGTGAGAAAAATGGGTGAGACCACCTTGGCTTTCTTGCTGCTCTTTATCAGGTTTTGCAGCTCTCCTGTCTTACATCAATCGTTGTGAACTTTTAAATGGGTGGCAGGGCAAAAGGCAACGCGTGAGACATTCTGCTGTGTGCTCGTAAGTACTCTGGGAGGCAATGTGGCAGGCAGGCAAAGAGCCAGGGCCTTGTCAGTGCTCAGATGGTCTGCAGAAGCCGAAAGCTGGCACAGGAAGGAATTCCTGCAGGATCAACTGGATCCTGCAGAACTGGTACAGAGAAATGGCTCTTGCTCCAGGCCAGCTCTCTGTCCTATTCCCTGGTGCAAACTGTACATTAGGAGGGAGAGTGAACATGCGAAGCATTTGCAGGGCAGTAGTTCACTACTACTGCCCTCTGCGGAGAGGATATCTTCATCATGGACAAGGTGTGTGCAATATGAGCCCCTCTTCAGTTCTGTCCTTTGCACGCGATAAATGGGCTGCCGGTGAATGCTCCAAGGTGTCAGCGGCCATCAGCTCCCTAGAGATCCCCCTCTGCCTGGTGGAGGCTGTCAGTAGAAGAGAATCTGGTCGCATGTTTTTTTTCCCCTCTGAGAACCAACAATTTCCCCTAACTTTCAGATGGAAGAGACTATTCTGATTGTGACATCTGACTTGCTAGATAACAGGGGCTTAAAAAATGACCAGGGGAAAACCGAGCTGACCCAAGTGATTAGCTTCATTACCTGGTAAAGTAAAGGCACAGATGTCAAGAAAAGGAGGATTACTAGTTTGTTTTCACATATAAACCAATGGATATTAATCTGCCTAAACTTGCCATGCAGTTTTTATTAAATATATTGAATGCTTATATAAGTATATATGTATCTATACATATATACATGTATGAGCTATTATATAATATCAGATTCTGACCTGCTTCAAAAGACAAGGATATCTGAAAATGTGTCTATCACTCGTCAACTGTCCTTTTTCTTATACATAGAACCTTAAGGCTTGCCTGTTCTGAGCATTCAGATATTTCAACTTCAATATTAACAAACGTAACTTAAGAGATCCAAAATGTTCTCCTTTGTCTAGTTTGCATTTCACTGCATGATACAAGTACACATAGGCTCAAGGACAGCCCATCTAACCTGGCTAGAGAGCACTTGAATAATGACAGCTGTCATTTTACAATTTTCTACTTTGATAAGTACCAATTTTAGGTCCTTTTGAAAAAATGTAATTTACTTACTTAAGTATCTATCACAATTTAAATTTACTGTGATTCATGTCCATTATCACCTTTTCTCAGTGGAAGCAATCATTGCTCGGGTAATAGAAATTAGAATCAAAACCAGTGGAAAATGTGAGTAAAGTGAAGCAATATGAGAATCTTAAAAAATGCTGCCACTTGCAAACTTATTTGAAAAAAAATAGTTTCTTTTCTAACAATAGGTAATACATAATTTCTTATATATCTACAGTATTTGGTATTTTTCTTTTTATATGATGGGTTTGATTGTTAAATAAAAATGGCTGATAATCTCAGCTGTGGATTTCTCCATGCCTCCTATGACCAAGCAAAAGAACACAGCTGACAAAATACCACAAAATGAGTTAGCTGAAATGTACCATGCCATATTTCTTTGTGAAACCCATTTACTTCTGAGGAATTGTGGTGGGAATGAAGCTACTTCCCTTCAGTTTGGTAAATCTAAGCATAACTAAAAGCACAGTCTGTATAACATGTGGCAGTCTGTATACCATGTGAAAGTATGAAGTTCATGTGATTATTATACTTACTACTATGAATAAGATGAATAAAATGAACAAGTCCTTTTGCCACACTGACAGAGGCTAGAATATTAATATATTTATGAGATGTTGGAATCTATTGCAGCTGTCATGAGTAGTGGCTATAAAAAAATGGCCCCTTTCTTCTGTCTGTGCTTGAAATTTATTACATTTAAAATGAGGAGCCCTGTGATCTCCCCCAAGTTTGCTTGCTACAGTGGAACATTTGCTAATACGTTACCGTCATGATGGAACCCAAACTATAATCTGCCAAGAAGAGAGGTTGCCAGGTCAATCTTCTGATAAGTACAGCTGATTTGCTTCAATACAGCAATGGAAAATATGCAAATTCACAGGGTGACTAATTACGCCTTGGGAAAACTTAAGCAACTGGTCCGAACTGTCCTGTAATTAAAACCATCCAGATAATGTAAATAATTGTCTTGTAAACATTTTGCATTGGAAACTTTCTGCAACTACTTATTCTGCAGCCTTGCTTTGTATTTGCCAGGCTCTTCAATGCATTTTAAGCTCATTAAGCTTTAGCTCCTGCCAAGGACTTTCTGTCCCAAGTCACCCAGTCCTCACAGGTGGCAGTCCCGGCTGGAGGCTTGAACTATAAGGCTGCTATCTATTCATAGCTGAGGGGGCAGCACATCACATGTCTGTGCTCCCCAGCATCAGCAAAACCGGCAGCGAGAGAGGGGGCAGCCGGACTTTTCAGAAGCACCCGAAACTTCAACTGAAAGTACTGAGAGCTGGAGACGCAGTAATGGGGCAAAAGAAACTAGGGAAGGATGGGGGCTTGGGAGGCATGTATATGAAAAGCAAGGGTATGAGGTGAAACTAAATTCAGCTGCTTGTTATTTTGTTTTGTAAAAGCTCATGCTTTGTTTTCTTGACCCATTTTTATCCAAAAGTGTCCTTCCAAAAATGTCAATAAAATAGTGAATCAAAAGACCCTTAGCCCCAGTTAGACTTTTAATCTAAAAACTAATAAACCCTTTGTGTGTGTGGAGGAAACTGTAAAGAAGCACTTTTATCACATGAAGTAACAGAGGTCGTTTTAGTTCTATATAGAGAGGGCTCAGTGATGCTGGGAAAATTGCTTTTACTAAAGATTTGCCATTGATCACAGTGTTTCCCTATGTAACACGCTTTGAATATATGTTCTAGACATCAGCTACTGGGCACTGAAACGTGGAAGTCCAGGTTGCTTCCTTGCAGCTTCCCCAGCTCTCCTCCCTCCCGATATGAGAACAAATTCACTGGTGGCTGTAGAGGCTCTCAGACCTCTTGGTGATGACTTGCAGAGCTCATTTATTAGCTCATGAGCTAATAAATAATATTGCCCTTGGAGGGGAATTTGCCTTGTGTGGAATGAGACCCACTAGATGAGGAGGAAAAAATGTAGCATTCAGTAGCTGCTAATCAACTGAGCATCACATATTTCAGTCCCTGAGTGAGGCAAGGGCCAGTGTAATCTGTAGTTGTAATAAAAAAAATCTTTGCCATAAGGCATACACCCAGAACAGCTGAAATAAAAAAGAATAGAAAACTGTAATCCTGCAGTTTGCTGTTTTCTTGAACACTTGAGTTCGTAGCAGAGTATCGGTATGCATGCATGCATGTGTGCATATGTGTTTTGTACCAGAGACTGGTTACAAGAGAACAATGAATCGAAATTCCAATTGCAAGGGAGTTCAGTCAGATCTACTTTCGATAATGAACTTGAATCTTTATAACAGGCAAACAGCTGGACTGAAAGACATCGTCTTGTGTGGTGCTCAGAATTCACTCCTGAACCTGAATGCGGCCGAGCTGTGGAGCTTCAGCTTGCCTTGCATGTGATGTAAATACAGTTTCAGGAAGTCATTGGTTGGTGGTCCAGAAGGTTAGAACTTTGTTTACCCACAGAAAAGGCACAGGAGAGACCAACACACAGATTTCCTTGTGCATCATGCTGAGGCATCTCCTTCTCCAAAACTGCTAGTTAGTTTGGCTGGGAGTAGACATCTCCCAGAAAAAAGGGTTGGGGAAGATCAGGATTTGTGATTTGCCTTAGTTCCAAGCCTTCTTGAACAAGGTCTCAGCAGAACGTTTCAGAAAGTTTGAAACATCATTTGCTGGGAGCTGCTCTTTTGCTGAGGCTCAGCTGCCAAAGGGAATTGCTACCGACCAGTATCCTCCATCAGCATTTCCAAAACATTTGACAGAACTTACCACAACTGCAAAATGGGGCAGGGGAGCCGGACAGGGACATCTTTTTTCCTATTCTAACAGTCCGTATTGCTGTTTCTCCAGTCTCAGTGTTAGGAATGGTCTGTAGTATATAGTCCCAGAAGAGAAGGTAACCTCTTACCACAACCCAAGATGGGACAAAGACCCTCTTATCACATCCTATAAGAGGATGAATCACTCACTAGAAGCACATCACTGCCCAACCCTAGGCTAGGTGCCTAATTTTTTGATGGCTGGCATTACAGGAGCTGAATCCAATCCCATCTGTTAAATGTTTCTCTCTGCGGACCCTCTGCAGGGGCCTTTAGTAGAACTAACATGCTATTCTGTGGACTTATGGTGAACCCTAACTGAGTAAAAAGCCCTCCTAGGAGGTTGATTTGGAGCTGCCTCAGTAGGCTTAGGTTGTTCTAGCAGCAGTGATGTGCGCATAGTGTCAGAGATGGACTTTTAAAGTCCAGCCTCACTTCTTTTGTAGTCCCTAACTTTTTACGTGCTGGATCTTGATCTTACTGCATTGTCTCCCTCGCAGGAATTTTCATTTAGAGGTGTTTCTACTGGATGTAATCTCCAAGGCAAGAGTTATATATTTATTTTTCAAAATCATAAAAATCAGCTTTTTTCAAAATTTTTGAAACAGAGGTGGATCCAACCCTGAGTCAAACGACAGAGCACAGACACCACAGGACAGACACCACAAATGGTGGTGTATCCCTCCAGCCTCTCCTAAAACAGGTGGGGGACACTGAAGTCCTTTCAGTTCCACCTCTAGATTTGTGCTTGGTTAAGAAAAGAAACAGTAGAAGTAAAGCAAGGGAAGTGGTTGCAGTTTGGGCTACCAGAAGTATGTATAAAGGGCGTTTTTAGCATTAGATACTTTTCCAGTCCAGAGCACAGAGAAAAGATGTAAATGTCTCAGAAGAAACTAATTTTCTGTTCCTCTCTCTCTCCTGCTGGTCGCCAAATGTTGTGGAAGTCTGCCTAAGGCTCTGTAACACTCATACAACCATTCTCTATCTAAATGTGGGGCAGCTGAAGTCGCATTCATATGTTCATTAGAGCTATTCTGGCAACAGAAAATGAAGGATTCTGAGGTTAGATTACATTGGAGAAGAGACTTTATTCATTCTCACTGTGCTGCTGAGGTTATACCAACACGGCAGGGTGCCCGTTCTCATGTTAAATTAAACCAAGAAGAGCTGCATACCGTGACAATTAAATACCTCCCAGTACCCTAGCTTTTTCACTTAAAACCACCTGGCTAATCTGCTCTGCACTGTCAGCCTGTAGGAGTCCTTACGGTGGAAAAAGAGTAGGCTCCGTTTACGCTGCAGGAATTCTCCTGAACTGCTGACTACTACCTAGAGAGCTGAACAAAGGGGCTGCTAAAATTCATCTCATTTCTGCTTTTGGGGGGAGGCCACACAAGTACCACTGAAACAGTTAAATCACTGGTAAGTTGCCAAAACATGATACGGTATCATCCTTCAAAAGTGATTTTTGATGTACCCAGAAAACTATACCTTCTTCCTCTCAGATATATTTTCCCAGATACAGAACCATGTTTCTGAATATTTGCAATGTAAGGGTTGTCCTTTGTAATGTAAGGATTATATTTGCAATGTAAGGATTGGTTTTTTTCTTTTACATTTTCATTATTTATCATATGTCTTGCTATCATGTTTTGAAACTATATTCTTTACCATTTTCATTGCCATGGAGTTTGGAAACCCAAGAAAAAGATCAAGTCTCCTTAGTGTCAGGCATTATAATACCACAGGGAAAAAAAGGAAGGGGGGGAGGTGTTTTACAAAGAGCTATAATGTAACTGAAAATTGAGAGACAAAAGATGGATACATCCAGAATAATAGGTCCAGTAACACAGTACTGACCAACAGGTCTCAGATAATTGCCTCAGCACATCAGCAGCTTAGCCGTTGCCAAGTTTTCAGAATTTATAAATAAATAAATAAATAAATAAATAACTTGGAAATATGGAGAACAGTTTCTTGTGGTTTTTTTTAGAGAACTTCCTAGTGCTAACTACCTAATGCAAAGGGTTGCATGAAATAAATAATAAAAGTTCTCATTTTCAAGCAAATGCAAATCAAAAAGGAAGGACCTGGGCAGTCAGTGGATGACAGAAATATCGAGAAGGAGAGATAAGGAGTCAGATAGGAGGGAGAGTGGGGAAAACTGGAGAGAGAAGAAATGGAAGAGGAGAAGGTGATTTTACAGTCTGCGGAGTGTGAGAGAAGAAATGAGTAGCAGAAAGACTATCAGGTAGGTCTAGGTGGTTAGCATAGCCAGCAGCTGAAGGGAGCAGGTCAGGCTGAGTTCAACAGTGCCAGATCATGGCAGAAATGAAGAAGAAATGATGCAAGAGAGCAATAGGCGTGAGATGATGAAAGTGTTAAGGGGACCAGACGACTGAGGTGAAGCGTGTAAGGCTGGAGAGAAGCCAGGGCTGATGGCAAGGTGAAGATAGGTCAGGCCAGGGGAAAGCAGGATGGCAAGGGCACGTGGTTTGCCTTCGGCTTGATGGGAGAGAGGGGGAGATTGCAATGGAAAGCATAAAACACAACCAGAGCCACTGAGTTGTGATCCCAAAAGAAAGGGAGAAAGGCACAGAATGGGAATGAAAGAAGAGGGGAAGGATGAGAACAGTTGGCAAATGGCAGGCAAGAAAGGAAGGTGAACACGCTGGAAACCTTTCAGTGGACACATCTGAGTAAGCCGACAGAGGGAACATTCTGCAACAGCAGCAATTTCCTGTGTTTTCCTATTTATAGGTATCTTATTTGAATGACCTAGATAAAATTGCAGTGTTCTCCATCTTGTTTCTCTAGTACAATATTGACATTTATTTTGTGGGTGTGAAGGTGTGCATGACTAAGAAAAAAATATTTCAAACAAGGAAATGGCATTAGTTTTATCCAGCCCTTGCTGCTTGTCCAGATGCTTGGTATTTCAGTGGTTGCGTCTATTGGAAGAAACAGCCTTTTGTTTGGTGCAGGGGTATCATGTTGAATGGTGCATGGAAAATATTTTCCCTCATAAACACAGCAGGAACTTGCACAATAACTCCTAAGTATTTCATACTTGCATATGAACCACACCACTGGGCCTGATTCACCACTATACTGCTTCGGTTTTCCACTGCATGAAATCTACTGGCACAAGCAAACTTACACTAGCGTAACACTGGAGTAATGCAGGAGAGATTCCCACCTCCTAATTGCATTAGTGGGGCATTTGCTATTGTATAAACTCATGCCATTCGGAGTTTTTAAGAGGTTTCTGGGAACTGTAAATTTATATATGGCTTTTGCTTTTTAAAACAAACAAAAAAACCAAACAAATAAAAAATCCTCCAGGGGCTAGAAGAATCAAGCTAGAGAGGAGCAAAAACTGGAATATGCAAATTTAGATCCACATTTTTCCCGAAGTGTTTGGTTTTGGCTCATTATAGGCAAAAGTGTATCCACAAAAACCAAATGCAAATCAACACCATTAATATGTAGATCAACCCTTGGCCAAAAATGACACTGTAAAGAAGAAAACCAAAATCCTAGGGAGACCTCTCAAGCCACTGTGCACTCTTGTCTTTCAAAAAGAGAATTTAGTTATCAAGAGCACTCAAAACTGCTGTTCTACATGAACCCGCCCATGAAAGCATGGCAAGATCTCACTACAGCTGCGAATCAATATATCACCATTTTGAGGACCACTTTGAAGAGCAGCAGACATCTGAGTCTTTCGCTGCTGTTACTTAGTTTGGTGTGTCTTGTCTAAGGCTGAGAAGGCAGGTGATGGCTATTCTGAGATAAACCCTGACCTGGGACCACCCGTTCATTCATCTGTTTTAGGAAGCCATTAGTTATAAGCCTGCCCTAAACGGGGTAGCCCCCTCCCCCCCCCTCCCCCCATGAAAGTATAAGCCTTTCACCTTCTCGCTCCATTATAGATCATTATATAAGCTTCATTATATACGTTCTGCATTTTGGGTGGGCTGGGATAAAAGAACACCATTGAGGAAAGGGGGTGCTATGCTGTGTTTGTAAATTCTGCCGTGACTATTTAATGGCTTATTACCATGTCTGAACACACGCTTAATGCTGAGCAGGGAAGAATAAAGACTGCATCAGTGCCAAACCAAGCACTGAAAACACACCCCCAACGCCCACCAAGTTTAAAAGCACATGATTTTAAAGAATAGCCATGGTGAGATTTTATTTTTTTAAATTAACTGAGGATTCATATATTTTGGACTTTTCAGTGGTGTGTCTAAAACCTCTTGGCTTTCTCTTACACGGAAGTTGAGATTTCTCAGTAACCATTGGACTTCTGAGGAAGCCTTTAGGAATAATGAATTATAAGGCTGTCTCTAAAGTCAGCAGAACGAGTTACAACAGATCCATAGCCTAGAGATCCAGTCTAAATTAAAGCCAGGTTCTGCTCCAAGCTGTAGTGGTATGAGCACGGAGTAGCAGACGTACAGATTTACTCCACAAAAACTGAAAACATGCATATAGTGAAATTATAAGATCCAGATGCATTTGTATGTTTTTTCTTTATTGCTAATTAAAAAAAAAAGTAAACTGGTATAAATAATGCTATTTTGCAAAAACACAGACCATTTTCCAGTTAAAATGGCTTCAGATATTAACCAATGATGTTGTCTAGACAAACATAAGCTTGAATGCAGCCTTGAGCCAATAGTTGTTACATCGGTCTACTCAGGGCATGTTCATCACAGGATGAAATCTAGTCTACTGAAGAGACCCAAGCCAGTAAGTTCCACACGTTGTGCAGTCCAGTCAAACAGGATTCCTTAGCCAGAGGATTCTCTGTGCCGGCACTTGGCTGACATGGCTTTTTAGTTTGTTTTCCACATAGTAAATGACCTGGCACTGCTTGTTCTGGGCCTGGCACAAGGGGTATGAACTTGGAAGTTTCTGCATCTCCCATACCGTAAGAGTCCAGCTTAAAACTTGGGCATCTAAAATAAATTCAACTAACAGTTTCTCCCTGCTCTCCCTCACTTCTGGTGACCGGATCAGCACTAGCTATAAGCCATGGGTCCATATTCCTCTTTATCCACTTTGGGGAGACCAGACCTGGTGGGAAGCAACCTTTCCAATATTTATGAGTAGATGCTGTGGCTAGCTCCTTTGCAAAGGATGCAGGAAGCAAAGAAAACCTCTGGTGCCTTTTATTCTTACTCACGTAATGCTAGCTGCATGTTTAACCCAAAATGTGCCCAATATATAGGTTGACTTTCGATTTTATTGCAGTCAGTGGCTTTATAATTGATATATTTATGTAATGTGAGGTATATGCTATCTCTTTCTATCTGAAAATTGTCACTGACCACTATACTACACTACACTACACTACACTACATTACACTACACTACAATGGAATACAGATTCACAGCTGACACACTGTTGCTGTTAACCAAGAAACCTCTCTAGAACAAGTCAGATAGAGCAGGGAAAAAAGCACTGAAATGTGGTTGCGTGTGAGTAACAGAAGAGATGCCCAGGCATGGAAGATGAGCGGTCGTTAGAGAGTAAGTGGACCTATAAGTGGTTATTTAGGAGCCCCAAGGATTCCTGGCTGCCCGTTGTCAGTGCTAAAACCATGTATTGGACAGGACATGCGGAGTCAGCTAATGCCTGTGCCAGTAGTCCATGAACAAGGAACTTGAGCACCGGTAGGTATGTGGCTGGAAGACTGATGAAGTCCTTCTGGCTTCCACTGGCTGTCTAATAGCTCATTGATATTTTCCCTCCTTCTACTTATAACTTAATCTCTTCCAGCAGAGTTGCTTCCTTTGCATGCTATCCTGTATTTATATACCTCTATATAATGATTATAGCATCATTATAGCATCCAAAGTGGAATATTTGGCCCTTGGTCCCTCTGTGAGGCGTTGCTGTTCTACGGTGAGGGCAGGGTTGGGTACTAATCCCTTGCAGAGGGGCTGCCAGCTTCAGCCTCTTTCCCGGGTCTTCTTCAAATATGTACTTCAAACAGCCTGCATAAATCAGACCGCCTCTAGGCTTACTGTCCAGCCTGCAGCTGAGCTTATTTTTCCATTTGTGTTTACTGAAAGCTGCAAATGGACACATTAGCCAGCCAAAATGATAAAGTCTTTACCCTATTCCTGTGGATTATTTTTTTTTTTTTCATTTTCTAAGGAATAACCAGGCACTTCTAGCCTTGTCAGGGGAGGTGAATCACAGAGGAAATTCCTTTTCTCCCTTCCTTCCTCTCCCTTCCAGCCCCCAAAAATGAGAAACGAAATGATTCCTATTAAGGTAACAACAGATAAAACAGACCCAATTGCTTTACTGTGCTGGCCGAAAGCATGCTGCCCTGCACAGAAATTGCCTGGTTTATGGTGCTGTTTGCCTTATGTTGAGGGAGAGGAGATAGATCTTCAGAATAAGGTCTTACAAAAACATGGACTTCTATGGCAGAGCTAAACTGTAAGCTGCCTGCTAAAAGTCGTATATAAATGAACCCCATGACAGGTCACATTACACTTATAAATATAAAAGGGATAGAAAAGGCCTGACCTGGCACCCCGGCTGGTTTTTGCGAGTGTTATTTTGCATTCCTACAAGTCAAGTGAAAATCCCCAAATGCTGGCCGGGGTCCAGTGATATTTCCCCGTGCCCTGGCTCGCCTCCTTGGCCGGGTTTGAAGTGCGACGGTGCATTGCAATTGGTGGTTTTTCTGAGCCCATCCAGCCGGCGTGTGTAGCCAGGGAGCATGACTGAGGACGGCAGTGACTTAGAGCCTTGCTCCAAGGCTTCTGGCCGTGCAGGATACGTGTGCCCGCAGCACCCTACACGCACACCAAAGCCAGCTACACACCAGGCAAACTGAATATTGAGGAAATAGTTGTGCCCTGGCTGGTGTCATCTCATTTGGGTGGCAAAGAAAGTCATTAGATTAGGGATAAGTGAGCATCTGAAATGCCAGGGCTGCTTTGCCTATTCTGGGAGACGTCTGCTTCTTGTTTCAGTGTGACCTTCTGGACCTGCTTCAGAGTTATCTGCCGCACAGCATCAGGTGCTGTTGCATCTGAAAACCATAATTCAAGTATAGTACAAAGAAACGAGTTAGGACTGCAGGACTGAGAGAAAGGGAGTCTTACATGATGGTAAAAGCATAGGGCAGTGAGTCTAGAAGGTCACTTGCAGTGGCACATACCTGATGTTACTGACACCTCTGTGCCCCTCAGTTCCTCCCTGATAAGGTTGCCACAGACATTGAGAGACATATTCGTCCTGTGGCTTCTTTGCAAAACCCCTTGGGCAGCCACTGAGCAAGGTTGTCCTTGAGATATTCTGAGTATCACCCTACATGGCAACTCTCAGAGCAACACAGGCCAGCAGTAAGGTGTCTGCACGGGCCGCTACTGCAACTCAGAGGAGAAAACAGGGCCACAGACCATCATCTGAAGCACTTCTTCAGTGATCTCTTATCCTCCCTCCTCACACCGCGGTTACTGGTTTCCTTCACATCCCTTTGACCCAGACAAACACTGGAGCTTTCTATTAATTTCAACATGTAGTGAGAATCTCAGGTGGCTGCAGAATCCCAAAAGGCTGTCCCCTTCTCCTGAGCCTCAGGGACACGGTGTGGTCTTTTCTCCCAGCCTCAAAGCAGGCTGGGTTTTTTTAATGCTTTTATTTACTGATTGTCAGATCCCCACTCCACACCACACCCAGAAGATGAGAAATGCTGTGGGTGTGATGTTGGAAAGGATTCTTCCTTTGAATATATACTGTGGAAAGAAAAAAGCCTCCTCAGTGACTCAAGAGAAGCTTCACTGAGTGGAGTGGGGAGTTTCTTAGGGCTTTCCTAAGAAACTTCTGCTACAACAGCAGCCAGGACGTCTTGAGAAAGACGTTGTTTCTGTGTCACAGGAAGAAAGGGTCCTACAATTTGTCATTAAGGTCAGGATAAGCATCCATGCCAGAAGTTCTTAACATCTTGTGGTTTATCACTGAGAAAAGAAGGAGAAATGAGTCACTTATAGCCCAAAATCTAAGAAAAGAGGAAAAAAAACCAACCCCAAAACTAATAAAAGCTTTTCCTCGTCCTCTGTGGTCCAGTTGCAGATAGGAGGCTCTGTGAGACACTGTGTAACTGCAGCTTGTGCGTGGCAGAATTAAGGTGACTCGATTAAACTTGCACGGCAGGCACAAGCTGGAGGGGAAGGAGAAATGGATAGGATATTTTGATAGACGTGGGGCAACTGTGTCCTGTGCTCCTGTTCAGGAGCTATTTTAGATTGCCTGTGGAGCAAACAAGGCAGTATCTCTGAGATAAAGAACTCGTTTCCTGTTCCTTCAAAATCAGAAGTTGTATATGTTTAGGAAAAGAGAGGGGGAGAGAAATTTAATGCATACATAGATGCGCCGCCCTTTTTGATAGAAAATAATAAACAAAGCAATGTTGAGTTTAGGATTAAGGAGTCAAGGTATGTATGTGCTGGCATACAGATCATTTCTGAGAATGCCTGAGCTGGAAAGAACCCTTTGCTCACACCTGTGAGCTTTCACAAGGGAGCAGAAAGCACCCAGCTCCCTGCCCTCACCAGCAGGCAGTGCCCAGTGTTTTACATTCCACTGACGGTAGCAACACCCCAGGACAATGCTTCACCAGGCAGTCAGCAGGAAATATATCTTGGTTTGGTCTGGCCACATTACACACACAGTTAATCCAACTGCAACTCCCGTCGCAATGAAAAACTCTGATTTAGATCCTAGGGAGACAGTATCTTGCTATTTTAATCACCCACTTCTTTTTACGCTAGCTGTTACACCAAGGTTCAACTTGCAAAATCTTCTCTGCAGGTCAGACAGGTACCCAGGAAGGCAGGGACCGGCTAACAGGGCTGTCATCGCTGGCCGTCCCAGTGCCAGCAGCAGCACCTGCTAGGCACCAGTGAGATTTGCTGGCCACGCCAGCAGGCAGGTGACTGATTAAGAAGCAGTTCAGTCGGGGAGATGCTGTTGCAAGATCTACACACTGCTGTCCATCTGCCAGCTTCTTGCAACTCTTACCAAAAAGCGCCCTGCGTCAGCAAGGACACTATAGGTTCAGTGTGACTACAAAATGCATATGCTGCCTGGGTGCTGGGACCAAGCTGTAGTCCACCAGCCACTTGGGTGTCCGGTCGGCGGTGAGCAAGCCTCAGCAGCAGCCCAGTCAGCACTTCTGGAGGCAGATGTAGGTCTTGGGACCAGAGCAAACTTTCTCACCTAACTTGCTGACTCAGGATGCTTCAAGATGGTGATCTCATGTCCCTTTTCTCTAACCCTCTCTCCCCTTTCAGGAAGCAGCTGTTCGCTGCTCGTCGGCTGGCTAGCTGGTTACATCGGCTGGGTTTGCAATCAAAGGCATCATTAGTTGCTATGCTCTGCCACAGATCCACTTGTACTGACCTTCAAAATATTCTCAGCTTAACGGCCATCTACGATTACAGTCTAGGGAGCCAGTCAGGGATAGCATTTCTATTCCATAAGAATTCACAGTGATTTGACATTTGTTTTCATTCTGAAATGGAATGAAAATTCAACACGCTCAAACTTTCCATGTCACTGAAATTCTTAATGTAACTTCAAAGAAAATGTGTAGTTTTTTTCTATAATGCTGCAGCACTTGCTGAGGTAACAGTATTTGCCTTCAGTAATGCTGAAACATTGCAGTATAATGCTGGAAAAAAATATGAAATACTAATACTTTAAATTTAATTTAGTGATGCATTTAGATATATTGACTTCATAATGAAACATGAGACTATAACTGAGGAATTCAAAATATTTTGATTGCATCAAACATAATTGGGAAAACAGAGGCAGCATATTTATATCTGATTTTTGAAATGTAGTGGAATTTAACATTTTTGCAGCATCATCTTTCTGACATGAGACATTTTTCTGTCTTCTGTCCAAAAGCTATGGCTGGTTCTAATAATCAGATGGTGTCCTGATTCAGCCAAACGGAGTATCCTTACCCTGCTCCTTAGTGCAACAGCTCTAGCTTCCTTTCAGCCGCTTCTTGTTCCTTTGCCTGTAGCTTCTGGGGACTGTTTCTGGGTGCGGGATGGTGATCAATAGTTCTCTGTGGGACACCTCCGTTACGCCCCGTGACAGACCTTTACAGCTCCCTGCTGTGACACGCTGCCAAATGCCTACCAAGGAAGGGCTCCCACCTTGCCCGTGTGCCGGCTGTTTCCAAGCGCTGTGTGAGCCCTGTCCCATGGCCGAGGGGCTCGTCCCGACCCCCTGGGCTCACCTAGCAGCAGTTTTTCTGCTTCTCCTTTTCCCGCTGTTGGCAATGCCGGTATTTTAAGGAAATCCTTGGGAGCTCCTGTGGCAAGATACATGTTGGGGCCATTCAGGCACTTTAATTAGTGAAGAATACGTCTGACTTCAGACCTTTGCTTGAGGAAAAAAAACATAATAGGCCAGCATTCAGCACTAGCCTGCGCTCTTTTCTAATTAGTTTCTGTTCTATGCTTGAAATGTGATCTAATTCTACAGCATTTAATACTATGGGCCTCTATCGCCCCAGAGACTGCTTTCCCCTCCTTGAGACACAGCAGTTGGTTGCAGTGAAAGGACTCAAACATGCTTTTTTAAGGGTAAAAAAACCCATGGCCTAGTCACAAGAGAAGAGAATATATATGTCATGAGAGTTTCTCTCCGATGGCGTCCAGTCTGGCTGTCTTTCTGGAAATACCAGAAGGTTTGCCCATTCTCTTAGACTTCAACGAAGAAATATATGAGACGTGGTTAAAGAAAGCGATTTTGGAAAGTGACTCTAGGGCATTAGCACTGCATGCTTTGCTGTGTGAATCTTAAACCTTATGAAAGTGCCTAGACTTCTGGACAGGTGCATTTTGTGCAAGTTAGTGTTAAAAGGAGATTAGGAAACAATTCATATATGTGAGCTTCCACTCCCTCTGCAGTGGGGTACTGCATTTATGAAATGTTTAATGTATGACCTCTCATGATGAGTCTCTTGCTGTTTGTACCTTCTTGCTTGCCAAATTAGATTAAAAAGAGAGCAAAGATGCTTGGCCCTTTTTTTTTTGCCGTGGAGGTACTATTAATTATGGTGTTAAGAAGTAGGGTATTATTGGAAGAGTGTATGAGATCACCACACTGACATCAACAATATCCTTTAAAAGAAGGAAAAACTGAGACTAGTTCAGGGTTGTGGCAGAGCTCAGAGATAAACTTATCGAAGCATGAAAGGGGGCATCTCACATTTTGCATTCAAGATCAGAAATTAATAGCAGGCTAAATCCAACTCCAAGAAGAGATTTAGGCATTGTGAATAAAGTGAGCATCTTTGCATCTGTCTGATACTTAAAGCCTTTTGGAATGTGTTTGTGTATTTGTGTCCCTGCTTACTGCAGGGGGGTTGGACTAGATGACCTTTAAATGTCCCTTCCAACCCAACACATTCTATGATTCTATGGTTCTATTTTGCATTAAAAACTCAACGAATAAAACCCATACAGGTAGGGACCGCTCTCTTTCAAGAGATATCGCTAAGATACAGTTATGCTCCTCCAGCTTGCTATCACTCTCCAGCCTTGTGAGCTTCCTCTTGGCCTGACAGTGTCTAATGTTGACCAGGAGACACCTTACCTTATTACTTTTCCTGCCATGGACCATCTTCTGAGGATGTGGAAGGTGAGACCCTGTTCCCCTCAACCTCAAGAGACCTGAACACAGGCAGGTCTTTGCCTCTCTGCCTCCTAGGCAAGTGCTTTAACCACAAGCATTCAACACAATGGAGCGACAACACCTCCTCATCCAGGAGCAGCAGCAGGTATGGTCTGTAAGAAAAGAATGAGATGGCTGTCTGTGCTTGAATGGGTGACTCAGGTGCATAAGTTTTGAAAGCAGCTTCGAAGTACAGTTTCCTCTTTCACTCTGGTGTAATATTCAGGATGAGCCGCAGGAAAGCATCTTAGTCCCTGAGAGTGACAGGGCTTCAGATTAATCCCACTCTTCAGCCTTTGCCTCTTGGCTGTCTTATGGGTTCTGGTGCTGTGTGTCCAGTCTCCCCTCCTCTAAACTCCCTGTTCAGGGCACTGGCTCAGTGGCTCGCACAAGGCTGTGATTTCCACTCTCATAGCCAGGACCTTCGAAATTAGAGGGTAACAGTGTGTGGTATTATCATGCCTATATCCCTTTAGTTCTTAGAAGTGGAAAAATAGCCTCCAGATACAAATGCTGTCATAAAACAGGTGTGGGAGCGGTAACAAATTTTTTCCCTGCTGACCAGCGTATCCCAAACTGTCATTTCAATTAAGCCAAAAGTACTGCAAACATTTGGGCACAGTGATAAAGGGAAGCCACTGTAAACACATCATAACCCAAGAAATAATCATGAGCCCCCCATATCCAGACTAGCTACTCCTGAGCATCTGTTTCTCTCCCAGAATTAGAAAGGTAAGGAATTCAAAGGAATAAACCCATACCTTGTCTTTTCACACCTTTTAGACTGTAAACTTTTTCTGACATAAATTCTCTTCGATGCTTTGGTACAAAGCTAGCAGAGCAGAATCCCTAGAATAGGACTTTAAAAGGTACAGTTTTAACCTAGTATAAAAGTTTACTACTTCTGAAGATAAATTCTATGTGTGAGAGTCACCATTTACAGGCTGGACCTCAAACACTTTATCAACTGGTATCACTAGACAAATTGAAGTCTTTTCCTGCAGGGTTCCATTTTTCACACCCCTTTTCTAGTTTCCTCCTCCTTTGAAATGCTTCATTTTGCACGTTTCTCTTTGTTGAACGTTTTTAAAATGCTTCTGTCAGAAACATTTTACAAGAGGGGAGGATGCCCTGGGCTTCTTCCCGGAAACTAGGAGACTCTGTGTGTGGGGAGGCTGATGCCAGCTCTGCAAACCTTGTAACTCTGCATTAGAAAAAAAGTCTTTTTTCACTTTGAGTAAACATTGGAAATCCATTATTTACAGACTGTATTGTAAACATCCGTGGCAGAGAAGTCTTCTTATTGTATGCCTGTGATGACAAGGACAAACCCAGCACAGGAAGAAGGAAGGACCAACCCACTTAACAGAATGAGACTTATTTGAATTCATTTTAAAGCCACCAACAAACAACTGATGGTTTAGCTGACGCAGGACATAAACAAATAAGGAATATTCAGGATACCTACATGACATTCTGGCTCCATCAAAATGAGCAGGAGGTTTGGCATTGGCATTGGGGTCAAGGCTGAGTTTCTATTCTTTTTTTTCCTAAAATAAAACACAACTGAAATTGCTCAGCTCAGATTGTAAAAAGAGTGTTAAAACTAAAGTTTTCTGATCGATTGGGGTACTAGACACACATTTATTAGAAACTTCCAGGATGTGTAACTATAGAAAAAGTGAAAATGTTGTGCTAACTCTAAAAAAACTTCATGGACCTTGGCAAGGGACATTTCCACATTGCTACTGGCTGGCTGAGCTCTTGGCCTTAGGTCATCAGTTGTTTCAACTAGTCATTAGTGCTTTTCACTTCAGTTGTTGTTGTGGCCTTGTAATGGCACTTAGATAGGGGAGATTGTCCACCGTTCTCTTCCACGTGGCACTGAAGGGTCTCCCCCAGCAAATCCCCACAGCCTCTGTGATACATAGCTCATTCCAACTCTGAGCCTCCAAAGAATGTTGGGGGGATGTTGCTGCCATTTTTTGACAGAAGACTGAATTTGTAACAATTTTTTTTTTTTTCCCAAAAAATAACCCCTGCTTCAGCTGTTGAAAGCAGACAGAATTAGAGTTGGGGTTTGCTTCTCTCCCTTGTTATAAACTTTGTTTTCTCACAGTTAATAAGATACAATAATCTGTTTTTACATACTTGTATCATCAAACCTTTTCCCTATTTTATATTATCTGTTGTAGCAAATCCCTTTCCAGACAAAGATATAGTGTGCATCCCCTCTGCCATAACCTTCTCTTCTCAGGTCACACTGCTCCCATTCCCTGAAGGTTAGCCTCGACCACCAGACACTTTTCATGGGCTTTAGGCAATGCAGACGTTGGTGTAACTTGAGTGGCTGATTACTGTTCCCAGCACAAGGTGAAAAGACCTGAATATGCCTTTGCAGAACTCAATCCCAACTAATGTTTTTTTTATGACAGTTGAAACTACTGAGGAAAGCTTATCTTTCCCAATGTTCAAGAGAAACAATTCACAGAATCTAGAATAGAATCCTAGAATCATAGAATGGTTCGGGTTGGAAGGGACCTTAAAGATCACCTAGTTCCAACCCCCCTGCCATGGGCAGGGACACCTCCCACCTCCCTGCTCAAAGCCCCATCCAGCCTGGCCTTGAACACTTCCAGGGATGGGGCATCCACAGCTTCTCTGGGCAACCTGTGCCAGTGCCTCACCACCCTCACAGTAAGGAATTTCTTCCTAATATCCAATCTAAATCTCCCTTCTTTCAGTTTAAAACCATTACCCCTCGTCCTATCACTAATAAATAAATGCTATTTCTTTCATACTGATATCTCACATGTCAGTAGGAAGTTTGTAGAAGGCAGTGGGAGGTTAACCTTCAAGAACAGTATATTGCAAACCACTCAACTTCACCTCAGTCAGAAAAAAATGTTAGTGATACTCTATGTCAGATAGCAGATATCAGATGGTGCGTGGCTATGCTAAATTTTTATAGCTAAAGTTATTTTTATAAACAATTGTACTTAAAAAAACTAAGCCAAGAGTTTTCCTTCTTCTCATTGTCTAAAATGCAACTCAGAGAAGCACTCAAATCTTGAAATATACAGAAATATTATTTTATAGACAAGTCTTTCCATCATTGCTACTAATAAAATAGCACTTCTGATGATCATTTCCGTGCTTATGCAAATAACATAACTCTTCTGTAAAAATTTTCTTTGAAAATACCTTGATGAAAAAGTATGACTTTTTCTTTCCTGTGCAAAAATCTACCACTAGAGACTTCCAGGTTTTCATTCACATGATTCAATTTTAATATTTTTATCTTGAGGGTGGTCATTTTTGGTGTCCCTAATGTCACTTTACTGCTTTTCTATCTTGCTTTTCCATGAAACGACAAGGGGTCAAATTAGAGAGCAAAGAGCTGAAAAGCCTCCATGTTACTTTCATTTTGGTCAATGCATAATTGAATCGAAATTAAATTTTTCTCTTAAAGCTCACCAGTTAGAAACTTGCAAACACCAGTGAATACATTTGAATAAACTAAAAATCAGGTTTACATATATTATTTTTTTATTGCCATCTTTCAGCCAGCAGGGAGTATTCTCTATGACATCAACCAGGATGTCACAAAAAGGCCTCAACTTCAGCAGAAAAAATGATGAAGTTAAAGAATTTGGATTTTACTACTCAGAGTGAACCTTACTGTGTCTTACACAGAATTTCTCTGTACAGCAATCCAAAGCTAGGAATAACATAGGAGCCTGTGAGATTTATTTGCCCAACTTCTACTGATTTTTTTTTTTTCTTCCTTGCTGATTTTTTCAAATAAAGTTCTAAGGTAAAGTTATTTAGCAGAGTGGCTTGATTTGCTAAGTGCAGATTATATGGCACAAGTGAACACACTCGCTCTATTCATCTTTGGAATAACTCTGTCACACCAGGAGTGGATCTTGCCTGGAGCTGTCAGCCAAGAACAATCTCTCCAGCAAAAGGGAGTTTCTAGTGACTAACCGACAAAACAATTATTCTAATTGTACAAGCTGAAAACTGCTCAAGACATAGACTCATAGAAGCTGGAGACAGTTTGGTCATTTAGTCCCTTCCTGTAACAAAGCATGATTATTCCCTACACATTCCCCATGCAATGTGTTGTCCCAAGCTGATTTTAAAAATCCTTACTTTACAGTTCTCCAGTCATTTTGCTGTGGCCTTCTATTCACGGTCTAACAGACGGTAGGAAATCATTGTTATTCAACCTACAGTTTCCCTTTTTAAGTGTAAATCATGACTCTCAATGCACCCCGGTGATTCTGCCTCCTCTCAGCTGATTGATAGACCTCATGGACCTTCTGGGATAACATCATTCAAACCCACCACATTCCTGCTAGCCAGGCTCTATGCATTTAGGGCTCCCAAGCAGACCAGAAACCAGTGTCATCAAATATGAAGGAAAAGAAGAGAGAAAAAGATAAACTAGTTAAAGAATACAAACTTATGGCCATATTCTTCAACAGATTCTGGCTACAGTCAGACAGACGTTGACTGACCTGAAACTGTGCAAGTATCAGCAGAAAAGGTCCAAAAGGTATCCATGGCAATGTCAGCTGCTGCTTTCATTTGCAGAGTTCACAGACGGTGACCCTTGCTCTGTGCCTAATCTCAAGGGTCCAATTTCCCCAAGGATTTATTTTTAAAACACTGACTTACAGGGAAGAGACGAAAAAACCTGTGGAATGTGTCCTGAACACCCTTAAGAAAGAGAAAAGTTTAGAGGCTGCCAGCAGATCTGTAACACTGGACTTGAAAAGCCCGGTCCCAGCCTCTGACTGCCGGCCAAAAGATAACACGCTTTGACACAGGCAGCGACACTGCTGTCCCAGATGGTCCAAGTGTAACGGCAGCGGAGTAGGAAGCAACGTGTGATGAGAGGCTAACGCCATGACTTCCCCACCGCCGAAGGGTAGGACTTCTCCTTTGAAGGTACAGCCACCCCAAACTGGGATCCTCCAGCGGTGGGCTGGCAGCCGGGGTGGTGGACGACACAGTGAAGAGCAGCTTTGTGCTTCTCACTGTCAGCAGTTTGGTTTTGCTGGAAATTGCCATCCTGAACCTTCCTCTACCCTTACATATGCAAAAGTAGGTACATGATTTTCCTGTACATACTATTTGTCATGTCCCATAAAATCCCTTAGAAGAAAGAATTGGGAGTTTTGTATGGTTTCCAGCATTCCAGCATTCCATTTATTCAATGTAAAACTGAAACTTCGGTGGATGAGATTTTTTCCTTGTTTTTTTCCTCAGTGTAGTTCCTAAAATCACAGAAAATAGCCAAATACAGTCCATGCTAATGATGGAAAACTTTAGGTTCCTGTGACAATTCCTATTTAATTGCCTTAATGAAAAGACAGCAAGAAAAATTATAACTTTTTCCAGAAATATCGTGATTTTTGTCACAGTTATAGCAGGAATCACTTATATGCTAATTACACATAAATTATGCAAATCTCCTTCAAATATTAATATTAATGTATAATATCATGAACTTTATGTGAAGACCGAGGAAGGAGATGTTCTTTTGGCATTCTATAAATGCGCATTTCTCACCTTAAAATAAAAACCACTAATGATGATTGTTTCAACCTAGTTTAATCCATGCTGTTTTCCCAAGCATAACCAAGCAGTCTGGTCTTTTAAGGGAGCCTAGGACTGGCACTTGGATAGGTCTAGACCAGTAGTCCTGAAAAGGGAATAAATATAAAGTCCACTGGCGGAAAGCACTTGGTTAACACCAGGTTTGTTAGGAAATACAAGGGCAACCTCAGGTCCGTAGTGAAAAAAGAAAAGGCAGATTTTGCTACGAATGTTTTGATACAGACTGGGAAATCCCTCAGAAAAGGCAGGGAGTACAGCCTAGACTATGGCAAGAAGAAAAGTATGGGCTGGGCTGAGGGGCACAGAAGAGTTTGTGAAGGAAAGAGCATGATTTGTCAGGTCACTGCCGCAGCCCGAAAGGAAGGGAGTAAAAGGAAGGTTTATTCTCCAGAGTGGGTGGAAAACTTGTTCAAAAGGAGAGGAGAGTGCTTCGTTGGGTCTGGGTGCATGGGAAGAGGGAGCTGGAAGTCAGAGCGCAAAAACTGAAGACTTTGAGGGAGGAGAAGAAACTGTGTTTTATCTCCATTCATATAAAACTAATTGGTGGCATGAACTCCTATGGCAACTATAAATTTAGGCCTTACTCTGGCTTAGAAATGCTAGTGGCTAGCAGATGGGAAACTGAGGCAACAAGGGAGCAAAAGAGCAGCTTGTCGAAGTCATGCTGGGGTGTGTAGCTCTGTAGCTCTGCTTCTGTTGTTACAAATGTTTTCATTACATTTGTGAAGAACTGAACCTTACTGTCACTGTGGTCGAGGAACCACAGACTTCATCTGGCGGATGTGCTGTAGAATAAAACAAGACAAAGTCATGTTCACTTGGAGCTGAAGCTTTGGATGACAGATCTGTATTTACTACTGAAAGCCAGTTAATTCAAAACAAAAATCGGTCTGAGCGTGAGCTGTAATGAGGGAGTCAGAAGAAGTCCATACCCTGGAAAAGATGGAGCGCAATGGAATTGGTGTCCTGCCTGATCTTTTGCAAAGCTTTCAGCTCGGATCTGATGGAATAATACCATTGCTCTGCTTTTTGTTACCGCCTAAGGACAGACATTTTTCAAGCCCCTTTTCTGCAGCTGACTCACATCCTAGCTGCTTGGTTGTGATCCTTAATGTCAGATTCATAATAACATTATTAATAACATTAATTGATTGTCCTATGGAAGTAAATTTCAATCCAGTAGAGGCAGCATTGGGAGGCATATGGCAAGAAGCCTGAAGCAAACTAATCTACTGCTGGCACAACCCCTCCCATCTCTCAACCCTTTAACTTTGCCAATGCCTTTGTTTTTCGGATCCAGGGCTTGAGCTTTTCACTTGCTTTATGTGTATTTAGGGGAGGGTAGGCTTCTGTAATATTTTCCCTGAAATTAAATCCCACTGCTTTCATTCTGGAAGTGAAAATCCCTCCTACAAATTCTTTCAGGCCTCTCAGTGCCCTTTATAGGTACCCTGAGGCTGCAACCCCTTCATAACACAGACCCCATGCATTTCGACTCAGCTGTCCAAACATGTGGATGACCTGGACAGTTACAATCACTCAGTGCTACAATCTGGCTTTGGAAACAACTCTTCATTTCCTTCATGTTTGTATCAGGGCAAGTTCGAATCAGTATCTCTTAATCACAATATAGCACCTCTAGGAAACATACTAATAATTGTTAAAATGACGGGAATGAAGCAAGCAAGCAGGTGTTGACAGGTGCATGTAATCCACAAATTTTGTGTTACTGTGCTGGAACATAGCTGCCTGAAAGAGGGAGGAAAGACCAGGTTTGTATTTTTTCCTTAAGTTCTGGTATTAGAGTATCCCAAAGGACATAGTGTCTCTATAGCAGATATATTCCTTTTTGGTTTTTGAGTCCATCTGCAAATGATTCAGAACGTGTTTCAAAATCTGAAATCTATAGAGATTTCTTCATCCTGTGACTGCAAAATATAAAGAACTTTTCAAATATAGTCTATTGAAAGATGTGTCACTATGCAATAGATTTGCACATGGACTGATCATCAATTTCACTTATTATTCCTTTACAAAGGCAGAAGAGGATAAAATGAGAAATATTAGTCAGATTAATAGGACAGTTGAAACCGCACTCGCTCAGAAATGAAAGTTCATGCAGGGGAGATAAGAAGGAAAAAAAAACCCAAAGAATTCTCAATGACCTTTTCTAGTCAAAATGACAACATGGGCAACTAATGTAGATGATGCTTTTCACCGGGCTTTGTACCACACGTCTTCGCTGTGTTGTTAGTATATCATCTGCTGCCTGGAGCTTCATGAACTGGAGAGATGTGCTATCATAATAGAACTTTGCTGTGAACTGTCTAATTGCAGTCACATTTCTCCCCACATGTGGTTGCTTTTTGGTGGTTGGTAAAAGCAAATCCTGCACACAGAGGTTAAAACTACACAATGTTTTCTGCTTAACAGCACTATATAAAGCCAAGCTATTCATAATATCTGTGTTATTAGAAGCATGATGTCACTTTTTCCAGTCAGATGGTGCCTGATCTAATGTGCTTCCAAGCTGATGGAAATATTCCCATTAATTTAGGGGATACTGGATTGGCCCAAAACTCAAAACAAAAGGAAGCAAAGAGAGGAAACTGCAGGCAAATCTTTAGTGCGCAGGGTTGACTCTCTGTGTTTCACAGGAGTACAGGTATCAAGGGCTTCCTAGAGTGTTTTTCCTCAGCCATGAAGGATCCAACATATGAGGAACTGAGGGAGCTGGGTCTGTAATCCAGCCCTCCCTTGCCTGGCAGGTGGATATAACCATCAGGTAGGGTTCTCCCTTAGGCCTTGAGATATGCACTCCTGGCTTTTCCATGGCCTAATCTTCTGAACTCTATGAAATCTTGCAGCTGGGGCAGCTCCGAGGGAAGTGGGAAAGGAAGTTTCAACTGTAGAGGCCAAGGCCTTGCATTTTCTTGGGAAGAATGCATGTGGATGAAACAGATACCATGACTAATTTTGGAGGGCAGGGAGAGGGAGGCTTTGGACATAATTGACAAGCCATCTCCCAGATCAGGATCAGACTTGGAGCATGTGTAAGAGCTTGAAGACCCATTCCAAGGGAGGTATCAGGCTAGGGAGGCAACTAATAAAAACGGGCACCTACACAGTAAGGGGACCGCCTGGTACCTAGCTACATGTTAGGTTTGTGAATCTGGGGTTTGGCAGATGTGGTCTCATCCTTGACATGACCTTCTTCTAAGAGTTCTTATAAAAGTTGTCCAAACTCAATGGACCGCCCTGGTGGCTCGGTGTTCCTGGTCAAACCTTTGAACGATTCTCAAAAGACAAACCATGGACGGGTCTTACCCAATGTGGATTTATTGTACTCAAGCACATCTCCAGCTCCCAAAAGCAGCAAGTTTAGCCTGGGTGATCCATCAGACTGTTCATTAGACAGTTTCCCACTTCAGAGCTCGAAGGTGCATTTCCATGAGATAGGGTATTTTGCACTAGCAAGAGATGATATTTAATGATAGGTCTCAGCCAAGCCTTGTGTTAATTATTTATATAGATTCTTCATTCACAAATGCAAAAGAGCTACATTAGCATAACCAGGTTGGCTACAGATGTAGATGCCCCTCACTTCATCTGATGCATAACTGGCTGAAAGGACTCCTAACTAAAGTCTCTTTATTCTTGTGCAAGCTGCTGTGAAGATTGCTTAAGCTGTGACTGAAGATACAATCTGAGCGCAGTGACTGCTTCATTCCCAGGAACAATGACAAAGTTTTAAGACAACGAATTTGCATACTTGTATCTGAAGGCAGAATCTGGCTTTCAGTATCTTGATCACAGGTGATACATTAAAGAGAAAGCATAAACATAACCTCAATTGCCCATTGTGACTGAATGCCTGGCAAGCAGGAGCCTCACCCTTTCACCTGTCACCGAAAGTGATTTGATATGGAAATAAGGCTGGAATTCCACAATGCCATTGTCACAGTTATTCACATTGACTTCAATGGCTATTACCGTAATAAACACCACTCAAACACCAAGTGTCCAGTCCTGATGGATTGCTTCATTAACTAATATCTGCAGGCCGTTACCAGCTTGACCCTGTACAGTGTGTGTTCTGTGCCCTTGAAAGCGACTCTCAGGTAATTACCTAGTTACTAGTGAAGTAACCATCACTACTATTTTAAAACTTTCCTCAGAAGTTCAGAAAGTTTCTTGCAATGAACTTTTTAAAATTTGTTCAGAAAAATCCTTCAGTTTTAATAATAAGTGCTCAGACTCAGATGACCCCTTCTCATACTGCTATGGGGATGATAGCTCTGTACTGTATAATACACTTTAAGGTCACCTGAAGATGAAATTGGTCTAGTGGAAATGAAAAACATACTCTAAACATTCACAAAAACATATATTCTTTTCAAAATACCAATACGCATTTACTAGAATTAGAAGTGTTCTTCTAATTGAAAGCAGAGCATTGGTCCCACAACACCAAAATGTCCCTTTGTGAACGTAATCACTGGAATAGGGCCTGCAGTTCTTGCAGAGCTGGATGGCTGGAAACCAGCATATTAAGAAAGCAAATCAATCCACAGGTGTTGCCCAGATATTCCAAACCCTTTTGGCTGACATACATGCAGTTCCTGTCCAAGCCTCAGAGAATAAATCAGCACTTACTACCCCGAAGCCAAACCAGGACACAACACAGGACGCCTTGTTCTTCTTTAGAGTTTCCTCAGTTCCCTGTATAGTCCCAGTCTGTCTGTCTCGGCTCTTCCTGTTCCTGAACCACAGAGCTCTTCTGAGTCCCAAACAAAGGATGCTCAATGCAAATAAAAAGATAGGCAGATAATGATACCTTCTAAATATTTGGTATGGGTGGGATTTTCCCCACCAGCTGACTAGGGGAAAAAACAGATAAGGCACATTGCCTAAACCAAATGTCTCTAGCAGCCAACTAGGAAATGCGTGCCAGTCATCAGAAGGACTTTGATTTAAAGTATCAGTAAACAAAAGGGGGATGAGTAGAGAGAAGCCCCTGACATCAGTCACTGGTTTTGACATCAGATCATGTATCCTGGATCCATTTTCACTGTTGTAACAGCTCCATGAAAAGTCTTTTTTTGCTTTAAGGATCATCCAAGTGGTATGTGATTGCTAAGAGGACCCAGGAGGAAGGGGGCCGAAGGATGGGAAGATGAATGGAAAGGAGAAATGTGTGGAAGGCCCAAATGCCTGTCTCAATATAAACACAGCTAGTGTGAACCCCGTGACCTTTTGAATTGCCCACAATTGCTAGATGTTAAATCCTTCTGGAAGCAGTGCACTGCTGGTTTTGTTTTGCATAATTAAAGGAAGTTTGCATTCTAATACCTTCATCTGTGGTGGTGTCACAAACCACTGAAACTCTTGGAGCAAATTATGCAAAATGGAGGTGTGACACAGCTTCCTGATTTGGTCATTTTGTGCTTATAAGCTACGGCAAGTCTCTTAACATTACACATACAGTTAAGTGCCATCTATGAGGAACCACCTCAGGCTGGAATGTCATCCTCAATGATAACTTGCTTAATCAGCCAATTGAAGTCATGCCATGTGTTTGACCTCAAACTTCCTCAAGGGTTCCCACCATCGATCAGAATGAGGTAGTCACAGTCACAGGAAGTGATCATACTACCAAAACAAAACCAGCTTACAATGTGACAGCCTCATAAGCTATTTATGCTGCACAGCACTGAAAAATAATAGCAAAAGCACATTGATGAAGACATTCAAGCCATAAGTATTTTTGATTATCAGTTTAAAATGTGTCATGCTACTTCATGCTTCGTGTTTTCTTCATCCAAATAACCAACTTCCTGAAGTTGATTATGCTGTCATTTTCTCTCCCTGGGGCTGAGTTAGAACAAATTGAAATAGGTAGTGAAGTCATCCCAGGCTGCAATCCACTGAGTGGTTAACAACTGAAGAGCCTCTATTTGTCTGGGTCCTAAAGCACTCTAGGAACTGGATTGAAAACAAGCTTTTAACAAGTTGACGTTGAATTTGCCTATGTGATTGCCTAATTTGTCTGGATTGCAACTACACAATCCAATACTGTAGCAGCTGATGTATAGTCTCATTTTCCCCTCTGGCTTTCTCCCTTCATAGTCTGCATATGATATAATTTAATGGTCAAGCGAGATAGCCCTGTGGATCCTCCTGTACTTCCACTAATTGTATTAAAGCCTCCAAATGTTTTAAGTCATTTTCAGACTTCCATGTTGCGCCTAACTGACTTGAGTGGGAGGCACAGGAGCCAAGGACATCCAGCGGGAGAAACTCAGTTTCAGGTAGGACAGATCATGAGTAAAAAATACCTAAAAATAGAGTGTCTACATATATAGTAAAACTGAAAAATAATAAGTTTTTGTCTTTTTTCTCTCTTGTTAGGACTGTGCCCTCTAAGAAGAGGTTTCTCCTTTTAGAACTTTGGCTTCTTTTGGACACCACAGGGTTCCTAGTAGAGCCAATGGCAAATCTGATGTTGGGTTTGATGTGACCACAGCCATGCTAACACCTCAATTAGCAGCCGCAATCAAAAGATGAAAGAATAAAACATGAGTAAAATGAGCTGCTGCTTGCTTGGCTTTGTCCTAATTACTTCTCTGGTGACAGACAGCTACAACCTGCACTTGAACAGGGCTGGCAGTTCAGTGACCCTCCAGCCCACAGTAACCAGGAAACTGTTTTTCTTCAGGAGAGGGTGATTCCCTGGAAAAGCAGCCTGTGACTTCACGCTCCAGCGCTGCTCCCAAGGGCTAAGCGTTCACTGGAGCAGCTTCCGGAGGCAGGAAGTGGGGAAGGCAAAACGCCCCAGGAGCAATTCAAATGCCTACGCAGAGGTGTCTGAAGTCACCTTTGGCCATGCTGCTTGACCTCCTGCTGCTGCACCAGAAGGGTCTGCTGTTGGACATGAGTCATAGCTGAGTTTATGCCCTTGGTACCCTCAGGTTTGGGCACCTGGATTGCTCTGCTTGTGTCGTGCTTGTCCGTGTGGGTAAAATTGTCCTTCTCACTCTGACCTTCATCCTGTACCTGTGCTTTTTCAAAAATAAACCCAGCCAGACGTGAGGATCAAAAACCCCATCCTTGTCATCTTCACTGCATTTCAGAGGCTGCCAGGTAGGTTCTGAAGCCTGAGGAGATTATTCTCATCCTCACCACAAAACCCTTATGACCAGCTTGGGAATTGCAGCATTGTCTTTAAATTTGCTCTTTATACTCAGCAGAGCAGGAACAACTGTTTCTGGGTTTTGATGATGTCCCTGACATATGTTTGGAAATTCCAAATGGTAAACAAATAAAGAAAGTTTGTCAAGTCTGTGAAAAAGTTTGCTTGCTTAAAACTCAGTATGGGAGGGCAGCATTTCTGCACAAGAACATTTGAATTCTGATTAATATTACCCATTTCATGGGAAGAAAGAGGCAAAAAAAATGGTTGTTTCAAAGTGACATTGAGAAAGGAAAACATTTTCATTTCATTTCAACTCACTATGTCAATTTATTATTTAAAGAACTTGTTGTAACAGCATTCCTTTTGTCCAGACAAAACAGTTGTCTCTGTTTCTCTTCTAGCTCCTCCACTTTCCATATCTTTATCATTTGTCTAAAAAACAAAGTCCTAAAAGCAGCAACAACTGCGTAAAATTTATTAGGCAGCTGAGGGAGCCATTCTGGATTTTGTTCACATTCCACTTTAACTCTGACTGAAGCTGATGGGAATTTAACTAGTAATCTCAACAGGAACAAGATCACGCCCTTTCGGTGGAAATGTCATGACCTTCTTCCATAAACTTGCTCATGTAGAATTTGTTTTCTTTCAGACTGTGTATGCATATGAAAGCTATTCCAAGAAAGAGACGAATTTGGAGAGCTTCCTTCTCCTCTTTTCAATAAATGACTGTCTAATGGGTCTCTGTGGAATGGGATTCACTTAGGTTTCCAAGGTCCTGTAGCCTGAAATCTGCACCACAGCACCAATGCTCTTAGCACTTAAGTACACAGAAAATAATGGTGCCAGGTTTGCAATCTACACAGATGAACTGAAAAAAAGAACAAACAGAAGAGGAGTTTTCATCAAAGGCACAGAAAAATTAAGGACGTCTTTTAGACATAACTTTTTTATTTTTAACAAATTAATACATCCTGAGGAATTTAGAAAAGGAATTTGCCAGTTTGACTTTTGACAAAGTTGAATTTTCTGCATGTGAGAAGCAGAAAGGCAGCTGCTACTTACCTGTCCTCCTTTCATGGTAGTGAAGCATGACTGGGACATGTTCCTGCTTATAATGCCAGACCTAGGTACCTGCTATGTCCACACAGCACCATCGCAATGCCAGAGCTTTGACCTCAATATCTTACTTTCTGGGAGGAGGAGGTGCTTCACATGTTACACCTGATATTTCTGTGTGTAAACATGAGGTAGTTTGAGGCACTTTCTGGAGTATAAGAGCGGGTTGTGCTGTTATGTCGACACGGCTGTAGTGTAAATGTGAAAGGAGAAGGGTATCTAAGAAGGCGGTGCTGAAGGTAAGTAGGATACAACCAGGACCTTAAAGAACCCCTGGCTTTGAACTGGAATAAATCCAACTAACTGAAAGGTGAAGGAGGGTGAGGATTTATTATGGGATCCCATATGTACAATTCTTCATGACCTCATGTGCCCCAGTACTTACAGGTGCTACCTGAGTGGTGACTCACAGATCTCTCTCTTCACTTCTGACCTTTTGCCTACTGTCCAGGCTCATATTTCTGATTGTCACTCCAACATTTACAACAGTTCTCCAATGTTCCAATTAAAAAAAAAACCTGCTACGTTTTCCTCCACAACAGACCTAAAAGTTTTTCCTCTCCAGTTACATTTCTACCTGCTTTGCTCCTTGGCTTCTCAGTAGCTTCAGGCAGACTGCTTAGCATCTTTGTCCTCCTGGGTGTTTTACCACACATTTCCTCATTGTGGGTGCTACCTCCACTTTCTCATGCACTAAGCCTCTTTCCTTTTCTTGTTTGGATACTTCTTTAGAAG
>VYZM01000587.1:256683-336823 GCA_013398915.1 Dromas ardeola
CAACATTTGCACTTCTTTACATTGGAACTGCTACTCTGTACCTTTCAGACTTTAATTGCAACCGCCTTCAGGCAATTTTGAGTGCAAAACCGGCAGTTGCAAATTCAAAGTTGCACAGTGCCAGCTCTACTTTCCTGCACTGACAAAATGTGTTTGCTGCTGAAATGCAAGAATTTCTTCTCTATGATTCACCATTGCGTATCTTACTGCTTTCTCAGACATTACAGGAATTCAGAGACGAGAAGTTTTCCCTTGAATCTGGGCCTTATGCATAAGCTTCAGGAGAAAAACAGAAGTTTTCTTTAAGTTACAAAACTGGTTCTATACCTCATTAAGCAGTATGGGCAAGTGTATAACCTGTGCTGTTCTATGAACAATAATACATTAGTCACAGAAGACATCAGCAGTTACTTAAGGCAACACATTTCCTTGGACTTCTCTAGCACTGGCCGCTCCCTGTGTATTTTGCAACTATTTCCTGTTCCTTTACAGGGTGATTGACCCTTTGTACATTTTAGGTATTCTCATTAACGGCGGTATTGAACCCATATCTTAAATAACGTTAGAACAAAAGACTTCCCAAGAGGTCCCCAACTGTTCTGGCACAGAGCATGTGACACTAAGTGATTCTGCACTCTCAACTCGGAGACACCGTGCACCAGATAAATGTCCTGCTGGCAGTTTTCGGAAGGAGATATCAACATACAGCTTCAAATCAACATGCTTCCAAGTCTCCCTTTCAGTTTCACTGAGATTAGTTACCGTTTTAAAATCCCAAATCCAGAAAACTGAGTCCGGGTGCATTCAATTCCTACGCTGTTCTTGCCTGTGTAAGAGCCTCGTTTGCTGACACAGACAGTGCCTATAAGGTACCTCCCTGCGTTCTCACGGGTGACGTTCATGGCGAAGTGAAGGAATAGAAACTGCAGAGCTATTGAAAATAAGCCCAGCATTAACTTGTGTGAAAGGGGGGACATGTCTAGAAAAGCTTTTATTGACTTGAGGCCCACGCTAATTACTTTTCCTCCCAGTCCTGAGGATTTCATCAGCTTGAGCCTGGTTAGCCATGCATAGCAACATGAACAAGAGTTCCCCTAAACACAGGCACAGAGCAATAGCCATTTAGGGGTGTGTGTGTGTAGGGGATACAAAAAAACTCAGAAAAACTGAGTGTGTGAAAATAGCTTTCAGAGGCACAATTATGCACCTTTCCACAACCATGTTTGATGTTGCTCTGTCTTCTGCCCTGTCTGTTGTATTGGTCTTTCTGTGCAGCTGTAAGATCAGCAAAGACAGTGATCTTTGAAATTATACAGCATCTAGTACATCCAGAGCACTGTCAAAATTATTTAGTTATGGCATAATCTAAATCGAAACAAATTAGGAATGAATCTGTGCATTGCACTTCCCACTTCCCATTCCCCTGTCCTGGCTACACCTACTGTAAGCAAAGTGTAAATAGCAATAAAAGTTATTTATAGTTGACTAAAATATGGAACAAAAAGTTCATGGGTGCCAAATCAGGTTGACTCTATGTTCACAGAAAAGGAGTTTACTGAATACAAAGTTAGAAATCTTCTTTCTTCAAAGATCATTCTTGTCTACTCCTTAATGAATAAGTGATAAGTATTTCCCCAATGCAAGTGCTAAGCAAGTAGATCACCCACACTTGACAGTGGTGCATAAGGACCAGGCGAGAATATCCTGCCTGGTCCAACCTGTACTTGATGCTTATCCAAAGCCTTGTCTTCTATAAAGAAGAGATTGTGTGTGTGTACATTTTCATCTCTGCCTACATCAGGAGTGTGCTTTTGAAAAGGGAGTCCCAGTCGCCCTCACGTGCTGCATGCTATCATATTGCAAATCGTCTTGTGTTGCATGAAACGACTCCTGAAGACATGCCCTGGCTGCCTGCGGATGTCCTGTCCCTGGGACCAAACCAGAGACAGTGTATAGAGAAAACCTTGTAGATGTTGGGTCGTCCTTTTGACTGCTATGGGTGTCTAAAATAAGACAGAGTGATTTGCCCTCTGGAAGCTCCTGTCCTCCTCAGTTGACTATGCAGGCAGCCAAAGTTGCCTTCTCAGATACAGATGACTGACTTGACACACTAGGAAAGCTAGGAAAGATAAATCCCACCCTAGGCATCTAACCCTAGACAGCGTGAAATGCCCTTTGTTCTTTCAAACACAATCACCATAACAGGCAGGCTTAATCTGTCTTCCTGTTTCTTTTTTTGCCTTCACAGTGCAGAACATACTGTTGTCAACATGTTAAATAATGACAGGTAGACAACTGTTCTCACAGGGATGTGGCTGAGTTTCCTTTGGCTCTTGGAGTGCTCAGGGGTTGTCTGACTCCTCTGGTCTTACCTCACAGAAAAAAAAAAAATCACCTCTCTAAAAAGTGGGGAATGGCAAATTTCACATTTTACAATAGCTGAAAATTTTTTACATCAGGACGTGACAATGGATAATGCTCAAACTGCAAACAACTGTCATTACCCCCATGTCACCAGTCCTGACCTTTGGCCAGGTTGCTTCGTTATACGGACCTGTGGACTTGAAGCTTTGCCATCAGCAGCAGGCCAAAGCACAACACTGTCATAAAACACCTCGCCATAAAAAAATCACGTAGAACAATCCAGCCTGTCAATGGTTAAAAAAAAAAAGTCCATGAGAGTGCAGGCAAGGCCACCAAGGAGTGCACGCAAGTTTGTCTGGCTCTGACCAGGCTCTGCAGGCTCCTTGGGGCAATCAGCTGGTCAGTGCTGGCAGCTGCAGGGCCAGTTGGGCACATTGGCTCCTGTTCCCCATTTTGCCTCTACAACAGTTTTTCCCTGATCACGTCTATAAGTTTTTCACTGCGCTGACTCTTTTATATTGTGCTGGTTTTAATGGTTTTCTGTTACCGATATGCAGTCCCAGGATTATGACTATCAAAAGGAACAGCCAAGGCTGGGGACATTGCTTGGGATTTTTTTGAGCACACATCCCTCAGATAGAGGAGCTTTCAGTCAACCTGTCACTGCAGTTCTTCTGTTACTGCAGTTTCTCTTCTTTGCCACTTCCAACTACCCTACTTTTATCCTGTGGCTCGGCACTTACGGTCATACTATTTAACTACACATAGAGAAAAAAAGAAAAGAGAAAAAAAGAAAAGAAAAAAAGAAAAGCAGCTGCAGTTCTTAAAAAAAACCCCAAACTTTGCCCATGAGTTGACGTTGAAAAAACCGTGTCCTTGTTGCTTGAACCTGTTCCAGTCATGAGAACATCAGTTCTATAATAGGAATCTTGGTCAAAATCATAGTCAAGATTTCCTACTGTGGTTTACCACGTTAAAGTAGCAATAGACCCATCAGGTTAACTTCTAATAATCTCCACTGCACTTTGCTTCACAGCCCTTGGAATGAACAAGGTGTGAGTGCATTTCTAATACAGAGTTCAAGCCTCAGATTGCCCCTAATTTTCTAATGAATTTGAGGAATATTTTCCTAGTTCATCTTGGGGACTTTCCATGCATTGATGAAATCTGGGTCATGGCACAAATGTGTTCAGCAGTTGGACTTGTTTTAGTGTCTCACATTATGCTGCCTCCAGGGCTCACCTGTGCTAACCCCAGCCATGACTAAGAACTAAGCTCAAAAAACAAACACGGAGGGGAGACAGAGTTCAGGTGTCTCACTTCTTCACAGGAAAAATACTTTTCCCACCCAGCCCAGCAATCCTCCTCCTTTTTCCAGGAGAGTCAGAGAGTGAGAATGAGTTAGGCTATTCTCTAGAAGAGGAGTGGCCATCAACTCTGGTTTTCTGTGTTAGCATCCTCACACATTACAGGTAACTTCTTTTATACAGCAGATCTCTCTCTCCTGCAGAGATGCCATGTGATGTGTATATTATTGGTCATCTTTCTTCTCTTTTTATGTTTTTCCTCCACTGTGTTTCCCGGCTTTTGTCTTTCTCTCAAGCAGTGTGAGTAAGCGTACTGTCCTGCTTTTTACTTGGAAAAACTGATTTGTCCTGTGGTAACGGGAAAAATTGCAACACTGCAGAGGTTAGTTATCCCTCTGGCATTTGGCAGGGCCAAGGCATAAGGGCAGGAGGTGAGCGGAGGTGAATGGAAAAACGCGGGGGAAACATGGAAGGTGCCTGTCACTAGTCCATCTGCTCGCATTGAGGACATCTTGCCACCGCAGTCTGGCACTCACTGCAGCCTGGCACTGCCAAGGACCTCTTCTCCTCTGGGACACTGGCTCCCCACTGGCCAAAGGCCACCTGGGCTGTTATTCTACCCCTTTCAGTAGAATTACACCATATAAACTCAGCTGTATGTTTTCCTGGGTAAGAGACTTCCCTGTTAGTAATGTTCACAAGCTTATGCTGCAAGTCTTCTGGGAAAATTCAGTGATATGAAGAATCAGCTTGCGGCTGACCTAAAGCTGTGCAACATCCTATTAACTTCACACTGCCAGTGAGCACAAAGTCTGATCCATGGTTGTTCACAAGCAGAAACAAGGCAAATTAAGGGCAAGCAGTTACGAACAAGAGGATTGGTGTTTCGCTCCCTAAGATTAGCTTTTGTCTCATTGCCTGTGCATCCTCAGAGTTTATGGTCCAAAGGATAACTAAATCTTTACTATATGGAGCTGGTCATTAAAACTGTGCTTAAAACATGATTTTGATAAAGCCATGCACAACTCTGCTGTGCGTAACCTCTGTGAGCTCTGGGCGTTTGTTTTTTGCAGTTCTTCTAGGTAAGTATTTGGTTTCTGACTGCTCATCTGGCCATACAGTAAATTCAGCTTGTATTTTAATGGCTTATCTGTGGTGTGGATTTTTGGCAGTATGAGAATTACATAAGTGGTTGTTTTTCCAGTACTGAAACATGAATGGCATGGCAAGTCCTACCTGCTGAGGCATCCATGCCAGTGAGATGTGTGCTGCTCAGCAGCAGCAATTCTAGGATAAAAAATAAGTAAGGAAAGAAGTCACTGCTTTTGTGATGACATTTGCTTTGACTGCTCAGCAGGACTTAAACCCGTGACCTTCAGTGTCATAACACAGATTACTTAAGTAATGTCATTAGCTGGTGGCAGAAGGAAGGTGTAACGCTTTAGGGAGACTGGCAAAGAGCACACAGAAACCTGTTAAACCAGAATATTGGAACGCCACAAAAAGACACTGACAGTTTCATTAGAGTGCTCTTTTATGTTTATATAATAAGAGTTTTAATGTATCTGTAGTCTGAGGGGAAGAGGAAGAATGAGGTGTTTCCCTAATAGGGAATAAATGTTTCTTTTTTCCTCATATGGTCTCCTTGCTAGAGGAAAAGTGTCTGGCAGGAAGTAATCCTGGACTGAGTCCGAGGGAAAGTCTGCGTTATGCAAGACTTGCAGGGAATGTGGGCTTCCCACAAGAACAGCATCCAGGCTCCCACCCATACTGATGGCTGGCTGAGATCCTCCGGTTATTATAATGAATAAGGGAAAGACAAGAGAAGAGCAAAAAACTGCAGAGAGGACTCGTCCCCTTTCCCTCAAGCTGGGTGAGTAAGACTTGCTGCGATTGCAGACTGTGGACATCAAAGGAAAAAAAAAAAACCCCTCAACTGATTACTGCTGCCAAACTTAGCTATTGTTTATTTAAATTCCCTTTAGCTATTGACTTGTAGTGCTGCAAAGTCCCAGGAGATTTTATTCCATGGGGGTTTATGGCAGAGGCAATGGAGATGAAGAAATTGTATTCCATCTCAGCTATCATTAATGAACAAAGGTACCCAAATGTGTCCTTTGATAAAGGCTTTTTTGGCCACAGCAGGGCTTGAAAGGGAAGTGAAGAACATGCAGCTGTTAGGTACATTGCTGCTGTGTGCACAGGAGGGACTGAATTGAAGGAAATGCATAATCTAGTCAGCCTGTGATAACAGCTTCCACCTAATCCCCAACCAGCCATCCCTAACCTCCAAGCCCTCACTGGGGATTTTGGAAGCTGACTGATAGGTTTGCAGGATCCACCTTCTATATCTTTCTGAACATTTTAGAGGGATTCTGGTTGTTGTTTCCCAAAGAGGCTCTTTAGCTTTTACAGCCCACTTCCAAATAAAAAATAATCAGTGCATGTGCAAAAGACAGAATTGCACCTGCAGTCAAGGTGCGTTAAAATTGTAAAACTGGAAACTATGGGCAAATATGTCAATGGAAAGCTCTCAAAAAAGCAGTTCATAAGCCACATCAGATGACATCAAATGCAGAACACCACAGCTATATAAAGAAGAAGGCTGGCTGACATAATTGCCAGAAAACCGTCCTCATTGATGGAGTCTGCCAACAACAGGTGACGTAAGAGCTGGCAATGAATGAAGCTGTGAATGTCAATGTGACGTCTGGCAGTATTTCTTGAGAGATGTTCACAGCATAGCAATTGGAAACTTACAGAACACCATTAAAAAGAGATGCCTGAGGATAAACCTGTGCAGTCTGACTCCTACAGCCAACAGGAAACATCTCCTGTGTGTTTCTTTCCTCTCTTCTGTGCATCTGGCTTGGGCTGGATTGAGCATTATAAATGACGTGCAATGAACCAAGTCCTCTAAGACATTCCTGGCCCCTCAGCTGTTTGCTCCATCCCTCTGCCAGTGTCCCCACAGTAAGGTGGCAAAAGGTGGCACGAAGTAAGGCGGGGAAAACAAAGTGTGCCTGTGCCTCAAGTGATTGCACTGCATGGTCAGTCATGTAAGTGCAAATGCACTGCCATCAGCGCTGTGAACTGTAGCAGCTGCAGGGTGAGTGCACGTCACCCCCTGCCATCCCTGCTGTGACCTGGAGGGGAGGAGCTGCTCAGAGAGCCGGAGGATGTCACGGCCCCTTGTCTCATGGCTGACAGAGCCTCACTCGGTCCCACCAGAGCCCCTCTGGAGAAGGGTAACCCAGCTGTGTTTGCAACGCGGTGTTGTTACCTGTGGCTAGAGCGAGGCCACTGTGTGTCAATTCACCAGCACTTTTGGTGTCTGTCACTCAGAGTCATTTGAACCTCAGCCCCGGGCAGGCTCTGTCCCTTCCTGTTGCCTGGCGTGCCCGGCTTCCCAAAATGCTGCAGCTGCAGTTTCTCTGCCAAGGACTCTGTTCAGACTGGCATATCTACGTCTGACTGGATGAGCCCGTTGTCATCCTTTTCCTTTCTTGGCATGTCCCGTATCTGGTTCAGTGCTTGGCAGCTCGGCTTGCTGCTTCTGGCTGCCCTGCCCCATGAACGAAGCCGGGCAAAGGCTACGATTCGCAGCAGCCCCAGGTAGCACAGAACCTTTGTCACCCATGCAGCTCTGGAGGGAGGAATGACAGGGCGCTGAGATGAAATTCAGGGGCTGTCTGTCTGTTTCTCTAGAAGCAGGGTCTTTACTCTCAGCATGGTAAGTCATTCTGGTCTTATCGTCCAGGCAAATGTAAAAGGAAACAAATACTTAGAAGGTTTCAGAGGAAGTAGAAAATGTCTTAAGAATTAAATGGACTGAAGGATAAGGAGTTTCTGTCAGTGAGTGAGTCAATGTATCCTTAAACGACAGTTCAATGCTTAAAAACCTGATGGGTTTTATGAAATGAGATCATGGTTTCTCCATATTTTGAGAAAGCATATTCAAGTACTGAAAAAATAGCAAAGACCAAACTAATGTGCATTACTTGGCAAGTGGAGCAGACAAACCAGACGGATATCCAGTATGCTGCAATCCAAATGGCAGCCTGGATAAAGCTCCGCAGCTGGGAAGGAAAACGAGGAGCATGGGCAAATACTTGCCATGCATATGCTCAACAACTGCTGCGTGTCTTCCACAGCAAAAACACGCATTCCCACGTGTCCTCCCTGGTAAGGTGCCACAGTAGCAGCCATGGCTGAGGAAAAGGCTGCTGCCATGTGGCTCCAGAACGTGGCGTGTGTGACTGCTTGTGTGCCTGCAAAATGTCCCAGTTTTCGACAATGATACAGTTCTAGATTATGAATAATTTAGATAACACTGTAATTAGGGCCATATAAATATCATCTAGACAGAAAATGAATTCTTTCCAGCTGAGAAAGTTCCCTTTGGACCGAGCCACGTTGCCAGCGCACTGGAGCTCGAACAGCTCATGGGTGTATGTGTGTCCTTGTGTCCCTCTGGAGGACCTTCTGTCCTCTCAGCTGTTGAATTGGCATCTTTCAGTGGCACTAAGTTCACTTTGAAAAGCAGCTGATAAGCAATCAGGAAAAAACCTTTCTGCAGACAGAGTATTATCTTGTGACTCTTGTCTGCAGATAGCAGTATCTTAGGAGAGACCTTCACCTAAAAAATTGCAAGTCCATGACACACTTTCAAGTAGTCCAGAATTTTTTCTTTTATTCTCTTATGTGACTTTTGCTTCTCATGCCAAGATCTTGTCAGCCAAATCTGGGTTTGTAAAATAATTACTTTTGGGGCGCAGAAGCAGAAACCTGTGAGCTGCTTGTAAATGCTTCGGACACCATGAGGCATTTCTCTTCTGGGAGGAACTCTCACTGTACTTGGTGTAGGTATGCAAGCTGCCAATGAAAGTCCTGTTGTCCTCTTCTAACAAATCCATCTATTAGGGAGCAAAATGTTCTTTAGCAGTGAGCACCCCATTCTTGCACTAACTTAGGAAATTCCCATGCATCGTTGCAGGAAAACTTGCACAACCTAAAAACATCTTAAAGGCAGCTGAAATGAAGAGCAGGACAGAGAAGAATAAAGATTCTTTTGGGATGCCTGTGTCTAAAGCAATGCTGAGGACTTCTCCAGAATCCAGTATGTGGTACCAACCACGTGATCTCTGAGACGATACAGCAGAACTGAAGGATTTTGTTTATGGGTGATAGGAATGAGCAAAGGCTCAGAAAAACTTTCATATGCCAGAGAAATTGAAAAGATCGGAATCGTTGGCCCTAGAAAGGAGAATAATAAGAAGGGACACGATACAAGTTTGAGGATAATGAAAGATCTAGAGATGATAGATATCACTGATTATAGAGATCACTGCCCATGCAGCAGCAAGGGAGCATTCAATGAATGGATTGAATGCTCAGCAAACTCAAAACTGGCAAAGGACATATTTTTTTTTCACCATGAATAAGGGGACTGCGGAATCACAGTAGTCAAGAACCTACAGAAATCTTTATAAATATCAAGAATATGTTTTGTCTCTACTGACATAGTGTAGCACTTACCCATTATCCAATGCAGATAAAAAAATGAAACAAAACAAAAATCTGCAAAGACATATTATAAACACCATGTCCCACTTTGCACTAATGTGTTTATAATCTTTGGGATTTAATAACTTTATAGCCATTTGCATTGCTATGAGGAAGAAATTTCTTCAGACGGAGGTAAGGAAACATGGCGAAGAGGAGTGCTCGTGCCCACTCAGTGGCTTAGCACAAGGTCTCCTCTCTGGGTCTGGAGTATATTCATGTTGGTACTCTGTCAATACACTGCAATTCTCTTAGGAAGGTGCTATTCTTTCAAAAATGGTTTTGTTTCTAGCTACTCACTGAAGAAAATGTGCAAAAAGAGGGGACATTCACTCTATAGCATAACTGCTACCAAAAAAAAAGGAAAGCAAGACAATGACCTTGGAAAGCATTCTCTGTGCCTTTTTTTTTTTCTTTTTTAATTGAATGCTTAACAATAAATGATGATCTCTGCCTTGATCAGAGGACCGTGGAGCATTCTGATGGCACTGTCAGATGGCAGGGTCTGTCATCCTCTTTAATAATTTGCAGCATCTCATTTTTTTGTGGAAAAAAGCATTCCAGCATCACAGCAGAGTGAGAAGAGTTTTTATGCACAGAATGATTTCTAGGACGTGGTCCAGCACATTTCACAGAATAAAAGAAGTCTCTTCAAGGGCTATGTAGGGAGACCAGCGGAAAGAAAGACTGTGAGCCTCACTAAAAAAATTAAAAACTAGCATGACTGAGAAATATTTTGCCATTATTCATTGTTCTGATACAACAGATCTTGCAGAAACGCAGCAAGATCAGAGCCTAATTGTACTAGAAGCTATACAGACCTGAAGAAAGAGACTATCACTGCCCTGGAGGGTTTATATGTGAACTACATGAAACAGAAACAGGATAGGGAAGAAATATGTTATTATCTGACTTTTACAGATTATGCACTGAGGCACATGGAGATTAATTGAACAGCTGAAGCCAGTGCTTGAGCCAAGAGCTGAACCCGGATCTCTAGAGCCCCATTAACCACAAGACCAACATTCATAACCTCAAACTGTGTTGTCAATGTAACGATCGCAGTTAAACAGAAGACTTAATTCCAGGTCTCCAAAGAACAATGTTAAAGTATCCTTTTACATATTATTCCTATAGTGCCCAGAGACCCGATGTTTGGTTGAGAATGCTGTTCTGTTGGACACTATATAAACTTAGAAAAAGAGATGCTCTTTGCCAACCAAACGACAAAATACAAGTTGGGAACAACAGTCACTTCAGATAGAATCCTATTTGATAAGGCAGTTAATTTCTTTAGTAGCTACGCACAGCGATTGTCTGTAGTCTGTACGTAGAGCAGTTCTTTGGTGTATTATTCTTTATGTTGATTGTACAGCCTGCTTGAAAACATACCAATATTTTTGAGATTCTTTTCCCTGCTTTCTGGCCATTTCAGACTTCACACTATAAAAAACCTGCTGAATCGTGTTGTGCTTGTGTGGACAAAAAATCATCTAGCATAATTTTGAAGTTTTTCAAGTAAAATATGTCCTCAGCTCTCCTTTTCCTTTTTTGTCTTGTCTAAAATGTAGGGATTACTGTGCTCTCCTCTGTAAATTTGACATGCTTCTTTTGGTAAGCCTGAGTTAAAACAAAGACTGATAGGCATGAAGTCAAAATATAAACAATGTTTCAATTATTTTACAGTGTCAGATATGTTGTCCTATTCGGAAAAAGCAGTGTTTTAATGAAGATCCAGCAATGACTGTCACTGATTTTAGGAGGTGTTCATACTTTACAGGCAGCCCTTAGATAGGTGAAAGTTAGACTAAGGCATTGCATTTTCTTAGTCTGATTTATTTTATAATATAACATACTGTAATAGAATATATAATAATGTCATTAGTTATAAAACATTTGTGGGTACAATTCAGCCACAAAAAAAAGACGGTTCTGTCAACTGCAAGTTTCCCCTTGGTACCCCCCTCTTAATGCCTTAAACAGAGTTGCCACCTATTAGCTTATTATCCCAGTCATGTGCATCTTTACCCGGTGAGCTCTAGCATTGCGCTGAGACACATCATTTCCACTCTCCCCGTTCCTGAGGACTGAGGAGCTTTGGGGATGCACACACTGCAAGTTTGTAGTCAGGAAGCTCTGCTGTAGCATGGGTGGCTTAAAGGCATTTGTTTCTTCCCTCTGAAATTATCTTGGTAAGACATGAGCGGACCTTCCAGATGTGACCAGATGGGTACTAATGGTTGGAGGCACACCAGACACGGCCGGTGCCTGGGCATGCCATCCAGCTGGACTGAGCCAGACTTGTAGCAGCATTGGATGTGTGCCTCCTTTCAAAGGTAGATCTACCAGGGGCTGGAGTGCTGGGAATTAGAAAAATCCCCAAAGCCATGAGCCGCTTCCACTGGAGTGCTTCCTGGAAAACAGTAAAGGGCATTTTAAAGAGAGATTAATGTGCCACTCTCCATCAGAAGATGCGCTACCCAGGGATCTGTGTCCTCCTTTATGTCATGGGGGCAAAATAAAAGAGTTGCCACACCACAGGGAGCGAGACCCATTATCTTCTGTCACATACTCTGAGAAAGTGCATCCCCAGCAGTCAGATTTCACCAGACCCTAGCTATTTACCTCTTATCTAACTCTGATGGTCCTTTTTTCCTAGAATTGTGTTTAGATTTTTCATCTTCCAAACATGCTTGCTATGTTTTTCAGCCTCAGAGCTGTGGGAACTTTGCACCCCCAGCCCCCATGCAGCCTGGCTAATGGCAAAACTGTTCCTGAGTGTGTAAAAAATTCAAGTCAGGTCATCGCAGGTTCTTGCAGTATGATACACTATGTAATGAAAATTCATCTCATGTTGTGAAACATATTGAACTGCTAAAATCAACAAAATGCTGGCAGGGAATGTTCTTTGAGGTTATCTTTAGATTGAATCTGCTTGGACTTTTGACACCTACTCAGCAATGTCTCTTGGCACGCAAGAAACATCTTATCAAAATGCCAAAAACGTTTAGTCAGTAACTAATTTATTCCCTCATAAATGTCTTTGCTTCCTGAATTCTTTTCCTCTCTCTCTCTCTCTTTTATTTACTGTTTAGATGCTCAACTGTAATCATGTAATAGGAGAAGGGGATGTTCTTGGGAAGGAGATAAAACTTTTGACCTGGACAAGAACTTATCTCTGTGTAAAAGGACACAGGTTTTCATCTAAATAGTCTTTCAGTAAGTTCTAGCTTTCAGTGTATTAAGTTTTCAGCTGTTACTACTGTAATGTTCTGTGTATTTATTTTACACAGATATGACCTGTAGTTTTGCTTACTGGTGGGCAAACTCGTAGTTTTTAAGGAACTGTATACTTATGCGTTACACGTATATACATGTGTTATTTAAAATGCTCGGTGTAACAACAGTACATGCTCATGCGTCGGTTATTTTTCTCTGGTTCTTTTGAAATAATTACACAACACTTATGCATCTATGCTTGCATAGATAAATATTTGTATAAGTGCTAATGTCAAAACACACACACGTATACCTATCCAACTGTTGCAGAGCAAGGAAGAGATATATCTATATGTTAAAGGTGAGTACATATTAGCAACCAGAGTTGACAAGATGACAGCTTTATGACTCTGTCTCTACATCTGTTCATGTGTTCATACAAAAACAGGCAATCTGTCTCATGGAGATTTGTAGAAGTTGAAGCCATGTGAAGCATTTCTTAATATAAATCATAGCACATGACTGCCCAAAGCATGTAACTTCTCACATAAGTTTATAACCTTACATTAAGTTTGGAAGCCGAGAGTAGTGTAAGAAACAAGTCAAAATTAGGAAGGAAAAAAGAAGATGGTACACACAAACAAATGACACGTTCCATGTGTACAAGGGATCTAAATAAAGCCTGCTGTGTGGGAGCACAAATTCACATAGGCATGCACACATGGAATTAACACACATACAAATGAGACTATGCGGGCTCACACCTATAAATAGTATCACAACCTCAGTTGCAAACTGTTGACTCTTTTTCCAGAATATTCATTTATCACCTACTTAGTCATTAGCACTCTGCTTTAATAATTGCAATTCAGCACCCTCACAAAATGCAATCATACATTCTCTCCAAATCTCCAAGCCGTCTTGCCTTTGGATTTTATTTCTTCAATTGTTTGTTTCATGTATTATTTAAGGTCTAACACTCTGACCCTGTCTACTCAGTCCTTGAACTTCTTCAAGACAAAACAACACGAAGCTAAATTCTAAACAAAAGATAGTACAACTCAAGCACACAAAATATTTCAAAAGTAAAGAGACAACAGAGATATATCTTTTCTGTCTGTAAAATCCCAGCAGGAAACCTAAGTTAGGGCTTCAGCAGAGCAGCCAAAATATTTATACTTCAATCAGAAGGTGTGAACATGCAGATACATTCCCAAGGACAAAAGCAAGACTGTAAATTCTGAGCTCCTGGGACCTGCTACAAAAACAATTCAGAAAATTCTCCTTAAATGTTTTTTTCTGCCAATCAAGAGAAAAGCAAGGATGCTATGAAGATTATAAAGGAAAGCGTTCCTTTTCCATAACTGCTAAGTTTACTGTCATAGAGGGAATCCACTTCAGAAAGAGTTTAACAACAGTTAAGAACATACTTCTTATTGTGAATAATTATAATATTAGGCTTCACCTAAAAAGTAATAATGCTAGAGAATGAGACATGTACCGCATGAAAGGTTTTAGATCTCACCATACACCACATGTGAGTTCAGTAGCATTCCCATGTTACAGAATTAAAACAGTACAAATCCTTTTGGTGCAACAAGGTTGAAGCAACAAAGAGAAGTCATTAGAGAACAGCTTTATGTGACATTTTCTTCTTTAGCCCAGCCAGCTTTATTGCAAGCAGGCGTTGTACATAAACCTTATTCTCCCCAGACAGGTTTTGATTCAGTCAGTAGCCAGGAGGAGCAATACTGCACTAAAGCAGAGTAGAAGAGGAAATGAAGGAGAATACCATACTCAGTGGAATTTTTATTGAATTCCACTCTATATTCCTTGTCCTCAAAGAACACGGTGCTATTTCCAGACCTAATCTCGTCAGGAGGGACTTCGGCCAAAGAACCCCTCAGCACGTGCAGACTGAGACCCTGGTCCTCCGAGCAATGATGCAGACAGCTCTCTGCTCCTGTGCAGAGAGCATTGCCTTTGTTCCTGGGCTTTGGCCCATGTGTTTCCAACACAGCAATAAAGTCTGAGGCTTTTTCTCCCATGAACATTTGGTCTCTGGGGCAATGAGATTTTAAAAACAAAGCCAAAAGGTTTCTCTGTGTAAAAAAGACCCTTGCCAGAATGGGTTTACTGAGCAGCACATGCATTATTATTTCATTATAATGCTTCTCTCTCCAGCTCTCCACTCCATTGTAGTCAAGTTCCCTGTAACTGTTCTTATTTTAATATGATCTCCTTCTTCTCCATTTTCCTCTTACTTTAATTGATTTTTCCCCCTTCCTGTTTCCTTCTCTAACAGAGCAGGGACAGGTTGGCATTTTGCTTTGTATGAAACTTCCAAATAGACCCTGTTTGCAAAGGTTCCTCTTTAGTAGGAAGAGGTAAGTCAACTTTCCTTATTACAGCTTCCATTAATTGTGCTTCGGCAGGTCACAGGAAAGCTCAAGATATGTGCACAGAGTTGAGTCTATAAATCATTAGTAATGGAGATTAAATCTTCTTCTGGAGTCTCCTAGAGGGAAGTGATTACAGCAGTAAAATATCATCTTTGCAAGAAAAATTGTGTAATAATAACTTTGTGGGATTTCATATTACTGCTGTAACTTAGAGATGAGCACTCGGATGCATCAAGAGCTTTAATAATGTATGTGTAGGTGGCAAATTACCCATAAAGAACCTACTGAATTGTGGATAATGTTCATTTTATATTCTCAAAGATAACCTAAGCCTTTGGGCAGATGTCATATCGTGCCCCATGCCCATAACATCTAGCAGGAATATTGAAAGTACAGCATGTTGACAGCTTCCCTGAGCAAAAGCATCACTCCTCCTGTGAGCAGTATGAATTCCTATGGAGGGAGGGGATGTTGGCATATATTGTGCATATTGGCACAGAACAAGCTAAACTCATGTCAAGGGCCTGCATGAGTCTACCGCACAATGCTTCTGTGCTCTACATTCAAGGAAACTTCTTACTGGAATCACTTTGGTGTCTGATGAGTCAGAAACACAAATATAAAACATGTAAATGAGAGGGAGGCCTGCAATCCAGTCTCTTTACATGCACATATTTTGTACAAAGTAATGCGATATCCATTAATGCAGCAGCTAGATTGCTGCACTCCCTGCTTCATCCACTGGATGCCCAAAGTGGACTCTCTCTTGGTCTCTTTGTCCTTAGGAACATTTGATTGTCTCATGTTAAGTGAAAGAATTCTAACGGAAAGGGTTAAATATCACGGAAGAAGCAGAAGCATTCATGCTCAGTTCAGTGCAGTTATTTATCCAGCAGGACATCTTAAAAATAATCCATGCAATGGGATGTTAGAGCTTTTGCTTTTAATTGGCTGCTGGGTAGTGACTTGTATTAATACAAAATAAAAACAGCCATGAGCTCGCACAAAAGGGAAACCTCCCCCTGCCCCTCTCAAGCATCCCCACGCCTCACATAGGACTGGTTTTGTCCTTTTATTGATTTAGGGCCAAGGTTTTTATGTAATCACCTGACAGAAATATTTTGTTCTATCTGAAGTGATTTTGGAAAAGACACAATGTGCCAATGTGGCAAGACCGTGAGATTATCAGTCTCTTACATAAGTTTCAGATATGCACACACCTTGAACTTCTGCATCCTCCCTTTCCTTGAAGCTTGCCACCTCCGATAATGCCTTACCTCTTCCTGCTGGGTCTCCTGGTCCCTACAGCTGCCTGTTTGAACCAGACCTTTCCCCAGCCTACACAGCTCTGCTCTGGCTCCATGCAGCAGTGCCATCTCGTTTGTCAAGCAAAAATGGAGCTGCAGCGTCTTCTAAACCACTTTCCCTTTTGTCACTGTGTAATTGTAATTGGAAAGGCAGTATCAACTCTGTCAGTTGTTAGAGATGCAAATGGAGCTGGAGAGTCAGTCCAAGGTTGGAATCAAACTAATCACAGCTGTGCTGGGTAGGCAGGTCTGCCAGAGAATTTATATCTTGGCCTTAAAACTACGCTGTATAGTGTATATTCTCAGGACAGAAGGATATTAAAAAAATCTAAACCCTATTTGTCCGTTTTTAAGTGGCAGAACCAAAAATCTGTCAACAGATTGGTCTTTTCTGGATCCTTCGTAGTACAAAAAACCTTTTTCTTATAGTAAAAATAAAGATGACTGTAAAGATTTTGAAAAAAATTACTCATACGGTAGGTATTCTTCTAAAGATTATCCTTCTGAACAATTTATATGTGGAGAAACAATAGATAAATTCATGCTTCTGAATAGTCATACATACAATTCTGTGAGAAAATGAAGACATTTTATTTGGTCTTTTCTATTTGTTTCCTTATGGTGTGCAGCAAGAAACTCTGGAATATGTTAATTTGATCCCTAAATGCAACGTCCTTAAAAGCATTAGATGATCGTTATGAAAGATATTCCCAATGGTTTAAAATCCTTGTTTGTACCATGCACAGCAAATCCAATATAGTAAGTGAGTTACTAAATATAATGAACTTGAGAGACTTGCCAAGCTCTTTGTACTTTGTGTGTTTGGCAGGCAGGTTTTGTCCTTGTCTCCTGCTAGGGACCTTAGCATGTTTATTGATCTTAGTTTGTCACCCTGAGGTCAAATTACAGCTACGTGGAACTGCACCTTCAAGCGACTTGGAAATTATAGCTGAGGCAACACAGCAGGACACAGTCTCTCAACTGCATTTTCCACCAAGGACTCATGAGCTTCAGGGTCCCAGTCACCAGCTGTCCAACTCCCAAGTGAAGCTCAAGCTATTCTTCACATGAGCTGCTACAGGGACTATTTGTTTCCACATGTTCCTCTGTCATAATCATGCAATGATGGTCAGCAGCCTGGCAGCAGCTTCTTTCTCTGAAGGGTTTTGGGACTGGCCACCAGGCAGGGCTGAGCAGTTTGCTCTGTACCTTTCCTTGATGATTCACCCATAACTAGATCTACAGCAAGGCAGGTCTCTGAAAGTTATTTGCTCTCCTCAAATGCAAATTAGGAACAGGGAGTATTTTCCCTCAGTTGATGTCTTCATTTTATGGTGGGTAAATTTTTAAATGCAATGTTTAAAATCTTGAGCGTGGAACTGCCTCAAATATTGGGGGAAGAAAAGAAACAGCCCCTCAAGCAGACCTGATCTATTGTCCCCTGAGGACAATGCCTAAAATATCAATAATGACAAGAATATCTGGACCTCCCTGTACAAATTCAATCTATCTGATTTCAAAACCAATAGAAGGAAATATTCTTGCCTAAAACATGCAATCAGACTCGCACAGCTCACTGACACAGAACGTCTGCTAGACCCTTTGAGCTGAAAAGACTGCCTGTGCCTGCAGGTATCTATGACCTAAGGAGCAACTACACACAAATAGGAGCTTGTGTAAATCCTGAGGAACATCTAGAAATATAATAATCCATGCCAACATAAATTGTGGAAGAGAAAATATCTCTTGTTCAGTACTTCCTTGTGCAGGAGACCTGGTCAGAGCCCTCAAAGGTCTTAATGCAACTGCCTTGCACTCTGCTTTTTTGCTGTTTCTTTGAGGTTTTTTCACATACAACTTCTAGCTGCAGGTTCTATCTGCCTGAAAACAGCTCTGAAAACCTTTCCCAGCATTTCCTCCGGTCTTTCAGTCACTGTCCCCCTGTCAGAGGTGACATTCCATCCTGTTTGGAGGTCTCAGCTTTGGTCAGCAGAAGCCATGCAGTCCAGTCCAAGCACTGGGCAATTCTGGATGGGGACAGGCTGAGGCAGGAGCCACTTCCTTAACAGGGCCACCCCTTTGGAAAATGTCTTTAATGGTAAGTGACCACTTGGGGAAAAGGTGCTAAATGGTGACCTAGGAAATGAAACAATCTTCTGATTGGAAAGTGAAGAGTATCTGCATGTATTTTTGAACAGGGCTTTAATTACCTATTCTATACTAGTCAGGGTTTTGCTTGCATAAGCAAATATCCATCAGGACCAAGTGCTCATGTGAACTGAAAATACAAACTAATGCATCCCTTATTTCACTGAATAATTAAAAGTCACACAGACATTGCTTTACAGACTAAATTGCTATTTCTGTTGACCTTTGTGCTGAAGACAATGAACAAGAATGGATTTTCAGTTTCTTTCTAAAGGAAATTAGGAATTCTCTGTTATTTTCTGTAAAGATTATCATAAAGCTTAGAATAGTGTAAAAATAAAAGCACGTTTATACAACAATTTTAATCAGCTTCTTATTATTATTTTCAAGAAGTTTCATAATTCAGAAATTTCACATCCTTTGAAGTCACTGAGAATTTTCTCAGTGGAAAAGTAGGGAAAAACAGTCTGCTATTTTGTCCTAAACAAGGCTTTTTTTTTTTAATTGACTTAAATCTGCTTTGGCAGTTTTAAAGTGGAAAAGCTTTGGGTTTTTTAATTGTTTCCATTTAATTTCCAGTTTTTATTACACCTCTAGCTGGACTGATTTTTATGTGTTTATAGTAATCACTTTAAAAATACTACCTTGGGATGCAAATGTTCTTTTCTATCCTCTGCCTGGTCAAATGCCTTTTGTATCCTAAACTTTATGGAGGTAGTCTTATGGTTAAATAGATTTAAAGAAAGAGCATGCACCTGGCTGTATGTAATAAGGGGCTGACTGAATGATGTTGATGCTGTAAACTCAGAAGGGAAGTGATAATGTGCATTAGCGCATTATATTCTCTACCCATTGGCTGTGTTTTATTTCACCTGCAAACAAATAAACATGGCAGGAGATACATCTTGCTCAGCTCCTGAAGTGAACACCTTGCCAGGCTTAGCTTGCTAAGCGTGCAGTTCCCCTGCACTGACTTTGCTGCTCACAGGCTGTCAGGAGCGAGACACCACCTCTTGATGAGAGCTTTTTTGAAGGCCAGGGGCCCATCCTGGCCTACTTGCCCTGCAAAAAGGTGGAAGAGAGGCACAGGCTCTTGAGAAAAGGAGCCATCTCTTTTCACAACCCCCTGCATCCCCACTCTCAGAGCTGAAGTCACAGACAAAAGTCAAATCCAGCATCTCCAGTGGGCTCTGAACCATGGGGCAGGGGTAAGCACTTCTGTCCTGCACCGGGAGGGTGGACCACACAGGGCTGAGCAGCAATCGCCTGATGAATAGAGGTGAACATATGAGGGTAGGTTTATAAGGAACCTTCAAACCCTGGTTGAGCCAAACCTGTTGGGAAATATTTTCCATGTTCAAAATATATCAGTTTGGAAAAAAATCCCCAAAATCTCATGCTGGGCAGTTTCCTCTGCCTGCCTCAGTGTTTTCTGATTCTGAGCCAAATGGCAAATTGCTTTTGGGTTTCTTTTGTTGCATTTTAAGGAAGAACAGAGCAAAAAAATGCAGATTGCACAAGAAACTGAGCTCCCGTGGGAGATTATGTTTTTCAATTTTGCAGGTGAGTGTGACATTTCACTAAAAATCCAGGCTCTTGACTGGCATCTATTTGAAATGAAACTGCAAATCTAGCCATCACCGATGACAACTGTGGTGCTGGCTATTCTTATTCCATCCAGAGCAAATGACATCACCGAGTATCTAAAAGGCCTGACATCATCACAAAATTGCATTCTACCTTCTACTGTAAAAATACATCATCATTATTTCTGTGGTCTCTAAAGAGAAATTGATTTTTTGTGCCTCCTGTGGATGCTGCAATGCTATTTTAGTGTAATGCTTTTATGTCTATAGCAGCTGATTGCTTTGACCCTGAAGTCCTTCTTGCAGTGCTGCTGACTTGCTGAATCAGAGTTCATTCACATCCTCTTGCCAGAGAATAATATGCTGAATGCTGAACTTGCTACGGCAGCAATATAAAAAATTAAATGAGATAACACAAAAATAAATATAAAATAAAGTAAAAGAAAATAATAAAAAAGACATAAAATAATAATAAAAGACCTGTCAAGTACAAGTGAATGTGAATGGCAGTGTGAATTTATATGGCACAAATTTTAAGTATGGCACTTCATCCCTGAAGTGTTCATATGAAACCTTTTTCTGGCTTCCCCTGATGCTTCAGTGATGATAAGGACACTGCAGTCAGGGAATTCAGGTCTGATTCTTGTATCACCTTTAATTACTCCCATGGCTTGTGAAGACTTCAGAACAATATAAAATGGCTACAGAGGGATGGAGGTTCCTGAATCTCTCCTAATTCCGATTTTGGAGGTGTAACCTGTGCATGGTTGCGACTTGATCTCAAAGGTACCCAAAGGCACTTTAGGTGTTATAACATGAAAGTTCTTGAAGTATCGGAAGTTCCATTTCTTGAAAGGAAAAACCAATAAACCCCCTGATGCTACCAGTGAAGCAGTTTGGATTTAATTCCTAATTGGACGCCCATTCATACCAGTGCAGGTTAATCTCTGCCTTTCCAAGTGCATCTGCCACCCTGGCCTCATTGTTGTGCATCCGGTATCCAACTCACTTGGTATCTGTGGTCACACAACAGGGGAGACGTTTTCCCCTGCTGGAATTTAACACTGAAGGCACCTCTCAACCACGCCAGGTGATTTGTTGTGCCTGGGATTCACCTGACCTCTGACCAGCTGGACCTGTACACTCATTCCTGCCTTGTGTCCAGTGGGTGAGACTTCTGTACTGGGAATTCAAGAGACTTGCATGCACTTAGCTATCTTCCCTGGCACCTCTGTCACCTGAGTGAGTCATCCTGACCTGCTTGCTTAGAGCATATTTAATATAGCACAAATCCAACCAGCTGCTAACCTCTGCCCAGGTGGAGATCAATCCCCTCAAAACCAGAGCATGTAATTGCTTCTTTTCTTGAGTCAACTCCTTTTAAAAAGGAGCTTGAAGGTCCTCCCGTGCCTGTTGAAAGCAGCACGGTGCGCAGGTGGAGCACCCCGGAGGCAGCCACCTTAACTCTCGGCTGCCCCTCTGACAGACATGGGCTGAGCTCTCCTCGCCTGGTGGGATGCAGCCCCCACCCTAATCCCCTGCCAGAGGGTCAGCACAATGTCCTTCTTCACCACCTGCTGGTCAGGGGGCAAGGGAGCAAGGCAGGAGGGGAGCCAGGGGAAGAAGGTGGGAACACTGAAATGTACCCTGACTTCCGTACCCCCAAATCCCTAGCCTGTATCCCTTTCTTTCTCCATCTTTTTCTGAGTTACCCAACCTTCCCCATACAGGGTGGGAGGAGTCTCAGTACCTGAAGTAGGACTTTGAACCCCACTAAAGGCACAAGGCTTGTGACTCCAAAATCCTGATGCAGATCAATGGCACCAGTTTCAGTGTACTTTCCTGCTAATGACAGCTATAAACAGGCTCCTGCACAAGGTGGCCATGCTACCTCACTCTCCTTTGGCAGGGTGGTATGACGTGCAAAATTCACCATGGACAGTAAGACCTCCAGGTCTTACTTGTGTGTGTGCTTGGATACCTCCCTATCCCAGCAATAATTTCAGAATTTTCTTAAACTCTTGCACCGATCAGATCTTCAAACCATAATGGAAGTCTCATTGTGCTTTTATTTCTTCCTGCTGTATTGTGCAGCCAGAAGCAGTGTTTTCTTATGATACTGCAGTAAATACAACCTGGAAGTAGAGAAGCATTAAACTCAGCAGGAGAAATAAAGAGGAGATATTTTTTTCCAGCCATAACTGAAACAGAGGCTTACTGGGTTTCCAAAGGATTCTGGCCTTCAGCCAATAAATCTTTCTGGCCATATTATAAAGCCGAAAGAAAAGAGACTGCTAGGTAATAGTGGATGACTTGCAGACCTATACATACAACTTGAATTCCTCTTTTCACAGAGATTATTGGAGGATCAGGGACTCTCTCTGGATACCAGCTATATCCCATTAACTTCATTTTCAGCCTTACCTTCTTCTCCTGGCTGGGCTCCCCCGAGATGCTCAGCCTCTCCCTGTCAAAGCCCACAGTGACACATTTTCCCAGGTGGTCCCTTTTCTGCAGTAACCTGGCCACGCTGGTGGACACCCCCGTGGCACAGACCCCACCTAAACGCACCCACCAGGCACAGCAGGTTGGTGGGGCAACACCTCCCTGCTGCACGCTTCAGCAGCTTATCAAGGGAGGCAATTAGGGAGTCAGAGCTTATTCACAGATGGTGCAGTCCTCTCCCACCTCATGGGCTGCTCAGAGTTTCCCACAATGTAGTTATCACACCGTAACCTCACGTACGTACAAAACAGTGGTTTTTGGAACACACTTTGGTACACAGCTAATCACTTAAGGATGCCATGAGACCATTTAAGTCAGATTCTTGCCAAAAGCAGCACTTTTACTTTATCAGATCTTAACAGGGACTCGCAGCCACTAAATGTCATCCAACTCCTACTACGCCCGAAGTCAGTTAATGCCTTATATACCCATATGCTATCTGACATGGCCTGCATTGCTGCTGCTTTTGAAACTGGTGTATTGGTGCCTCAATGCTCAGCAAGCAAAATAGTATCTAAACACCCTCCCCCTAAAAATATCCCACAAACAGAAATCTTTTTTTTTTGTGGTGGTAGCTTTTAATTGAGATTAGCGACTGAGTTTAAGCTGTCTGATGCTAGACTGCATTCAAGAATGTAGCATAAAACAGACGTGAGTTTGTGATGTTAGTCCATCTCAGCTTCTGGTGTTGTAAAACAAATACGTCATGTCCAGCTTTAGAGCAATTCTTGAAAGTCTTATACGGCTCTTTTTCAGGCACTGCTCCTGTCAGCTTCCATGAGCTTTAGGATTTGGGCTTTCCCTTGCACGTCATGCATCCTCAGATGAAACACAGGTTTCTAGACAGTCACGTTCAACATCCTACTTGAGGAGGAGGAGCCTATTTTTCTTTTTGTGAGTGTAAGAAATAGAAAGAAAGGTGAAAGGGAGAACAACATGTTAATCTAGGATTTACTGTCACAACAACTAAGCAGTATTATTTTAGGAAGCTGTTCAGACACAGGATTCCCTTAGTCCGTTAATTCACTGGAAATAAATCGTTAGCTAACCCTCTCTAGGTGTGGCGGTCACACTGGGCAATCCTCTTCTCCTCTGCACACACAGGGGAGCAATGACCCTGAGCTGCAATGAAAGCCACCCCGATGTTTGGAGGTATAACTGGGTATGAATGACTCACTAATCCTTTAATACTTCCGTTCACAATGAGGCTCAAGTCTACATGACAATGACATGATCCTTTTTCGAAATGAAAGGCATGAGTCCTTCTTGTCTTCTCCCCACCGCCTCTGTTGTCTTATATTCTGAATAAGATGGTGGCTGTGGAGAAGCGAAGCGAGGAATAGAAACGCTTTAATTCCCTCCAGACGTGTCTGATGAGACTCTACCTCTCACCACATGATCTCGCAGCTGTAATAACTGGTGTCAGTGTATTGATCAGCTGAGGCGGCTGGAGTAAAGTCAGGCTTCTGCCGCAGATGGAAAATCTGACAACAAAGTTTGCCGAGGAGCTGGGCTGGGCTCTGCGAGGCACAGTCAGAGCTGAGCTATGCCTTATGGAGACGCAGCATTGTTTCTCTATCCCATGCAGGGGGTGCGTGCCTAACATCCACTCCCTGTGGGACAGGGAGAATGGGAACACTCTCTTTGACTTGCTAGTTTGGTGGCGTTGTTGAGGAAAATAAAACAGATGAAGCGATGGCATAGCTCCCGTGAATGACGATGCTGAAAGAGTCCTAGTCTGCCTGAGTCGCCTGACCGCCATCCCACATAAACAGCAGAACAAGCGTGCTGGGAAAAGAGATCCTGGTCATCTAATAAAGACGACAACACAAATGAAATCAAACAGACCCAGGCTGGGATTTAACCATGTTACCAAAGCAACCTGCAGCCTGTAAACATCTGAAAACAAATTTACATTGGGTTCATGCTGACTTCTGCCAGTGGGGAGCCTGGCAGGAAACCCCAGGGGAGGAGAGCCTGCCTGGAGGAGCCCAGCTGGGTGGCAGGCACAGGTCTTCCCCCACCTGGGAATATCTCAGCCCCAGGGCAGGGGAGGGTTCCTCCGGGACTGCTGGGGGACACACTGATTCAGGGTTACCCCTCAGGCCTTTCCTGACCATCGGTGGGGCTGCCACAGGGCAGAAATCTCAGCAAAGATCCAACAGCACCATGGTACTACTTTTGTGAACAGTGACTATGCCTTGAGTGCATGAAGGTGAGATTAGCTGCAGGTCTCTACCCTGCTATTAGTGCACGTGTCACCAGACCTCTAGCATACTATAGCAATGTGTTAAGACTCCCTAAGTACTCCACTGACTGACTCAAACATGCCCTGTGTATAGTCGGTGCATCTCAGAAGAGAGGCTCATTCCTTTGGAGGTTTCTCTATTGCCATTTTTAGTTTATGATGAAAGAATTCAAGGACAGTCAGTCATCGGATCACGAAGACAATCTCCTTATGCTTTATAGGTAAAGAGAGGTTGAGGTTTTTCTTTTTAAATGTAATTATTTTTATTACTGTAAGATTAGCATGTTCCTGTTTGTCAGACTTTTGACTGGAGTTCTAGGGTACGTTTATAAAGTCACACTACCACCATTAATACAACATCGCCTTGATAAATGCTATTACTTGGCCAAGTCAATATGACTTTATACTGCTTGCGACTCTGAGTTCTTCAGAAACCCTATCCACTAGTCATGTCAACGCTGCTTGAAAGATCTAAAATACTTAGATTTAGATCAAAGTTCACATGCCAGCTCAAATCCTACTGGAGATCACCGAGTTTGGTTCATGTTCTTAAAGAAGCAGAATTATGAATATTTTACATTACAAAATATTTCAAAGTATTCATTCCCAATAGGAGTAAAGAAACATAAAATAATAAAGGTGATAAAGAATAATACATTTCCTTTGAAATCTGTATTTATACAGCACTTTTTATGTAAAGACTAACCCAAGACTGCAGAATGCTATGATTTAACAAGCAAGAGTCTCTCTTCCTACAACCTTGGCAGTCACCTGTGCAGTGGAAGGAAGCAGACTTTTAACAGCACGTCAGAGTACTGTGAGTTTGGATGTAAACTACAGTGTCGCTGAAAGTGTGGGGGAATACAGACAAAGGGAAACTAATAACTCAAAATAGAATTCGGCCAGGAAATGAGGCTGACTCAGTCTCTCAAGAATTATATTGTCTTCTAATTTTTTCTACAAAAGATTAAAATATAGTGGCTTACAAGACATCGTCTGTTTTTCATTCTCATGATATGCCCTTATCAAGCAGGGAAGTTGGCATTTGAAAGGACTGCCAAACACAGAGCAAAATAAAATGCAAAAAACCCCCCAGGAAGTATCTGTTTCTGTTGTGTCTGTGCCTACTGTCTCAAGATGAGTCCTGCTCCCACTTGGTGCAATGGCAAAACCAACTCTGGTGACAACATTGTGATGTTGGACCCTGAGGTTCCTCTTCCCCTATTATTCTGCTCTTAGGAGAAGTGGCCTTTTGAATCTTCTGTACAGGGATGTGCACAAACTACAGATGACAATGGCAAACACCAAGGTGATTGTGTCACAAATCTTCTTTCAAAAACCATGAATGGCCTGGAGATGTATTTTACGTAATCGTCAAAGCTGTTTCCAATACAGCTCTCTCTTTCCATATGTCTGTGCACATTGGCTGAAATCTTCCAAGCGCTGTCATTGCAAGGTGATCTTTATGAATGTTAATGAACATTAATTCAATAGCTGGATGGGTAACACAGCTTTTTGGTCTCTAATAGAGTCCACATCAATGCTGAAAATAGCAACCTGACAACACGTTGTCTTGGTGCCTGTATCTGAATCAATGAAGTGATCCAATTCATTTGTTTGGAACAGCTTGGTCACTGAGCTGTGAAGCTCTGGCACCCGCTTCTGATACAGTTCAGATGTTTTAACTGGAAATCTTTTAATGTGCCAGCCCATATGCAATTAAACTCACCTTGTAATATATTACCCTTTGAGGTCCCTTCCAACCCTATGATTCTATGATTCTATGATTCTATGAATTGCTCTACCTGTATGATGGACAACAGTGAACAAATGAAGAAATCATAACAGTTTATACAGTGTTTTCCTTAAAATGATTAACAGAATAATTTAAGCTCAATCATTTGGATATGTATTCTCAAAAGTAATGCTGTCACTAGATTGTCCTAACATAGAGGGCTTTGTAGACAGCAACACTAAGACCATTTAAGGTAGGAAGACTGTTAATCTTAGATTTAGTAACCCAGTTAGATTACCAGAGAGGAAATTGCTCATCTTTGCTTGTGAAGCTCTAGAAATAGCCCAGACCTGATGCAACTAGTGCTTAAAAATAAAGCTGTTGGCATTGATAGCAGACAAATCGAGTTATCTCTAGTGAAGGGGGAACTCCTCTGAGGCATCCCCCACAGTCTGTACCTGGTGTGACAGAGGGATTCCCTACACACAGAGCAAAAAGGAGACTCTATGTGGTCCAGCTTGGTTCCTGAGAAACAAGCAATATAAGAATAAGAGCTAGCTGAATAAAAAATGCATCAATGACAGAAGACTATTTCTTTTCAGCATTTTGAGGGGGGAATTATACTGAAATAGATCAGTTCCTTGCACACTTGCTGCAGAGAGGCTGTTTGCTATCACACAGCTCTCTCCCAAGGCATCTTCCCCATTACCAGAAGTCGGCTATTCACGTCATGTCCTTTCATGCCATTTTTAATCTATTATTTAGTTAAGCCAAATATTTAATTAGAGATTTCAATATAAAAGCAATTAGCAAGCTTCCTATGTATAAGCAATAATTATGAAGCAGCTTAGTAATAGAAGAATGACTAATGAACAACATTTTGTTGAAATTCTGTTTAAAGACTTTTGTGATTTGTTTTAAACTGCTGATTTATTTTTGACTCACCAGCCCTGGTTAAAAACAAAGAAAATCCTCCCAAATCTCTTATTTTGGGTTGTAATTCTTGCTTTTTAAATGCCAACGTGTCGCTTTGCAACACAATGACATCACAGCAGAACAGCATGTGGCGATGGCACCGCATGCCTACACCATAACATCATAAAATAAAGTTTTTGTGAGCAAGAAAATAGTTTCCAGGGCATTAAAGCGCAATTGCAGGTTCCAGGATGTGGACTCGCCTTGGTAAAATCAGGCTGATCCTATGAAAGCTGAGGCTTATTTGTAGCAGGATACTTCGTAAGAACAGAACCAGATAAACAGGAAACACTCTCTCTGTCATCTAAATAATAAGCATCCTCACCACACTTCTATTTGTGTAGAAGAAGTCTTGTAATTAATGCGTTTATGATTACGGGGTTCAGATGAGAGGTAAGAACGACTTTGATGACTGAGAGGTAAGAGTTTGCGGAGTAAAATGAGGAAGGAGGGATGGAGCTGCCTGATGTCGGGGCAGAGGAAGGAGGGAGAAGCAGGCGAGCACCAAGGGAGGGGCAGCTGGGGTGCAGGACCTGTGAGCCCTGCGTGCCTGTGGCTTCTTGTGTCACTGGAACAGCGCAGCAAAGAAGCAGGTGAGGAATTCAGCTGTGCGTCACTTACTTTATATCTGGTAGCATCTCAGAAAACTCTCCCCTTGGAGGCAATTTCAAAAAACACTTACAGCACTTGAACGCAGTATCTCAAAGCAATTACAAATACCAACTTATAAAGGAGTTAGCAGACACTCAAAAATCTTTCAAAAATCAGAGATAAGGAAATGCTGGCTATCTTCGTTTCATTTCTGCCTACAGAAATCAGCTTGTCTAACCACTGCACGTCTGTCCAGGCTGCCAACTGTCCCACCCTCCATTTTCATATTCATTTTAGCCAAGGCACAGCAAAGAGATGGAGCAGCCATTTTGTTCCCTTCACATCTAAAGCAGGAAAATCTTACCCAAATCAAAATTATTCCAGGCTATCCATGCAATCAGTGAGACAAGAGACGGACAGAGGCTGGATGCTGTGCTCCAAGCCTTCCCCATGCTGCTGTCCCTCCACCCCTGCCTTCCTCTTTCCCGCTCCCAAAACCTGGGCATCCCCAGCAAAATGTGAGAAACGTTCTCCAATAAGGTGGTGAAATACCAGTCTGCCTTTATCTTTGTAGACTTCACCACCCATGGATATGTAGCCTGGTTAGGGTAGAACGAGGTCATCTTTACATATATCCCACCCAGTTTTCCCACAAGTAATACCTAGTCTCCCAGCTGCCATTATAAAGTGGATTTCTAGAGAAGGTATAGACAAAGTCTGTCCTTGTGGGCTGATACTCTCCATCCTATAAAATAAGAAACTACCAGCTTCTTTCATTCTTAGATGTTCTTTCACTATTATCTTCACAGAAGTGAGCTGGACAAAATTGAATGTAGGTAAAATTAAGCAGGTGCAGGCAGAATAAAGTCATTTGTTTGCCAAATGCTCACGTATCTAAGGTTTCCCGCATTGGCATGGTGTTCTTGGATGGAGTCTTTGTCTGCTACAGCAAAACCCAACCATTTCTTGTGGCTTTGGGAGAGGTATGCTAAACAAAATAGTGGGTCACTTTATCACCATAACATTATTTTCACTTCAGTGCTTTAAATAATCTGAAAGTCTGCTAGGAAGAAAAAATAAATACAGAAAAATGTAGCCAATTTTATCCTGCAGAGAACTGGTTAAGGTATATGTCCGTTCCTGGCGAGTAGGCTTAAGTAAACTCGTTTTGTTTAGAAGCAAGACCAAATACCCTGGAAAAGGCAGCCGGTATTTGTTTTGTGGAACAGGGCTCCTTTCACTGTTTGAACCAAATCTCACTGAAACCCCACGAACCTTCACATTCGGTTTAATTGGGCTCTGTGTCAGGGCAAATCAGTATAATTTTCTAATACAAGCCCTAACTCACTTAGAAATCTCTCCTAAGTTTACTGGGGAGAGAATATGTCATAAGGTCTGGATGTGTCTTAGAGAGCAAATCAGCCTTTCCACCTTCAGAGATAAATACAAAGCTGATCTCTCCAATTTGTTCTTCCATAAAGTGTTCTAGAGATACAAACTAGAAACAAAGACTCCTGGGGAGAAAAAAGGATTTGGTTTTGAAAACTCTTAGCCCATAGGAAAGATAAATGAACTAGTGTATTAAGCAGCAGCTGGCTGGTAGGTAGGCAGATAATCTGACAGGAAACATTTGGAGTTCAGATCTGTGTATCCAAATTCCAGTGAAAAGGACAGCACAAGCCCGGGGACCATTACAGACCGAGCACTGTCAACAGAGAGAGCACACTCAATGTGACTGAGAACACCGAGAACTACGGACTAGAAAAAGCTGCTCACCTAAATGTTGTGTTTAATGGAGAGCAACCTGCTGTCTAATCACTAATTTTGGGAAAGCCTGCAGCTTCTTCAGGAAAAGTGGAGTACTGATGTAGGGTTAGACATTACTTCCACTGATATTAATGGCAAGACATTTAATTAATTCAGTGAGAAAAGGATCAGGCCCTTAGGTGAAGGCATGGAAATGTATCTACATACTAATGAACCAGCATCAGCAGGAAAGAAAGCCTGTTGTGTGAAAACAGCTACTTGTAAATGCAAGCCCAAAAGAGATTCTGCATTTATGTTTGCAAAAAGACAGGCAAGACATGAAAAACAAGCCTTTTAGCCAAGGAAAATGGATATTAATTCAGTTCCCCAGCTAGGACACCTGTGCAAACAATACCATCCCCAGGCAGTTAAAAGAGAGAACTCCATAGCTAATAGAGTAATGTTGATTAACACCTGACCACTTCACAGGGAGTGAAGAATAGATTTGGCAAATTTGCGAAATGAAAGGATGTCACCTAAAAAGCCATTTCACACTCAGTGCTTCTACAAGAACATTCTAGATTTGAATAGCTTTCCTCAGCCAAGAGTGAACATTTGACTATTTCTGTGAGGTTAGAAAAAAAGTTTTGATTTGGGAAGTCTAAATATTCTATGAATGTAATTTTTAAACAAACTTTTCTTCTAAGCATTTAAAAAAGACCAAGCATTTTTGCTGTAAATCGAGCTAATTTTTAACTAGAAAAATGTTTTGACACAAGTGGGCATTTTAGTAGTTTAAAAACATTCTCTTAGTGTTTTTCCAAAGTAGAAATTTAATATCAACATTTTTTTTTAACATTCAGTAGAAAGACTTCTCGTCAGATCAACTCTGCTCCAAAAAATTCTAGTACAAGAGGTTTTGACAAAGTTCTGAGAAAATACAGTGCCTGGAGACATACAAATTACATCACACCAAGATCTTCCAGGTGGTATTTGGCTCTTTGGAAGACTAAATTTGGAAATGGCCCTTAGAAACATGTAGGAAAGTGAGACAATATCTATCTTTTTTTTTTTTTTTTTNTTTTAGGGCAGCAAGTTTCCTTGCCCAGGAGCTTTTAGTCTGTGGAAAACATGCTTCATTTGTGTTTGCATTCAGCTCTGGTGGTTCCACTTTGTGAGGGAAATGAACACCATGTGTTGATCACTGATATTAAAAAAAAAAAATCCAGTATCTAAAAAAATAGCCAAGAGGCCTGTTCTTATCCTATTGCTAGGAAGACGAGCGATTTGTGGGACCAGAATAGTTTCTATCTTATATGAAGGTCTGTAACTAGATTGAGAGGAGTTAAAGTAATCAGAACCCTTTAGATGTTTTTGGTATCACGCACATATATCGTCTACCTAGCCTCAGACTGACCTCGGGTTAAGGTTAACTTGAAGTTTATTACAAGTTAATTTAAAAGAAAAAGAAAACCAAATCCCAAACTACTAGGTGACTGCCAAGAGCTGAGCAGGGTGGCAGCCTATCGCGCAGACTGGGGCTTTTCTGAGCCTCTGACAGCCAGCTCAAGCCATTCCTCGGCTGCTCAAAGCAGCTTATTCACAGTCCAGCAACACACAGATGGTTTTTATTTACAGCTTGCCAGTATCATCCAGACCGGCAGCTAATTGAGACTGTACTATTTTCATGCTTGATCTTTGCTGAGCTATAAATGATGAGCCCTGAAAAAGTTTTTTCCCTCATACACTTACATAGTGCACCTTATATGTGCACTCCTCAAATTTCCAAGCAGTCACTGAACAGTGCCAAAAGCTCATTAAAGATTATGGACCACTGAATCATCATGAAATGATTTTTGAGTGACCTAGGAAAGCATTTTATATAAGAGACTTCGTGGATCAAGGGGGGAAAATGTAAGCAAGCCCTTTTAGCGCAAGTTGGGAACTAGGTGTAGGACATTAGGATTAAAGCTTGGAAACTCTGTTCATTTTGATTTGTTCCAATCCCAGCTTTGCTGAGTGAGTCAGAGAAATGCTGGCAAGCAGCTGTGTGAGAGACCACCCTCACAGGAGATAAGGAAACACTGTAGGATACACTGAATACTTCTATCAACAACTTGGTTTCACCACTGCTTAAAAAGAAATTGCAGTGCAGGAGCCTACCCCAGATTTTATGTGTGCTGACTTCTTACAGGACTTTGCTGTTAATCAGGTTTGCAGAGTAGGATAGAAGAGAGAATTTATATAAGGCAGTGGATATGGAGATTGAGAAATTTGAATTTGGTCTGCAGGAGAAAGGAAAGGAAAAACAGGAGTGAGGAATTATCATGCTAGAAAGATTGCTATGTAGAGGCACATGAGGCTGCCAGTGGAAGATAAAAATACAGAACATACTTAAAGTAAAATAAGCATGGAAGGGTCCCACTATAGGAGGACAGAATTATTTTGCTTCATATAGGGAGAGGTCTGGGGCAAGAATCATGCTTCTTTAACATTTCCTATCTAGATGAGTACATAAAACTTTGTTGTCCGTTCTACTTACATACTTACTATTCATGTTGTTAAGGATCAACTGGGAATGGAGACCTGCTGTTCTAGGAACCATGTGCTTGAAGAGAAGAAGACAGTCCGCACCCTGAATTGCTCACAGTCAAAACAGACAAGACAGCCAAAAACTAGGGAAAGGAGATAAAACACAGCAATGCACAGCAACAACCCTATGGTGCTTTCACAGCCCTGGTTTCACTGGGGGCAGGGACAGGAATGTGATAAGCAAAAGGGAAAGACAAAGCAAAGGAGGGAATGAGAGAAGGAGGGCAGGGAGGAGAGTGGAACCGTCAGGAGCAAGTCCAGGGGGGACTGTTGATGAAGAGGTTTGGATGAGGCAGGCATCACAGCAACCCGCTGCTTGGCACCAGCTAATCAAAACCGTAGAAAAATATTATCAGTGTCCATGAGGCTCAACTCACGTTGTCCACAGCCATTGGCACAAATGCCCAGTTACACCCCCGAAGGCCACACATTTGGAAAGACAAGAGGTCCCAGTTCTACAGACAGTTATGATTTTTCACTTACATGCTTCTAAATATGGAAAGAATTGGAAACATTTTTGTCTGTGTGTCTAATTCTTCAAAAAAAAGGGGTTTGGGTCAGGCAAAATTGCATGGAAATCCCTAGCAAATTCATGAAATTGTTTCAGCTAGGGGGGAAAAAAAAAAAAAAAGGAATGTGTTCATTTAAGATCAAATGTTTTACTTTGACATTTTTAAACAAAAAATTACCTGGATTTATTTTTAAAATTAATTAGATTAAAGTGTACCTTCATTTCATTGGGCCTCAAATGAATTTTTTAAATACTGACTAAGCCTGAGAAGTCATTATGTAGTGTGCTGGAAGCAATACGAGCCTAATGCTATTTGCCAGCAAACAGAGGACTGCAATGAAAAGTTTGCAGGCTTGTTGCTAAGCTAAGCACAGCAGTCAGAATTTACCTTTAGTGATACCTTTTAACATGTATTTTACATGATACAGTGCTCTTTTTTGTTTCTTTTTTTAACGTTACTACATTGTTTCTTTTTTTAACCTGATCTAGCCAAATGTACACCTGATCAGTTGCTCCAGAAAATTCCCCTTGCTCATCACCAGCTATGCTTACTTTCCCCACCCTCAAGTCACACACGCTTAACTTTCAGCTTTTCAGACACTGGACCTTTTCCCATCAAACACTGGAGGAAAGAGAACTGGATGCCTGTTGCTCCACAGGTTGGCTGGTTCAAGGTGGGAGGAAAGGGAGCTCTGGAGCTGAGCTCTCTCTGTGGAAATTACCTTTCCAGAAGCTTTTTTGCATAGAAAAATGAGGGTTCCTATGAAGCATCTCAGCAGTTCTCTATTTCCATGGTCTCACACAAGCCAAGGGGCAGCCTTTAAGGAGCCATTTCCAGATTTGGTTTAAGATTAATGGTCAAAGACAATACCCTAATTTGCACCCAGGAATGAAACTGAAACAGAGCATAGCACAGACTGCATCCTGCAAGAAAGCCTGGTCAGCAAGCCAGCAACACATGCCACCCCAACTGTAAGTAATCCTAACCCGTAGCCAAACTATGCAGGGCCTAAACTGTGCTCTGCACTTGGCACACAAAATAGGCAATTTAACAGGCAAAGAATTTGCAATCTAAATTTAGATGTGCTGCTACAATGAGAACAACCAACATGGTGATTATGGACTAAGGGAGTATGAGAACCACAGCCTTCACCTCAAAAGGTGACTCCTTGGGTCCGGCACAAGTAATGTTTTGTTGATGCCTTTATTCATTTTAAAGATATCATTGAATAAACTTGGGCCTCGTGACAATAGAAACAAGCTTTACTGGGTGGTGGAAGGAGAGGGTGGAAAGGCGATACCTCTGTGAGTAAAACTTCAAGAACCCTTCCACTAAGAACATATCGGGCATGGGAAGAAGAGGTCGCCCACACTCAGATGAAGGATGCGGTCATTGAGACATAACTGTGAACAAGTACAAGAGGCACTTAAAGTTGCAGTCTAGAGAGTTACAGAAAGTCTTTCAAGCCAGTACAAGGAGTTTGAATGGGTTATGTGATCCTTAGGAAAACAATGAAGGATTTGATGGGAAGAGAAACTTGAATGAAAAGTCCCCTTTTTTTTATTTTGGCAAACCGAGCGGGAACAATGCAGAAGACCATAGAGGAAACCACTGCAGTAATCATCCAACCACTGGTGCATTCCTGTACCATATCCAGCACGGTTCCTTGCACAGTCTAATCAGGGAAGCTCCATGGCAAGTCTCCTTTTCCAAACATGGACCTGGAGCAGGAACTTGGGTCTTGCTGTGCTTGCCACACAGAGACGGCAAACAGAACAAAAAAAAGTTGGTTTGCCTCACTGCGAGGATATTAACAGATTTTGTCAATATTCTCTGCATGAAAGGAGGTCCAATAAAGTGACAAAAAGAGAATGTCTGATGCTACCCAAGCTTCAAACACACTTCCCTCGTGGCTTTTCACAGTTGCTGCTTGAGGTGTGTATATAACTCTCTTACTTATCAGACACGTGCAGTCGTTTCTGTCCACTCACTTTCAAATTACAGAAGTACTTAGACCAGTGCAAAGATGCAGGTGAAGGTGAAAAATGGTTGGAGAAAACGAACAAATTATGTACAGACTCATTCATTATGATTCTGTTCATGTTTTGCAGATTCAGAAGCTCAACTTAGATAAAAATGTTAGTTTAGCTGCTTCACAACAGGCTAATATTCAAAATGGCATCTGAGAATGAAATAAATTATTAAAATTAAAATTATGGGAAATGAGTTCAACATACAAACCAAATACATACTACCCACTGGCAGAAATCAAATTTTTGAGATAGGTCTTTAATCATATAATATGCAAGGTTCCATTAAAGTGAAAGAAACCCTAAACAAACCGTGGATTACTTCCTCAGATAGTGCATGGTGATGTAGCTGTACTAATTTTCCAATCATGCACAGTGAGAAAAAAAAGAGTGTTGAACTATAAGGAAAATATTTAAAAAAAGAAAACCAGTTCTCTGGCAAGAGAATCATGAATTACACTCCCAAAAATATCTGGGAGGTGGGGGGAGTCGGGGGGGAGGGTGTTACATAAGCTCATAAACGTGTAGAGGTTCACCATGAAGAGTAAGCAACTGAGAAGTCTTTCCCAAGCGAAAAAGCATCTTCTGCTTTTTTGTTTGCCAGTCCTCAGAGATAGTCATCGTGAGTTAACTTGCCATTGCTGGAGTTTCACATTTTTCAGAGAAGTGTCTCTTCTACCTTGCTTCTAGCTATGACTTTATTTCATTCTTTCTTTAGGGCTAGATTTTGTCTGTCCTCTGACAGGGCAACGGCCCAGGCGAGAAACATCTGACCTAAGCAAGATATCCAAGATATCTACAAATGCTACCACCTGCATCTGATTCAGTTGTTTAAACTCACTAGTTAATAGTGAGGAACGGGCAATTCCAGAACCTGATTCCCCTTGTCCACACCTAGACTTCTAAAAGAGGACATATGCATTGTCCCCTCCAGAGCAGGAAGGGAAAGGGCTCCTTTCTTGACACTGACTGAAAAAGGGAGGACAGGGAGACTAGCTAAGAGACAAGAGATAATAGTTAATACACCAGATACTTAAATTGTAGAGGTAAGACAGAGGTATACTTTCTTGAAAAAGCAATTTTCTTCCATGTTTCAGAAGCAGAAATATTTTGTCCCTAACACTGTGTTGTTATTCTTTTTTTTTTTTCCTATTATAACTCCACAGCATTTTTCCTTTTTCTCAGGGAGAACAGCTTTCATGATTTCAAAATGGAAATGAAAAGTTATCCAAAAGGAACAAATCTGGAATAAACAGATGTTCTAATGATATAATTGGGCTCAGCAGAGGAATACCATGATCTAAAGAACATCTCATGACAGTCAAAACCACATCTGCAGCATTTTATTCATGTATCTGCTAGGCAGAGAGAGAAAACACAATTGGTGGAGAATCTCAGCTCCATGAAAAACAAAAGGATTCTTTTCCATTGACTTTTGTGAAAATTGTATTAGATTCTCGGTGCTCGTAACAAAACATTGAGTTTATTAGAATATCATCTAGCAAAAAAAGAAACACAATGGGAACATACGTACATTCAGTAAAACTCTAAGGCCTTTCCCCTTTCATTTCAGCCTCAAGGTCTTAATTTTAAATAAAGTTATCTACAAGGAATTACAATTCTCTAAGCAACCACCATGTTGCAAGTATTGGCCACTAAATAAAAGTCTCAGGGGACAGAAGAGGGGGAAAAGCAGATAACCCGAGTGAATGATAAACCTCTGTTCTTTTATCAGGAATCAGAAGAAACATTTCTTTAAGCATGTACATGTTGGACTTCGTGCGTACCTACCAACTATCTTAATGCAGTTATTAAATACAAGGTCATGACGGTATTAAATATGAAGTGCTTATGGTACCACACCCAGGTGATATCTCTGGCATGTAAAGGTCTGGAAATAATCTGCTGCTTATCAGGCAGGGCAGGACATCGAGCAGGGCTGGACATTGATCTGCAGGAGGGGGTGGGAAGGGAGCTGCAGGACATGTCCTGTGACCCCATGAAGGCCACGTTTGCCACGCCAGGCAGTGCCACTTGGAGGGGAGCTACCGATTCTGATGTGTCTAAACCTTCCTGGTAAATCTATGCATTTTGTCATTCTAGGCAGGGTAGAAAATGAAGCTCCAGGCTGCTTTTCTCAAACCTCAGCTTTGTCACCCTGTGAGAAAAAAACATTTTTGTAAAACTCTCAGTTTGCAGCAAACTGGTTGTGCAGTATCATGGCAATGTGCATTTTTCCAAGTTATGTCAACAAAGGAAAGTATGGGATGCACTTCTTTAAAGCTTGGAAATGATGGGGATGAACATACAAAATCTTTAAACCTGGAAATGCATCACTGTGATGCACTGAAGTACATCCTAGTAATCTGCAAGCAGCGTTGTTACAGAGTGGTGGTGATGTGAAATTTTCTAAACATTAATGAATGTAGTAATATTCCTGTAAAGCTCTTGTTTTGTTTGTGAATTTCAAGATTTTGGAAGGGAAGGTTCTACTGTACGGTCGCAGGCCTTTCCAAAAGGACATCTGTTTTGAGTTATTCACACACAGTCTGTTTCAAACCTGAGTATTGTGGTTTGATATGCAGAGAGAACGCGTATGGAAAGAGCAGGTGTTTAGATCACAGCGCTTAACTGAATCCCTTTCAGGGTACGGCTCAGAATTTCATTTTAGTTCAGATGGAATCATGATTAATTTCGTATAGTGTTTTGTGGTATTTGTATGGATCATTCATTCTTATTTCTGGTCTGACTTCTGGTCAAGTAGTCTTATGAGATCCTGTCTTCAGATTAACCAATTGAAGTGGTGTACCTTTCATGGTTTGAATGACAAATGTCACTAAAGACACAAGGACAAGTTCTTAGTGTCTTGATGATTTATATTGCTACACGCCACTGTCTTGGCATGTTGAAATCTACAGCACAAAAAATGTGAACATTCTGTCTTTCACATGCTGATTATTACTTTAAAACTCTGCAAGATAATGAAGGAAATGTGAGAAGTCATAAGGCTACCTTCTTGTCACATGATACAAATTACTACTACTTCCCCCCCCACCCCCCTCCCCGGAATGGTCTACCCCCGGAACAATACATCTGTAAATAAACACTTGATGGGGAAGTGAGAATCATTTGAGAGAGTTCCAGAGGTTTTCATATTTCCTTCAGACTTTCCGTGTTCAGGAGACACAAATCTGCCGTTCTACAACATGTCAGGCCTGCAGCAGGTTTGAAAGGCCATCTGTAGCAAATGTGCTGCCTTGTATCATGCTCTTTCCCTTCCAATGCTCTAAGAAGAGACACTGAATGCTTTTGTGGGAATTTCCCTGAATTCCTAATACTCACACCCTTCATGATTTTTCTAGATTAAATAAATTATTAAATGACTAGTGCTCATTTTGACCGTACAACTGGATTTCTCAAGCATTGGCAGAGGTATATGCGCTCACCTCAATACACTGCCCTAATCAGGAATTGCTGAAGTCGCTTGAGCGCTACATGGTACCCCTGTGAAACACGATGTTGTGTTGAGAAAATACTCGGTTTGAAAGCCCATCTTCAGAGCTGATGCTGGAGCCCAGACCCTCAAGTGCACTGATGTGCCTAACTTCGTGAAAGTGAGGATTAGGGTCTAACTGTTTATCCTGCCAGGTGTTTCTAGACATAAGCCAGAGGAGTGAGTGCAGATGGACAATGAGTTTCTTTTCCACTTTTAGAAATAAGCATTTGAGCTGAGTGAGCTGAGGGGCAAAGCAAGCTGAACATTTCTAAAACATTCCTCTGCACAGCTTAGGAATTTATCTTTCTGTTAGAGAGAGCCTAATGCATTTCACTATGTTCTCAGCAAAGCACAGTCTTGGTTTTGTTCTTGTGCACTTTGGGAGCCCACAGCTTCATTTTTTCAGGCCCAATGATCTGCCTGTGTTTCCACCTGAGGCTTCTGATGTGCTTCTGATAAGATACAGTTACAGGTGAACAGGTAAAACAAGAATTCAAGGGCATTGCTGAAATGCTGGGCTCAGCATCCCTTACTCCTCCCCTTCTATCACCACCTTTGTTTTTCTACATTAAGAACATAACAGCAGCTGAGAAAAAAAATCATAGACCCATGTCATTTTCTGACTACTTATCTGGAACTCATCAGAGAATCTGACTACTTTCCATTTGCTTGAGGAAAAAAAAAAGAATATTATTAAAGTCCATTGAGAAATGTGAGTTAAATAGTAGTACTATTTATTCAGATACTATGGTAATGATAGGGATGGATGGATGGATGGATACATGGATGCATGGAAGTGAATTCTACGTAGTAAACTTAGAGTTTCCAACATGAAGCTTTATTTTTCACTCTCCTCCCATAAATTTAGCCTGAAGAGTAGAACTGGATACGTTTTTCTGACATAATATATTACAGAAAGGTCATAGACTTCATGGTCATTTTAAGCCAGAAATGCACCAGAAAGATGCAATCCTGTCTACCCTCACATTCAATTTCTTATTACTATCTTCTTTCCCTTCTACTGCACCTGCTCCCATGCAACATGCAGTAAACCAGGTCCCACAGGTGATACGGACTAAAACTAACTTGCAGAAAAAGAAAGGGCACCAATCTCTCCCTCCCCACTCCATCCTCCCACTCCAGTTGTGCTTAGATCCATAGTGATTTAGCTAGCACTGAATGAGAGGTAGTAGTGGGCAATCAAAAGGTAGAGGAGGATAGAATCATAGAATCACAGAATAGTTTGGGTTGGAAGGGACCTATTAAGGTCATCTAGTCTAACATCCCCTGCAATGACCAGGGACATCTTCAACTAGATCAGGTTGCTCAGAACCCCGTCCAACCTGACCTTGAACGTTTCCAGGGATGGCACATCTACCACCTCTCTGGGCAACCTGTTCCAGTGTCTTACCACCATCATTGTAAAAAATTTCTTCCTTATATCTAGTCTAAATCTTCTGTCTTTTGGATTTAAGCCGTTACCCCTTGTCCTCTTGCAACAGGCCCTGCTAGAATGTTTGTCCTGTAAGCCCCCTTTAAGTACTGGAAGGCTGCTATAAGGTTTCCCTGGAGCCTTCTCTTGTCCAGGCTGAACAACCCCAACTCTCTCAGCCTGTTCTCACAGGAGAGGTGCTCCATCCTTCTGATCATTTTTGTGGCCCTCCTTTGGACCTCCTCCAACAGGTTTGTGTCCTTCTTATGTTGGGGGCCCCAGAGCTAGACACAGTGCTCCAGGTAGGGTCTCACCAGAGCGGAGTAGAGGGGCAGAATCACGTCCCTCGACCTGCTGGCCAACTTCTTTTGATGTAGCCAAGACGGTTGGCTTTCTGGGCTGCAAGTTCACATTGATGGCCCATGTCCAGCTTTTCATCCACCAATACCACCAAGTCCTTCTCAGCAGGGCTACTCTCAATCCCTTCATCCTCCAGCCTGTATTGATACCAGTGGTTGCCCCAACCCAGCTGCGGGGCCCTGCACTTGGCCTTGTTGAACCTCATGAGATTCACACAGGCCCACTTCTTGAGCTTGTCCAGGACCCTCTGGGTGGCATCCTGTCCCCGAGGCATGTCAACCGCACCACTCAGCTTGGTGTCATTCGCAAACTTGCTGAGAGTGCACTCAATCCCACTGTCTATGTCATTGATGAAGACATTGAACAGTACTGGTCCCAGTATGGACCCCTGAGGGACACCACTTGTCACCGATCTCCATCTGGACGTTGAGCTGTTGACCAGTACTCTCTGGATGTGACCTATCCCCAGGATAGACAGGGGAGAATGATTCTTCAAGCTATCTGCCCACATATCTACCTATGGCAGGACCCAGGGAGGGTCCAGGCACAATGCATACACTGGGGGACCTCTTTTGTGTTCTGCCAGACTTCTGCAATTCTTTTTCTTACAAAGCTAAAATACTGTTTGGTTTCATTATGTGGCTGTCTGTATATGCTTATGTGTGGAAGTGTGTGTAGTAGACCCAATATTTCAGTAAGAAAGTAAACATTCGTGACCCATACCTCATGAGAATTTCATTCCAGTATCTCAATGGAATTGTTTGAGCATTAGATAGTTATTGCTGGAGTATGAGGATCATTGCCAACTGCTTTGAAAGTAGGTACGTTCCCCAGGAAAGCGGGGGTCATCACGATACAAAATGCTACAGTGATGTAAACCTGTAACACAAACATGAGGGCTCTTGCCCTTTTCTGCCACCAGCCCCTCCCTGCTTTGCACACATATTGCCTGTCATACGATGCGGCAGTCTTGTGACTGCACAGCCTTTCTTCTCCCCCACATCCACACTCAGGTTTCAGCCAGCTCTGTAATCTCCACCTCTAACAGGTCGCAAAAGGTGAAAAAAATGTAGGTTTGTTACAATGCTACTCCCAAACCAGCTCACTTATAAAGTAACATAAAATAGGAGCCCTGCAGAGCTTAGCCCGTTTTGTCTCATGATTCCCAAAGGAAGAGTCATTAAGGGGACCATCTGGGTTCATTTCATTGTCGCCTTTGGTGCCTTTTCATACAAGCATGGAGTTTAGCTGATGTCTGATAACTCCTGCCACAGCTGATGGGCAGGCACTTCCTTCCAGGGGAAGACGCCAACGACATTGTGAAGGCCTGCCTTATGTGCGCTACTCCTCAAAGGCTGAAAGCAAAGTATGCCTGCATACAAACAACAGGGTTGAAAAAGCTCAGATGATGCTGGCCGATGGCTTTCAGCTAAGTGCTTCCAAGCAGTGTGTCCTGGTATCACTTATTCTTGCCCTTCTAAGTCAGGAAAGAAAACCCAAAAGAGCCTATTTTAACGGTCTATGTCTCTGCTTAGCACTTGAAGTAATGAGAACTCTGAAATGGAAGGTAGGAATTAGCAAGATATCAAGTGTGCCCAAAAATATTCATTCAGTGGCAAGAAATTCATGCAACTTTCTTGCTGTTACCCTGCTGGATAGCCTGATACACCATGTGAGTAGGCAGGCACCTTGAAAAAGCTGATACACACACACATGTGTATATACATCTAGTTAAACTTTGTATTTACTGCAAACAGAGCTCAACAAATCATTTGCACTAAGTGCTTCTCAATAAGTATTATTCTTCTCTTCTGTTCACTGCTTACCTATTAATGCTTTTGCCATATTTTTCCCAGGTTCTTCAGTTTTTGGACAAATGATATCTAGTCAACACTTAAATTGTGCTACTTCCTTGGAGCTGCTTGGACAAGCTACCCGTTCATCCTCTGAACCAAACAAGGAGCCAGACAAACCACCAGGACCTCAGACAGTAAGGCTGTCTGCAGAAGGAGACACTTCTTCAATGGGGAGGGCAGAGAGCAGCAGTAAACTGATGCTCAACTGAAGCCATCTTCCTTTTCAACTCCCTACTTACGTGCTTTCTCAAATCCAGAATCAGACAGGGAAGACATCCTCTACCTTGAGACACGAGGAATCAGCCAAATAGTGGCTTTCTTTCCTTGTTGCCAGGTGGGCTGGGGGAAAACTGAAATCTAAGAAGCTGACAATTAGAAGAAAGAGGAAATATAATCTATCCATTTAAAAAAATCAAATAATGACAACTGAAGAAAAAAAATTATATTGTTTCCTCAGGTCTTTTTTCAAGTGCAGTTTCATTGATGGACTTAGTTACGGCACAAGCCACTCCCTGCACCCTTAAAGAACGTTTAGGTCATTGCCTCATCTGAAGTACAAGAGCTTCCTGAAGCAGTTTCCACAGCAATCTCATTCTCTGATCACCACGTCAGCTACATTTCCAGAACTCAAGATGCTGTAGCAACTGCCCGCATGTACAGTTGGATCCTGCATGATTAATCCATGCTATTGAGATGACCTAAGTCAGTTTGCAATCTGTGCAGAATCTCACCTTGCAAAGAACAGAAAGAAAAATTGATAGTGTTTGTGGTAAGAGAAATAATACCCAGATGTTGCTCTACAGCTGCCACTGCTAGACAGGGAGTTTTCCATACAGTCCTGTTTACTTCCCCACAGCCAGCTCCGCAGCTTGCCCCACATGGAGCCCCACAGACTTCCAACAAACCTTATTGCACCTCTCTCCCAACCCCAGCTATGGTCCCCAGTTCACCTCTGATGAGTTTACCACCCTTCCACACAGCCCTACAATCCACTTTGTCCCAGTCCCATGAACAACCCTACAGCTCAGCTCCCACCCTTTGAATGCATCCTCAGCATATTTCCCCTTCAATGCATGCACAACTCTCTACAAAGCTCTGCACTCTATCTCCCCAAGTACTACGTCCTTCACGGTCCGCTTGCCAGTCATGACATTGCCAGAGCAACAGCTAGGTGCCAGGATCTTGGGAGCTGTGTACTCCTGGCACTTTTTTGAAGTTCATGATTCCTAGGTGCTTGGCTTGTGTGTTGCCAGTTGAACAAGCCTCCAGTGAGTGTGCTGGGGCTGCTGGAACAAAGCATTTAAGGGCATGCCTAATTTCAGGAGCAGAAGTCATGGCATTAAAGGCAACAGAACTATTCATACACTCATAAACAAACATTTGCACCACTGCTTTGCCAGACTGGGGCTGATTTCATTCGAAAATCAGCCTTGCAGTTGAAGCCCGTAGTGTCTGAACATTTTTCCTGCTGTTTTTAATAGAAAATATCCTCATTTAGAAACAGGTCTTCCCCATGCACACCACAGGGGAAAGTAATTATATGTGATAGAAGTCATGACTTCTAAGAGGAGATATAAGGTATCTGATTCCCTGGCTTCTTTATAGACTTATGCTTAGATCATTGCTGGTTTAATTAACTCTTAAATTTTAATTATCCTGTGGACTATAGATCTGAATAAATGATCTGATGAACAAAACTTAACTTTTAGGTCAGCATAGAAAAACTATTTTTAACGTAAGAGGGAGAAATTGCTTAATTTAACTACACTGTTCTCAAATCCCCCTAGTCTGCTTTTGACCATCTGATTTCATTAAAAGCCGGAGCAGCTCCCAGTGAAACACGTGCACGTTTGCTCAGGGTGAAGGGAGATGCATGACTCTCTTGATCCTTCCTGCAGTACCTGTACCATCACCCTCAGTCCCTATATAATCATGCTGCCAACAACTGCCCTGTGTCACATACTGAACATGACAGTGGGAAAGTAGATGTTGGTTGCTTTGCCTTTTCTCCCCTTTCCCCTCCTTTCCCTTCTCCCAAAGGCCCTGTATCACAAACACCTGCCGAGCAGCACTCTGACACCGCAGTCCCACCCACAGAGGGGCAGCTGGTCAGTGGATCACAGATGAGGTTGACCAGCTGCCTACGGCGTGGGTAGTTGGGGTGTGTGGGAGTGGCCTTGGTAGCTGGGGATTTGGCATCTGAGAGACCATGTGTCCCTGGGACCCTGCAGGAGCACCTGCCAGCCACTGCCTATGCCTGCTGTGACATGGCTTCACCATCCTGGGGTGATCCATGAGGCCAGCTGCTTTCCCATTCGGGGTGCTCCAGGATGGAGCAGTCTTGGGATCCTTGGGGCAGTAATATTGGCCTGACTCCCCTTTCAATACCAGTGTCATCCCACTGGCCAGCAGCGCATAAAACCAACAGAAGCAAGCTGCAGTCAAAGCTATTGTCTTTTGCTATGCCTTTTGCTTAAATGCTATACATTTATCCTGTCTGTATTCATTCCTAAGCAGAATGGATTAAATGGGAACAAATGAACCCCACATACTAAATGTATCCAGGAATTTAGCAACCCAGCTTGTGCTTCCAGTGAGATTCAATGGTACTAAAATTGTAAGCATTTTGACATACCTGCCTTAAGACCCTACAGAAAAAGCTGAAACCAAAATTTTAAAAGAAACTTTAAAAAACAGAGAAAGTGTTTTTAAAAGTGTGTCTTCTTAAATGGGTTTCTAGAGCCATCTGAGGAAAAATAGCCTACATTCAGCTAAGATGTGAGTGGCAGTGGCAGATCCCCTGTTGCGGTGGTGGAGGCGAGAGGCATGAGGCTACGTTTGGTGCTGATATACTCACTGTGAAAGATAAACAGGTGCAAGTGGGTTTACAGTAGAAAACTGGTGTGACTTCTTTCAAATTTGGTATGCAGGGGGTGTGCAAACCAGGACAGCTTGTGCATTCAGGGCCAGGGAGGTCAAGGAAAAAGAGTTTGGCTGGACAGAAAAACAGCCTGCTACACACACTTAAGTCTTCTGTTTGCCTTGCCCAGCATCTCTGATGGCAGCTTCACACATTAACTATACACAGAGGCTATAGTAGTGTAACGGCTGGCCAGGGGCTGCAGCTGTCATGCCTGTCCAGAGCAGCCATGCCTGTGTAGGTGACCTGCGCACAGGACAGTGTTTCCTGATGTGATGCTGACAGCTAGGCAATTTTTTACAAGCCTCCTGTTTCCGGGAGTGTTGCCCTTGGTCAAGTCTTGATGAGTTCACTGGGAGCTGGGAGTGCTCGGTACTAATGCAAATCCATCCACTTTTGTATGAATGTAAATGTCTGTCTCAAAAAAGAAACTCTGCTCAAAGACGTCCGTAAGATGTGGCTGCCGGTTCCGTAAATTATTTTGCTGGGAAGATTCAGTCAACCTGATAGAAAATGAAAATTAGGGCTGGGATCCTCTTGCAGCTTTGCACACTGGTGCTGCAAGGAGCATCTCTGCATCCGAGGCAGTCCTTCAGACTCACCTTGGCCGTAAGGGAAGGAATGGGTGCTCCTGGGACGTGACTCCCCTTTGGCCCCAAGTAGATGTCTGCAACGGGGTGAGGAGGTGCCAGCAGCCGCTCGAGTGTCCCCATGTCCCCATGTCCCCGCATCCTTGAGGCCGGGGCGGATCGGCAGGGAGACGCGAGCTCAGCCCCTTGGTTATCTTGGTTATCTCCTGCTGGATCGAAGTGGCAGCGCTTTTATCTGATTGCAGAGGCCGGGCTGTTAAGATGACGAGCGGTTCCCAAGCTGGATAATCAGGGCTGTACCCAGCCACCTCCCCTCTCCCCCACCACCACCACCACGCACAACTGGCAGCCCCCATGCTTCCTCCTGTCCCCGCCACGGGGATGCTGAGGGAAGCAGGTGCCCCTTGCCAGGGCAGCTTGCACTCGGGCTGCACCGCGCAGGCCTGGGCAGCCATGGCGTGGCCCACGGCAGAGGCTGCAGCCATGCGGGGTGCAGGTGGCTGGGGCAGGCCAAGGCAGGAGCTGGGCCCTTGGGCAGGGGTGTTGGGCCAGCCTGGGGAGAAGCCCTCCCCGCTGGGGCAGCCGGGAGGGGGGTCATTGCTGAAGGGGTTGGAAGAGCCACATGGACCGGGCTGGAGCCACTGCTGGGCTTCCCAGCGTCTCCCTGGCCCTCCACGGCCCTGCGGAGGTGAAGGCAGCCCTGACGGGCCTTGAGCTGTTGCTCGCTCCCCTCACGCAAACGCTCCTTTTTAATAGCTGGTGTAGTTGAATTCCAGTTAAAATCACTGGGGGGGGCGGCAGGGATAAAACCACAGGCAAGCGATCAAGTGGTTAAAACCAGAAAACAAAGCCGGACCCGCAGCACTTGGGGACGAGCCACCGGCAGCCCGACAAGGAGCTCTTTGTGTTCTGCCGGGCAGCCACACGCCGCCACCTCCCAACAACAGACCTCTGCCCGGGGCTTTGTTAGAGCCTGCTGGTATTTCTAGGGGGGCTTCTCTTCCTTCCCCTCCCACTTCTTCCTGCCCCATTCCTCCCCACTGCACCGCACGGCTCCTTGCATTTGATAAGTTCCAGCTTTTCAGCACTGGAACATTATTAGCTGAGTCCACTCGAGAGGCTTGTGATCAGTAAAAGGGGCAGCTTTTATCGCAGTTGTCTGTCCTTTATTCATAAAAACACATTGCTTTTTCATCTTCTTGCTGCACTGCTTGTCAAGTTGCTGGTCAGGGAGTGAAGGAAATACCTCCTTAGATGTCAGGGAAGGTGACATGGCTGTCAAACATGCAGGCAATTCAACATCCCGGGGAGCCGCAGGCTGCCTGCAAAACCAGAGGGAAGTGTGGATGCATTGTGCCAAAGGTAATATTCCTTTCAGTTCGGAGTGAAATGTTAAATTGATTTAAATTAAATTGAGTTAATCACTGTGGAACTGCTGTACTGCCACAAACACTCACCTTTGTTCATAACTGGTCCCAATCCTCATCTCTTGCTGCAGCACTGGGGATCTCCGCGGGGGTCAGGGATTTCCCAGACAGGAATACGGCATCACGAAGCATCTGTGCAGAGTCTGATCCATCTGCTATGTTTGTGTACTTGCTCTGCGTACTTGCCCTACTGTGAGTCAGACCTAAGCAGTAAATCCAACATGCCGCTGTGCGTGCAGAGATTATCTGTGCTTCGTGTGTGCACTTGCAGTGATATAATCATCTGTATGAAAACATACAGATGTTCTTGACCAATAGCTAGGTATGTAGATTGTAATCACATAGCCCAGGAAGTGTGAAGGGACCCAGAGGAGAAAATATGAGAAAACCGTACTCAGTTTAATGCTCCTTTTCCCCGCCTTCGACAGTGTAGAAAGTGCAATTAGTGTAAATGCAAATAGGCCCTGCAGAAATTTCCTCAGCAGAAGTCTAACAGCACACTGCAATCAGACACACAGCTAATCCTGAGCAAACGCTTTCAAGCCTTAGCTGACATGCGGCACTGAGCTAATGTAAGTTATGCAATTACCCACCAAATGGTTATCACTGAACCGATAGCTTATACAGTAGTAGCTTTCATGGCTAATAACCGAAAATAGAATCAGAGCTCACATGAGCTGTGTAACTGTGCACTGTTTAAAACGAATTTCTATTACATGGCAGGATGGGTTATATTTACACCACAGAAGCAGATACCAAACATAATTTTTGCGAAAATGAAATTACTATAATTACTTTGTTTGTGTTGCCTGGAAAACAAGATTTTTAATTTTTATAAGATGTTAAGAGTTTTTGAAATACATAAGGGCATAGAATAATTGGATAAAAAACCCAAATGTGCCTTTTTTAATGAATGCGCATTGGTCATCATGAATGAATAAGCTCGGTAACAAGATTCTTGCCCTGGAATATTGGACATGAAAGTTAATTATCATTTTGCAACCTCTTAAAATGTCTGTAATATTCAGACAGTCAGGATATAGCGATCTCTATGTATGATAGCACATTGCAAATGTTCCTCTCCCATCCTCTCCACATGCTGATCAAATGACGCTTGCTGTCCTGGAACTGTATTTCATCCACATGTTCCGTCCATCCTCACCCACTCTTCCCAAAAACAACAACAGAGAGCTCTGCATGGGTATATTAACAGTGAGAAAGTGATGACTGGTTACATGAGTCTGGACTTGCTCAGGCTCACAGCTGGCCAAACAAACCTCCCTGCATGCTGTAGCCCGTTCTTCTATTGATGAACCACAAGCAACAATTGAGGCATTTAAAAGCAATAAACTAGTTTCTACTAGCCTACGCTTCAATATACTAAGAGGGATATGTCGGAGTGGATAAAGTAGCCTGAGCCCTTCTTCTTCTTTCATTAGCTCTGGCTGGTACCAGGTGGTATGTTCATGGCTGCAGGGCTGACAAGTTTTCCCATTTCTGTTGGGACTGCACCCTGCATATATTTTCCTCTTCAGTAGTCACAGAACTTGCTAGCTGATTAGAACCAAATTTGACAACCCCCAAATATATTGTCCCTGCAAAGTCCCTACAAGTGTCACAAGAACAGTCAGCTATTGGAGGGAACTATAAGTGAGGCTCAGATCTTCAGAAACCGTGGATATTATCTGCAGAAAGAAAGAGAAAATGAGATTACAGCAACGAGTACAAAACAGGAAGTCAGGTTTCTTACAGGACTGTGTCTCTTGGCTTTTTCAACAGACCAATGTTAAGATTTTCTGTCCCCTCTCTAGATTCCCCTGCACTTTTAACCTTCTAGCTCCCCTCCAGAATAATGTTCTGGCAGTAAAAACCTTTGAGGGTTTTATTCTTATCTCAAATTTGATTCAAATCAATTAGTAGGTTCGAAAGCTAAGGGGAAACAGAACTGCATACACAGACAGCTCACTTAAGTGTGTTTCCATCTTAAAAAAGGCTAAAAACGTGAATGAAAGAAGCATTGCAATAATTCTTGTTTTGCATTAAAGATTTTTTTCCCCTGCTGCTCACAGAATAACTCCATTTGTGACAAATGGTTTTGTAAAGGCCAAGGTACTTCTCATGGGCAGTTTACAAAAGTGACCGTATACTGAAAATAGTTTCAGGTTTCTTCTTCTGGCATAGCCTTTCTCTGCTTCTCACTTATCCGTCTGGAAATTTCAGAAATCCTTAAGCTTCAGGTTCACAGAAGGACTACCACGCACAAGCTCATCGTTATTTGCTAATCCTGGGATAGGCTCCTCATACAGTGCAGGGGAGCATTGCGTGCCACAGAGTGGATAAAACAGGAGGGAAGCCAACCTGATGGGACACTCTTGCAACCAGGCTAAAACTCCTGTATTCCACTTCTCCTTGCAGGCAGGTACATGAGTACTTTCACTGAGCACTCCCAGGCCTTAATTTACATTAGAAAGGATATGTCAGCGCTCTTCCTACATTACGCTTTTCTTCAAAATCATGACTGATGTTGGTGTTTACCTGCTTGTAAAATGTTCTTTTAGCTAGAGTGCTCAAAGGAGTGCCAGAATCAAAGATTTTTTCCTCTGGAGATCTGGGGTTTAAATTCCCCCAGGCAGAGAAAGGACAAATAAACCTGTGTCAACTGACCATAATTCGGCTGGGCATTTTTCACCCTTTACCAGGTCCATAAAGACCTCCTTCTTTTCCGGCTATGTTTTAAAAGCGACTGTCATTACATTTTGAATGCAGTTTGGGATCTTCTCAGAACGCTTGTGAGATTAAATTCTTAAGGGGAGATGAGCAGGAAGGGTTCCAGTGTATTGATCCTAATGGGAAACAGAAATGAGATGGGCTTCAAGCTGCGCATTGCTGCCAGCCTGAGGGACTTGCATGAGGAGTTCAGGCATTGCCAGGATGGGCCAGGATAGACCTTCTCAGTGTCTGAGAAGGACTTTCTGGGACTTTAAGTGTTTAATTTGAGTAGCAATGTCCTTTTATTGGCCTGAGAGAATTGTTTGAATTCCTGCATGTACCAAAGAGTACAGTTATACTAAGTGTTTCAGCCCTTTGGAGAAAAAGCCCTGCACCAGGTGCAAAGAAGACACAACCAAGTATCTGCACGCTGAAGGCCCCTGGGACAATGAGGAATTCCAGCCTGCAAACTGCATTTCTTGCTGAAGATAAAAAAAAATCTCAAGATCCCTGCCTCACTATCTTTTGGAGTAAAATACTTTTCCTACCCCAAATCTGGCCATTGTCATGACCCTAAGCATCAGAGGAAGGTACACAAAGCAGAAAGCTGAGACTATGTAGAGCCCTCTGTCAGTGGTCTAACCCCACCGTTGTCCCATTTCCAATTGGTGACCAACATCTGATACTTCAGAAAGTGGTAGATGGGTAGGGAAGTAATCAAAATATATCTTGGAGGCAGAGAGAAGGAATTCTTTCATAGCCTGAAGGCAATCATGTGAGGTCCTCACCACTGATTGCAGGCTGTGATTTGGAGTTTCTCCCACCAAAGGACATTTATCAGCGATTAGATCTTGTCATGCCTTTGTCAGTAGAAGTTTAAAAGCTCTCCACACTCAGATATCCATTCCATGTGCTAACACTTGTACGAAACATCCGAATCACCTCAGGCTTCTTTTTTTCAGTAAACTGAATAAATTATGGTCCTTATGTCTCCCCTCCTATGGTCTGCTTGGCAGCCCACAAGCCAGCTTTGTGGCTCCCCTTTGAAACCTCTCTAGTATTTCCTCAGCCTCCCTTAACCAGCAGGGACCAGAAATGCAAGCCAGCATCTAGCAGCAGCTAACTAATGCCATACACTCACATCTCTACTTCTGCTTTCTAAATAACTATTAAATACTTTTGACAGAGCGCTTAAAGCACTTACTAAAGGTAGCAGGAATAGCATTCCTGAAGGTAAAACTCCACTGCACTCGCAGTTACTCACCCAGAATTCAAGAGGTGCCGGGGTTCAAACGCTGGGTTTGGCACAGGCCTCTGGTGCAATCTTAAGAAATGAATTTGACCTTTCTGTGTTGCCATCGCTCTTACCTCAGCCCCATTTCTGTAGGACATGTACAATACTTGCACTGCTCTGTTTCCACCTGGTTTATCTGCAGGCACATCTGCACAGACGGTAGCTCTGCCCGCACTCTGAGTCAGCAGAGTGAAAGCCTTCTCCAGGTTGGAAGCTGTTTAGACATGTTACTGAAGGCTGTGCCCATGCTAATGTTTCCTGCTTCCCCACGGAGAAAAAAGGCATGTCAAGGAGTTGAATTTACTGTTGTGGGGTTCCTCAAGTGTAAACATCACTAGTGCTTTCCAGCACCCTGGGAGACGCAGAGCCCTGGTGCTGAACCAGTCTCAGGCCTCACATTTCTCTTGTCCAGCACCTAATTCCCCCCTGCTTGGGCTCAGACTGCTTTCCTCCCTCAGCACCTCCCCAGCCCTCCTGGACGGCCGCAGGAAGGTTGCGTTGCAGCAGGCGGATTGAGATCTCAAAACCAAAGGGGCTGGCAGAGGCAGTCCCTCCCCTGTCACTAACCCCACGCTAGGGCAGAAAGCATGTCATTTCCCCGGGGGGCTGGGAACATGCTGTCCCCCTGCGGCCGCAGAGGAATGCTGTCGTGACACAGCAGCACGGTCCTCTCTGATGACATGGAGATTCGTTGGGCTGCACAGAGGCTGGGTCGGGTATCTCCTGCGTGCCCAGCTGCCCCGGGAGCTCTCCTGAGAGTCACGGCTACCGCCACTGGTGAAACACCAAACAAACCTCTTATATGCTGTCCCTCACCCTGCAGTTGCGAGCTCTAACCCTGCAGTGAGTTTAGGATGAAGTACTGTACATGCTCAGTCTATAAAATTACAATTAATTACATGATCCACTGGCAGTGCTGTGGATTTATTACAGCTGGGTAATAAAATGATTTTCTGTAGGTGGAAAGTGCTAAAAGTAATCATCCTTCTTCCTAAAGCCTTTTTCCTTAGAAATAATAAATAATAACAGTGTGAACTACAAGCCCCCTTCTCCCCCCATCACCACTAGTGGTGGAACAATGCTAAAGTCTTTAACTTTCCTAATGGTAAAATGATGGCTAAACTACCTGACACACCTGACTTAAAATAGCCATAGGAGATTCATGATAATCTTTTAAAGTGTAGGTATATCCAGGGACTTCTACTGCACAGAAGCAGAAATCATGTAATGCTTCCTATGACTTACTGTGACTTCCCTGCACTCTCCCTGTGCCGGCTTCTGAGCCTGCAATAGCATTACAGCAGGGTTATGTCCCTGCAGCAGAGGGGATGATAATTAAAATGGTAAACTGGCGAAGGAACATGTAAACTAGTAAAATTCTAGGGAGAAGATTTTGGTATTGTTCCTGAAGCGTGGCCTAAACTCATTTATTCCTCTGTTTATCAATTTAGTCATTTATTTGTAAGGTTTAAGCCCGGGATTTTCTTGTTTAAATCCTCTGAGCAGTCAGCCACCAAGCAGTCTCTGTGATGCTTGTTGTTGTAAATATATGTCTAGACGTAATTTAGATTAATTCACCATAACGATGCTGTCAGTTTGAATATATTACAATGCAAGTGCATAATGTGCAGTTGAAATGCAAACTCCAAACAGGCTTTGCTCTGACCTGCCTGGTGTGTCTTAATAACTGCAATTATTCTAGTAGGAAAAGAAATAGGGAGCATTTTCTTCCCTCACTTACAAGGGGAAGCCTTTACAGAGATGCATGGGGTTTAATGAACTCAGACCATATATGTTCAGGGGGTGATCCTGTAGTTTTGCATAGCTTCCCCTTTAACAGCCACTGATCCTCTTTGATTCTTCTTTTCAAAAGGGTTATTGAGAAAAAGCAGTGAACACCGTTTTGGTATTCATCCCCAACAGGTGCTCAAGAAACCATTAAGCAGTGGCCACTGTCATCTTTTTGTGCAGGTGTGGCAGTCTGAGAAAATTGGTCTTCCTATCCCCATCTTCAATAATTTTTTCACCACTTAAGACTCATCCTTGGGTGCTTGGCTTGAAAACAGCATGCAGGGAGTGATTGCTTTAGAAGGCATCCTATCATGGTATTTTTAAACGTAATTGAACATTTCTGAGGTCCTTTCCTATGACACTTACAGAAAAGCCTCTGTGTAGGGTCTAACCCTCTTTACTGAACCGGTTTGAATGTGTGTCTCTCAATTTCTTGCTCCTTCTGCTATTATTTAACAAAAGTAAGATCACATAAGGGCAGAGAGTTACTTTGCATCAACTTGAACGAGAGCCAGGCCAGGCCACGCCACGTGTCTGAGAAAATTCTCATCTGTAAAGTATTTTAGGGTACATTTTAATGACTTTTTGAAGCTTCTGTCAAGCTTCTTGTTACAGAATGTGAGAAAGTATTATAGCTTGTTGTGTATGGGCAGTTCCCATCTAAAGACAATTTCATTGCCGTACAACCAGAGACTCTATTCAACCCACCACATGTGCAAAACACATTTATGACTGAGTGGAAGAGACAATTAAAGCCCTTTGTAGTAAGAGAGAGTGGGAGTTTCTAGAAGTTGCTGTCCCGGGCAATTGGCCACATGGCAAACCATGGCCACAGCTAAGGCACGTGGTGTGAGAGGTCTCCTTGTGCCTCTTGAAAGCCGTAGCACCAGAGACTGTGAAAGAAGAAAGCAGATGGTAAGAAAAACGTTGTCACCTTCATCCAGGGTGGAAAGCCAGAGCTTCTTAGGGCAAGAACTCTCTGGAAAAGCAAACCTGGGAACAGAGGGCAGGGAAAGCGCTGGCTGCTCTTTGATCCTACTGTACTTAAGGGGATAAACTCCATATACATTCTCTGACAATGACTGGGATTGCAAGGAAGGGAAATGTCTGATTTATATAGTCATTTTATACCCATTGCTAAAACGGTTCTGCCTGAATGTTAGCTAGTTTATCAGGCTAATTGGGTGATATGTGTGCGTAGACATGCATATATATATATATATGTGTGTGTGTGTGCATTTATCTACGTTGACTCTGCTCTTATAGTATGTTTTGATTCTCTGGGCGTTCCCAGGAGATGTTCAGTTCCCTCTGCTGCCATCTTGCTTAGTGGAAGACGTGGCTGCTTGGCATCTCCCAGGACCATGTCCATCCCAATTTACACCTTAGGAACTGATAATTTGAAAGTGTGATACAATCAGTGATGAAATGAAGCTCCCAGACCCCTCTTGTACATAGTACATGTCCTGTCCTAGAGCAAAAAGTTATAATATCAGCTATCTACTTTGGGAGGTGGATAAATTTTACAATTTCAGAGCAAGTGAATCTGAGGCACATAAAAAGTTAAACGACAATCTCTGGACCACACAGGATCTCTGTTCTTGATATAGACAGAGAATCTAGGACTTAGGAATCTGGTCTCACGCTTTGACCAAAGTCCTTCAATACCCTTTTAACATCCTCCTCGAAAGCATGTGGTTCAGAAGGTGTGAAGGTTAAAGGAAGAACAAGTCTAACCTCCTCTAAGAGGGCTTTTTACAAATTCTCTCTCTTGGAAAGAGCAAAGAAATCTGTTCCAAATTCATTCTGATGGCATGAAATCACTACTGACTTTGCAGGTATGAATCTAAATAAGCAGCGCATGCCAACCCTGCAGTACTGCAAACAGACTTCTCACGTGCCTGCTTACATAAAACCCTTCAGGTAAAAGAGTTACTTTACCCAGAACATTTCGTAAACCATTAATCTAATTTATCCTTGCATGAAATGTTAGTCTTAGAAATGCTCTTCCCCTCACCTTTCCAACAATGAACAAATTACCCTATTAACTAGCTGCTTTCGGGTGCCTGAAAGACACAGTCCCCTTCCACATTTTGGTTGAAATTCTCAAAAATACTGCCTAGCTTTTGTACAGTTGTCTTCAACTTTTCATTCTAAGTATTCCAGTAATTGTGGAACAATACTTATCACGAGTATGTTACAAATTTCTACAGGAAATCAAAGAGCTATATTATTATGCATTATATTATACATAAGGTGCAGGCTTGGTCTAATCAGATTACCACAGAGCCATTTGGTTATAAGTTCTCTGCTTTATTTTTTTTAGACATAGAGCACTATCACAGTCTAAATCCTTTGGCTGCCACAATCTAAATCCTACAGAATACTTCTGAGCAGCCTAAATCCTGTAGATCACTTCTAAGCAATTATTTCAGGTAAATACATTTCAGCATGAAATGTCATAAAAGCTGTCTTTGATTCAAAGTGAAAAACAGGGAATTTATTTGGGATGCTTACTAACAGGAGGAGGTGCAGGGTTCCACGGGGTCCAGTGAGTGAGTTGCAATCAACTAATGTATTTTGTAAATGTGCAGTCCTCTCTTATCAGATTCAAGTTTGTATAGAAAGAAAAGAGATGGCAAAAATTGCATTAAAATTAAAACTGTTTTGTTTTTTTTTTAGTAATTTATTCTTTTTAAGCTCTCAAACACCTGAAAAACTACCAGAAGTAAAATTTTTACACAATTTCTCTTCTAAACATTTCTTTCACTAGGCTGATTTTATGTTCAAATGAAATAAGGCTTATAAGCTCTGGTCCTTCTTACCGCTATGTAATTTCCAAACATTAAGCTCAAAGATATTTCCAAGAACAGTCTTTGCTCAGTTTTCCATGGCTCTTCCTACCACTCTCTCCTGTCAGAAGACACTTGATGGAATAATTACCAAGCAAGACGATATATCAGGTTGATATGATCTCAATGGTCCTGTTCGATGATCTCAAAGGTCCTTTCCAACCATGAAGATTCTATGATTCTATGATTCTATGATATCCAGTCACCGTTTTCCACCTCTCTCGGCATGCCCAATCAACAGAGAACGCACCGTCAAGCAACAGCAGCAGCACTCTGTGTGCCGGAGGGGCTCCCGTAGAGTTTGTCCCAGGACACTCAAAGGGTTAAAACTCACACAGTAATCTCTCCATACTATCACAGGCAGTTAATCTTATTTAAAGGAACACATTTTGCCTGTAGACATCACAGCCTCTCGGGGTGTGACCGGGAGAAGGGTGGGCAGAACAGAACATGAGTGGCCAGAGGGGCTTTGCGAGCGCAGGGCACAAGGGAAATGTCTGGGCGAGCACTGCCTGCAGCCTCCCCGGGCCGGGACACAGCCCACGGGTGACCTCCTCATCCAGGCAAGGAAAGGAGCACCTGACTCTGTCCCCACATACCTCACTGCTGCTCCCCGCCCCCTGCACGATGTCAAAGAAGCCATAGCCCTAGCCAGATTGCTGGGGGACTGGCTGTCAAAACGCCCAGGGGCTTCAGCGAGACCAGGATTTCACTCCTGTTTCTCAAAGAAGAGAAATGTAATCTGCTACAGGGAACTGTTGATGCCTCCTGGTAATGTTTTAGAGCCCCCGCCACCCCCCCCGCAACCTTCCTTCTGCTGGTACAAGAACCATTTGCTCTACAATGTCTGCAAAATCAACCCGAGCTTTACAGAGAGATTTCATTCTCTAGAAGGTGATTATGAAGTACTTGCTAATTATAGGAACTGCATTAAAGCGTTCCCAAAGAATGTATCAGCGTAAGGGCAGAGAGAGCTATTCCCAAGAAGTAACATGTTAGGCTACTGGACTTTTCTTTTTTCTGCTAGCTGAGCATCCTCCAGCAATATGCATTTACTTTAAATTTATTTATCTGAATGCATTTGAATTGATTATTGTCAGTATACTTCTATCACAGGGAATTATGGTGCATAATTGTAACTCAGGCTGTGTTGCCTGGTTGGAAGCGGTCAGACAAGATGCAGATTTTATTCCCTGAGTGAAGAATGCAAGTATTTCCATAGCGAAGCATTCATGTTTAAAGTAAAGTCTCCTTGAGTGTGGGTGTTTATAATTCCAAATTCCTTTAGAGCAAATATTTGTGTATATAAAATTCATTTGCAAAACATTTGACAGGATGTGTGCAGAAAATAAAGGTCAAACCCATAAAAGTGTACTGAAAAGAATAAAAGTAAAGTCCTTGAAGTATGGTGTTTGAGTGTTGGTGTGCATGTGTTACAGGTACGGGCCATTTGGAAAAAAAAAATAATTGTACCTGTGTGGATGTAAACGTGCAGCTCAGGAAATACATGCATTGTGGGTTGCTACTCCCATAGCCCATAGAGAGAGTGTGTGTTCGCACACGTGCACGTATGCATAAAGGAGAGGGAGAGCGAAAATGAGGGAGAGAGTGGGAGGAAGATAAGTACAGAGCCAGAATACTTTTTTTTTTTTTTCTCCCATCAAGATGATTATAGTGTCCTTCGAAATGAGAGGGCTCTATGAAAGATTTTCACTTAAAATGAAAGTTCCCAGGGAAAGCTCATTCTCTCCTTCTCTCATTAGTAGGCAGAGAAGTCTTTAACATAATTGATAATCTAGCACAGAAAAGCAGAGGAGTGTATTTCCCTCCCAAGTCAGGCAAAACATTTCACAGGCATGTGACTGTCTGAAGTTAAAGAAGAAAAAGAAACAGCAAGACTTTCAGAGGACTGTGAACATAGAGGTACAAATACTAATGCAACTCAGAAATACTTCTGATTATTTGGGGGTAACCTTTAGTATAAGACTCCTGTGATAGTTTCATGTTGGAGTCAGTGTCCTCTTTTCTCTACCAAATGTTTTTGGGTTGGATTTTTTTTTCCTTAAATCTGCACTTTAATCCCCCAAATAGACTGGCTGTGTGTGTGAGAGGGAAAAATCTTTCTTACCTGCCTGTGTCTAGATGTTGAGGATGGCTCCATGTGCTCTGTCATGCCCCAAATGCTCCCAGCCATCTGCTGAACATGCCTGCAGCTTTGGCACACTGTCAGCAGTCGCGAACCGAGGCAGGTCTCACGGCTGCCCACTGCTTATCCCTGCGATTTGGGTTGAATCCATCCTGCAGCCTCAGTGTGCAGCGAGGAAGACTCACATCCGAGCAACTCAAAAGAAACATGGAAAAATTCTGAGCTCCCCAACCCAGTTTATAAAACCCCGTCCAGCAGCCCTCACTTCTACAGAGCTTATGAATGATTGAGTCCTATTCCAAATTAAATGAATCCGTGGTGAATAAATATTGTCATTTTAATTATCCCACTCATTTAGGGCCAAGTCATCACCTAAAATTTTCACTTTGATCAATACATCAGAGCCTAGAGAATTTCCATAGCCTTTTGAATCTTATCTAAGAGATTCCACTGGTCAAGTTTTATTAATTTCTCCAGTTGCACTTGCTCTTTTCCTTTTAATATGCTGCGCAAATGGATTTTGTGGCAGCTTCCTTTTCAGCAGTGAATATTTTACAATCCTTGGATTTAATTAGCTGCATTTCCATGTTATTACACAGAGGTAGAAGCTACTATTCAGTGACAACAACAGAAATAAAGACTAAAGGAAGTAAACAAACACCCTCTATTTTCTTCAAGGAAGACTCAGCTAGCACAAAGGGGAGTTGCAGGTCCTTTTACTGCCACAGCCAAGAGCACAAATCAGACACTGATGCTGACATAATGAGCAATTCTGTACGCTTGGGAAACTATCATTCAGCTAGTTTGCATTACAAAAGAGTCAAAGTTGTTTAATGGACAAATATGGGTTGAGACATGGTAGGTCTAAGGCACGGCTCATCTGTGTCAGGTATGAAATCAGCTGTCTAATATTAGATGCCAAGTCTCCTGGCATAAAGCAGTGTGAATTCGGAAAGACACTTTTCCCCGTTTTCCAGTATCATCCCTGTGGTTGCCAAAATATGTATGAACTGTAGAAATTTTATGTGCCAGAACAAAAGAATGAGGAAAGACAGGCTGATTTACTGCCTGTAGTAAGGTAGCGGATGTATGGAACGCACTTTTATGAAATATAACAAGAAAATATATGACATAATTTTTACAGAGCCATGTGTCTTGTAAACATACTGTCATTCCTAACCTATACTGCCCCACCTTTTGCTGCACTTTTATCAATCAAATCACAAATGCAAGCTGCATACTTACTAGTTTTATCTCTTTCCTCGTTAGTATCTGCAATGCTACCAGATCAGAACAGTAGTGATTTACATCTATTTTAGTCCAAATGCAAGGCTATAAGGACAGAACAAAGCAAAAACAACCCCTGTGAGATGGGCGCACTAACTGTTATTTAAGAAGACCTTTTCTGCACTTGCTTTCCAGTTTGTATGTCTATACAACTTTATGTTGTAAATACATTGAAAACCAAAATTTTCTTTCACTTCACTGTGTTACATGAGAACTCCTCAATATTAGTGGTGCCAGAAGTCAGCTTGTCTATAGGCAAACTGCTGAGGTTTCTACCACTTAAATGTAAGACTCATTATTAGCAGTTATTTCAGCACGTTCACAGTATATTACTCAGCAATTCTGATTTAGTCTAAAAGAGGGAAATGAGACCTCTCTCCATTCACCAGTCCTTTATTGTGATAAATTATGGACATTCGACAGTTATAAAAATATTCCTTCAAGGCTGATGAAAGAAATGAAATAAAATTAAAATTAAAAAAATATAAACCATTTTAATTCCTCTGAAATCATACAGGACTCATAGGAAACAATACATCAATTTCATTTCAAGCCTGCAAAGTTTAGTAGTGGGGCTGGCAGAATAAAAACGGATTATTTTGAAAAACATACCATATCAAAGGTAGTTTCATTTGGAAGGAATCAATTTCTGCAGGACTGCAATGTCTTATTTCACTTGTTACCTTTTGGTAGCTTTTCCAAAAACAGGAGAATTGTAAATGTATGATGTAGAAAGGCAAAAAAGAAAATGCAATAGAAGAGGAGAAGTGAAATACAAGCAAGCGCTTTTTTAACCTGTATTTTTTTATTTCACTCAGTGTTAAAGAAAGATAGCATAAAATGGGAGGAGGAGAGGTATTTAGTCCTTTCCTGCTGGAATAATTCAATATAATGTAAGCACTGAGATCAGAGTTTTTTTAACTTGCAACCAAGGACCCCTCAGGGAAGGTAACCCTACCCCAAAACTTTCAAAAGCCCAAGCAGACCAAAGACAGAGAGACCACTGGGAGAGGGGTAAGACTCTGCTGGCACCCAAGTCCTGGTGCGATTCTAGTCCCCCGCTGCCTCCCACTTCACTCACAGAAGCACTTATCGCCTGGAGGAGTGCTTGGTGGACAATGGCATGGGGAGGAGATCCTGGAGCTCAGGTGATGGTTGTCATCAGGTCAACAAGCACCTTTGAGACAGAGAGCTGAAGACTGTATCTGCGCTCCGTTTTGTCACTGCCGCTCACTGAGTAGTCGCTCTCACTAAAGCTCCCTTATTTGCTCTTACTTACAAACGTGACCTTCTCAGGGTTCAGCTCATAATTGCTTGCATTGAATTTCCATAAAGCTGGGCAATGATCAAGACTTCAGTTTTCATGGAGCTCCAGGGGGAGTGTCTAAAATTGACATTGAAGCTAAGTACATTAGATTAAAAGACACAGCCGTATGTAATAAATCCCGAGTCACATTGCTGTAACATCAGAAGAACATTCTGAAAACAAGAAATTTTTCCTGAACTCTGAAGTGGTGTGTGGCTCAATATTTATCATCATGAAGTGGAATTTTCATGCATAATGACAGGAAGCAGCCAAACTTCAGCATGTTTCATCCAACCACATATAGAATTTTGATTCTGTTAAACAGCATAACATAATGCCTGTTCTGGATGAAGCCTGAGCAGTTGCTGATCTTTTCTGCTGTTGGTTTTGTGATCCTTATAGCTCCTGCCCTGATGTCTGGGTCTGTATCAGATGGCAAACTCCTTTATCATTACATTATTTTGATTTTTTATCTGATTTCCTAGCTGGTGCCACAGCGAATATTAAAAACGGCAATTGTGGAGATGAAGAAGACATTAGAACATTTTTGACCACAAACTGGATGCTTGTTATCTGAAGGAGGTTGTTGTGGTGCCTTTTTCTAGGAAACAGTATACTGGAGGTGTGAGTCCTCTTAGATAGAGCCATTCCTTTTCTAAGAAATTAAGTTGGGAATACAATGCCTTAGGAATCCATGCGGTATTCAGGACAGTTGAGAGTTCCTTTACAGTCCATCAGAAAAATGTCCCAGAAATGTCCATGTTCTTCTAATGACAGATTAGACACTATTAGATTTCTTTCTTGCATATGCTACACAATCTATTGATTGTAGTTATTTCTTATTTATTTTTCAGGAAAGTGAAGCAAGATTGGAACTTACTGGTTTTCAGTTTATCCTGAATGCTGGCAGCCAGAGTCTGAGCACCTGCATTAACTTGGACATGAACATCCCCCACAACTACACATAATTCTCATCAGCTGTTACAGTGCCAAGAGAGCATTTGTCTCCCTCAGGAGTGACTTGCAGGAAGATTTGCAAGATTATTTAGTGGGTGGGAGTATTTTAGCCTAAATTCTATGTAGCCCCAATTCAAGCCTGTCCAGATCCTGCAGAAAACTCAATCAGATTTGAATATTTTCAGATTAAGTGTGAGGTTTCCAATATGGGTGATGGAAACAGAGACCTTGGTCAAAGGGAGTTAGGCTAATTCAGCTAAGCGTAGCCATCTGTGGGATCTGTCCGTGAGTGACAAGGTGACCCTTATTGGTTCTCAGTAGGTTGAAAGACTGATGATTTGAAGCCTTTGTTCCTTTCCTTGTTAGACATCTGAGAAGGTCACGGTTTGCCCTAAAAGCACTATTATGCGGCCTTTTGTGCTCTCAAATGTCCTGTTGAACATGTATGAGTCTTACTCCATTAATAAGTGGCAGATACGTATCAGTATGTTAACGATTCCTGGCTCCACATGTCCATCTTCTCTGACTTATGCCACACAGTGAAATGAAGGACATGGTGCCTGCACAGATTTAGTGTCTGCTCTGCAAGCAGTAGCTGTCTGGTTCCCCCTCCAGATAAATCATGCATAACACTACAGGGTTGGTGGGACAGCTGGCAACAGTTCCACTGTGTTGCTGTTCCAGAGGCACCAGATATTTTCATTTATTGTCTGGCTCTCTTCCACTTACGAGGACCCTTCCAACTGCTGGTGGTGAAGGGGTACAAGCCCTCATTGCAGTGACTTTGAGTAGGTCTACACGGCATACAGGGAGATTGCTTTGTCTGCCCTTTGAATAAACCAAACATTGAGTAGCCATGGACTCATGGGGCTCAAAGCCAAGACGTAGTGCTGGATAACAGTGCTGGTCCAGTGCCTCCGGGCATCTGCTGGCCAGTAACCCTGAACGTGGTTGTATCTTGCCTCAACACACAGCGTAGGTGTTGCCTCACTTGCCAAAAATCTTACTCACTTTGGGAACAGGCTGCTCTCATGCTCACGACAAAAACCTGCCGTCTAATTCCCTGTGAAATTGAAGCTGATTGATAGAGCAGATAGCTGCCTCTGACTCAAGTCTTGGTACATTGAACTACTCCTTTGATGCTTAGGTTTGGTTGATGATAAGGATCCATGGGAATGTTTTTGCTTTTGTCATGTAGTCCCTGCACTGATTTCAGAGCTGTTATTGGAAAGGCAGTTTCTTTTTGGCCACGATGACACCGTGGTCTTAACTAAAGACATCCAAGCAAGCAGTGAGTAGTTGAGAAGCTACCTGCATCAATATTATTTTAAAAATTCTGTTTGAATGTTCCCCAGCCAGATTTGCTGTCCTGCTAAACGTGGTATGAATTATAACATTCCTCTTGGCATGTGGGAGAGCATAGGTCAAAAAGTAGTATATTAAATGCTTTTGTGTAGGAAACTTGGTCAATTACTTGGGGTTCCAAATTAATTTATTTAACATCAAAAGAACTGCATATAAAAAAATCATGAAACCAGCACTGGAAGTGTATAACAGAAAATGAAAGGATTTGCACATGAAATACACACTGATGGATCAACTGTCTATCACTGGATGACAGAGAAAGTCTTAACATCATGCAATAGCTATTTCTACAATGTAATAAGGTCTAGGAAAAGAAAGAGTGCAAAATGTTAACCATTTAAAACTTAAATCTGTCTGAAATGACACACTGAAAATATATGCCCCCAAATAAAGAATTTGTAAGTTTGGATAGGTTTCATAGTACTGACATTGTCTCATGACTTCTAACTAGAACCAGTATGCTGAGATAATCAAATGCTGACATGTGTGTAAGAGCTGAATGCAAAGCAGTTTTCTGATCTGTAGGAATTTTTGAGATTTCAAAGCCTACTCAGGACAAAAAGAAAAAAAAGACATTCTGTGGGATGTCACAATAATAAAAAAGATTGTTTTAATCAAAACATTTTTTCTGACAACTGACTTCTATTTTTTAAAGTTTTTTCATTATATATTTACGAAAATTGCTGAACAGAAAAGGAATTTTATGTTCAGAAAAGAAGACTTTTCCTTTAAAGAACCAAAAAGAGGTATTTTGACAATTTAGAATTTAAATTATTCTGAGACTTACTAAAACCAACCCTTTTCTGTGAATAGTTTCAGTTTTGACAGATGGAATTTTGTAATGAAAAGTGCTTTTTACTGGAAATGCTTTAATTAGTTTTACCTTTCTTTCCTTTCATGGCAGTGTCTGGCTTATGACATTCTAACATAATAAGAATTCTCTTTAGATTCCTAAAGCATTATCTGCATCGTTTTCCATATGTTAATTTTGTTTATGATAGATTACAATCAAATTTGCTAATTATATTTTTCCAGCATCGTCAGACATCTCTGTATGTTTGATCAAGGATGCGGTTTGACATAATCAATTATGAGATGTGCCTCAGCACTAATGTTAATTGATAATGGATATTTTTTACATTATCTGAACCAAGACATTTATTATAACTGATCAAAGAAGTTTTTCAGCCTACCTGGAACTCCATGACATACTGAAAGATGCAGATATATTTACCATAAATTCAACCTTTATGAATGCAGAATTATTGAAATTTCAAGGAGATAAATATAAGATTGCTGAAAAACCTTCAGCGAAAACCACAAATCACAAGAAAGAAATTTGAGGACAGATTTTTTTGGTGGCACCAACGTCCCAGCTTTGAGATTATTAGAAGATTGCAAGTCCTATGTAGGGATGAACAGACTTTTAGAAGTACCAGTTTCTCCAGTTGAGACCACTGAGATCTAAAATAGTGGCACATCTTGTTCAGTGCTGTGCTCAAATATACAGAAGTGAATGCCTGTGTCACATGGATGATTTATAACATGAGCAGCGAAACGTGTCTTTTACCAGGCTACCTAGTCATTAGTATTTATGAAATGTAAGCATAGGAAAAGCTTCTAAATAATCCAGGTTAAAATCGTTCCACTTTTCAATGTTAATATGTTATTTTTTTCATCCAGAGGTGTGTCTCACATAAAAATTGATTAGCAATGCTAGCTAAATGCTAAAGCATATTACTGCTGATGCCTACAACTGTTACTCAGAAAAATGCAAGTCTTTTTGTGGAAGAGTATTTAAAATGAAAAGGCTGAAGTCATCTGGAAAAACAGCTTCATTTGGGGTGTTAATTTTCTCATATCTTGGAAATCTGTTTCATTTTCACAGAAGTATGCCCAGAAAGTGGCCTGACACATTTTTCTCACACTTTCATACTACAGAGAGTTGATCTCGAGGAAACTGAATGCTTCTCACTCCAGTGATGTGAATATTGACTTCACAGTTCAATCCTGGTGTCGATGACATGGAAACAACACCCTTGGTCTCAGTTGCAAGTCTCCCTGATTTGGGCCACAATTACATGGTGTTCTCAGTCACTTCATGCCCCTATCTGTTGACATTAATTACAAATACTTCTTCCTTCACAGTGCTCTGTGTAACTACCCTATGGTTTCTATGGAACTAGAGGTGTAGAGTTGCTCCCCTCCTGCACCACCCAATAACTACAGTATTCTTGTGTAATAGGAGAGGACATTGGAAAAGCTGTAAAGGAAGCACAGCTGATAAACTTCAGATTGTTATTACTATTATGTATTCTATAAAGCTCTCAGGCCTGTAGACATTGGATGTAGAAATCCAAGAAAATGAGATCCCTGCTATAAACAGTTCAGAGTCCTAAACCTCTGTCTCACCAGTGCAAACATACAGGAGAAATGCCAACAACTGTAACATTCAAAGTTATACCAATAACCACCTCGGTGGTGATCTTCATGGATGAGTGTGAAGCAAAATATGTTACAGAAGGGAGAAGGTCATGAGGAATGTGATTTATGCATTTAATTACCTTAGGAACAAGTTCATGAAGATCTTTCCAATGATGTTTTTTTCATTCCAGGTGTTCAGTGCAGACATGCTCATACTTTGTAGGCAATTACTAGATAAGCTCTGTTAGGAAGTGGTAGAAGCATTCTGCTAGGGAACAGTGGCTTTCTGTAAGAGGAAAAGCATTAGAGGACATGTCAAGTGCAGAAGTCTGCTGAGCAAAGTAAAAAGCATGAGTTGATATTTCTCCTGGGATTCTGCACAGAACAGTCAGGACTTACCAAGCTACCCAAAACACTGCATTTCTGTTTGCTTTTCCACCTCAATCAGACTGTTTCTGTTGAGTTTCTCTGGATTTTGAGAATCAGGCAATATGAATCACCGTTCTGGGAAAGCCTAAAGAGATGTGATTGCGTGATGCTAGTCAAGGAATATAAAAACTACTGCAGACACGGACACAGTCTGAAAACATAGCAGAAGCCTCTGAAAATGGAGTCATTTTTCTGCCAGAACAATTATGGTGTAATCAAAGTTTCATTATAAATGAAACTGCAATTCCCACATTGCACATATGAAACAATTAGTGACTTTAATTTACTTTGCTATAAATGGAGGTTTGCTATAGCTGAGTTTATTGTGAAAACAGAGTCAGGTAATTCAGTCATAACGTTACCTGAATGTTTTCAAATTGCCTGTACACAAATATTTTCTGATACAAGCCTCTTTTGCCTTTCAACCACCAAAAGCATAGTCTTCTGGAGAGGCAGCTTATCCCCTTTTTCCCTAAGAATATGTTGAGTGTTCATGTGGACCCCACTGCTGCTCAGCCCAGGTCTTCAAAGCAGACAAAGGTTGGCAGACCTGGCAATATAATGCAAAAATCAGCCAACACCATTGCCACTCAGTTTGCCCTTTTGCAGGGCTAGATGATGATTTGGATTGCCAGAGTGTGTGTGTCAGTGTTACACTGTGCCTTGAGAAATACCACTTGCAAACACTCCTACACAGACAGCTCATACCTTGAGTCTGACTGCAACGGGAGTCAGCAAAGCTGCAAGTTCGGGAGAGAAGCAATGGAGGCTGGGTGGATCTTGGCTCTGTCTCCCCTACACGGCAGCCGCTGTAACTGAACCGCATGTGGGCTGCTGCAATTTTTAGGTGTTATGAGCCAATATTAATAAGCTATGTCTCCATGCCCCCTCCCCAACCAACTGAAGAAGCAAATGAGTAATTGTGACTCATCTGATGCTTCTCAGGGATCAGGTTTCTTGGGAATATTTCTAAGTTGGTGTCGGTCCCATTGGAGTCTTTTCCTCACCTCTGTGCCAAAGAGTCATAAGCAAGCCCTTTTTAGATGACCTACATGCTATCGGCTACATGCTAATGACTTTTGTACCTTTTGGGTATTTGTCTTGATTCTATATGGCAAGGCAGAGTGAAACAAAGGAATTTTAGATCCTAAATGAAATATCTTTATTTACTTCACTGGAGTGGCTGGAAAACTTCCATTCTAGTTAAATGCTTTTTTAAATAAACATGGGAAAAATTGTTACAATACAGGGAGAGTGGAGGCACTGGCCTAGAATACACCTTGAAGAAGAATCAAGAGGGAGATGTCCAGAGGTAGTCCCCCAAGGGCCGACTCACAAGGGAGAAGGGCCAGCAAAAGCTGAGCATGCTAGTCACTGGGTTTCATAAGGGCAATCCTCTACAGTTCATGCCTAATGGCTCTGCGGTATGAGTGAAAAAGGCGACTGGAGCAGAAACAACAACCTGGGAAGTGAGCAGATGATAACACTAGCCGCTCTGCAGACAAAAAGATCCCCCCAAAAATAAAGGACAATGAGACCTCACATCTAACTACTGTGACAATCAGTAGATTTTTTTATTTTTGGCCTAGAGGGATGGTTGCTATAATTCGTTTCTCCACCTGCTAGTCAGAGCGAGCAGATTTCCACAGCATGAGTGCTCAAGCATGTGTGCTGAGCCTGCTGAGGAAAATGAACAGCGTCTCCATGTAGGACCTGTGTATACCTTCCCATAAAGTTGCCCTTGACAGCACTGGCAAATGTCCTAGAGAAGGGTATGCCCTAGTTGTAATTGTTTTTTTTTTAAGCAAAACATGCACATTTAAATAAACCTGAAGTAGAAAGCTTAGACTACCAAACCCATGCAAAATGACAGTGTCTTCCACTGAGCTTGTTTATTTTCAATGTCATTGAGAACCACTAATGATTCCATGTCCGAGCTATCAGTGGTGGAACGGCAGACCAAGTCTTCTGTGGGTAACTAGGTATTATTAAGGATTTCAGTCCTGTCTTCTCAAATAAACAGGGCAGCTGCTAACCCTCCCCCACCCACAAAAGACCATGGATTTTGTTTAAATCCGTCCCAGCTTGGCCCTTTATCAATGTCTGTCTGCTCGGGAACTGTACAGTTCATGAACCCTCATCCCTGCAAAGGTTGTGACATGGCCCTATCCTGGTGGACGGCGGCGGAACTAAGTGTGAGTGAAATGTAGTCATGACAAGACCTTTATTTCAGTATTAAGGCTTTTCTATTTATCATATGCAAAAATATTTTGTAGGGGTTTTACTTCCCTGCAGGGGACCTACCTGAGAAGCTCCATGTGTCCTCCGGGGTGGCACAGCCAGCAGCGCTTTGCTAGGAGCCGGGAAAATCCCCCTGATGCCGAGCTGTGCCACACAAGCGCTGTGCCCGGCCAGGCACCTGCGGGTGAAGGAAGGAGGGAGAAGCCGCAGGGTGAGCGGGCACAGAGACCTCATTCAGCCCCGGCGCCGACCCTGGCAGGCTCTGCCGTGAAGGCACTGCTGGGGCTGAAAGGAGGTTTCGCTTTGTGAATGGATTCAAGGAATGAAGCAAGGAGCCAGGGAAAATTATTGACTCAATAAGGTTTCCATAAAATTCAATTTTTTTCCCACTAATGCTTTTTGGCTCCCTATCTCTAAAAACCTTACAGATCAATCAAGATACAGTTAGGAAATCTAATTAAGTGCCTGCGGTAATAATGATGACCTTCCTCTATCGTGTTTTTTTCTAGATTGGACTTTTCTGGGAAAAAGAGTCCTGGCACAAACGAAGCATCTCTGTCTATTCCAGTGAAATTTTGCTTGCTTTAGAACCAGATCTCCTTTCTCTCTTTTGTGAATGTCAGTTTTATTTTATTTCATGGTTTCATGTATCATTTTATTTTCATCCCTCCTCTAAGTAATACTCGAGGAAATGAGACGCCTGAAATAATCAAACAGCAAAAGTCAAGTATGCAAAAATTAAAAACCAGCTACCCACTTGGGCTCTTTAGTTAAACTGACTGATCTTGGTCATGAAAATTTTCACGGTTTGAATTCTGCTCAGGTCAGCAGCAAGCAAAGCTCATTATTTTCTGGTGATTGTTTTGTGGCCTATAGGATATAGATGGATGTTTTCTTCCTGTGGAATAGGTTTTATATCTTCAGCTCTCTGTAGGCTGGAAACGGGAACTACATGCAGCTGCACAGAAGGGGATTTCAGCTCACCTATGAAATATGGAACAATTGCTTCCAGGCCTGGAAGGATTTCAGACTATCAGACCTTCAAATTGCTTCTGATATTGTGTATGAATAAAAACTGTTGTAAGCCATTTTTAAGAAGTTTGAACTGCTGGAGAGCAGTTAGATCTCCTTTTCTGTTCAGCCAGCACAGTCTGCAAAAGGCCAGCAATAGTCAATTGGGTCAAATGAAGGAAGGGCTGGAGTGCTCTGGCGGAGGCCGGACCAGTGCCCCAACCTGTGCCATATTTCTGGGCAGCCTTCTTCAGAAGGATTTTCTTTCTTCATCTCTCACTGCTGAGGAAATCCCACTACCCTCTTCCTTCTGCCTTCCTGCAATGCCGTGGGTGTTATGCTACCACGGGAAAGTACCATAACTTTCCTAGGGTCCCATCATGTTTTAGTTTTTCCCTAAATAAAACCAAGTTTGACCATCACAAGACTTTCTGAGCACTGTGAAGAGCCCCCCAAAATACTTCTCAAAGGAGAAGGATGAAACGCACAAGAGTGGACATACTGCTAGTTTTGAGCAAGCTTCCAAAGTGCTAATCATGCTTTTCTTTCTTCACAACAGCTTTTAATGTTGGTCTTTTATTGCTAGGCATTATATTGCCGGCTTTAATTTCTGGTTTGTGAACGTGGTGATTGTACGTGGGTGCTGTTACCATGTCAGTCACTTCCCCATTCCTCGCGGCAACTGGGAGAGCAGGGAGCAAGCACAGATGAAGAACCACAGGAACATCTGGCCAACAAGCAGCACCATGCAGTCCATATGATTTTGGGTTGTATATGATCGGGAGCAGGGGTGGCAATGAAACACAGTGGCAAAACCAATATAGGAGCTAGGGATCAAGTGCTGCTTGTGAGTGATACAAGATGAAGAACGCATGAGAGCTGGCGTAAGGGGGTTGTCTGCACAATGGGGTTACAAGGTAGAAGCTGACCAGGCTGGTAGCTAGAGGAGCAACCAATGAAGCATCAAGAACTGCCCTAAGGCAGAGCTGAGATGAAAGCCATACGCAGACTCAACTAGTCCCATTTTTGGAGACAGAGTGAGGACTGGAAGGGTCAAAAGTTCATTCTTCTGTCTTCGGTTTTCATTCTTACTGTCTGAGCTGTTCCAGTGGTACTCCATGAAATGAGCTGTGTCATTCTTCATCGTTGGATACCAGGGTAAAATATCAGATCCATAGTTGCCGGAAGCTATCTACCTTTCGCTGCCCACAAAGGAAGGAAGAGGAGGGAAGGCGCGCTCACTGACTCTGAGCAGCTGTGTAAGAACCCATAACTGGCAAGATACTAGAAATTATTTGCAACACGTGCTTTTGGCCCATGCCAGAGAGGTAGGCAACTTTGAAAGCACAGCAAAGGGAATCACGTGAAGGGTTGTGATACCAAAAACCTGAGACTTCACATTGAACGTTTTTCTTAGGCAGGGGGAGAAGAAGAATTTACTTGTTTCCTGGACTGATTTATCACCAGTTACCTGTTACACTGCACTTGTAAGCATTTAAAGGCAAGGCCAATTGTTGGGATGCTTGGTTTGTAAACGTCATGGCAGGATGAGAGTACTGGTCCATGCCTAGGCCCCTCTGCATACTATATTAATCTGTTTATACTACTCCTTCAAGAAGATCTGTGATGAAAAAACCTCCCAACATATGGGGCTGCTTCACAGGGATTCAAATATTATTGTGTGCTTTGCAGCTCTCCAAAATTTTGCAGCTAAAATATTTGTGCATTTCTTTTCTGACTGCCCTAATAAAAAACTTATTTTGTCATTGGGTGAGTATATGACAGTTTAATGGTAACTGCTAAAGGCCGTTAAAACATGAAGTACCTGTAGGACTTGTTTAAAGTGCTTGGTACATCTGGCAGGCCACCAAGTTGATGAAAGCCCTTGGTGTTTCATGACAGTCAGAATAAGACACCGCTGAGGGGGTTGACTTGGCTCAAGTTCTTATTTTTCTACTCAATTTTTATGCCTTTTGATTGCAGTTAAATGCAATGAACATGGAGTTTTACGCTTATTTCGTCTTTAATTATGAAGCCATGCTTTTGGCACGGCAATAAAGTGGAACACTTTTACTTAGGAAAATCGCTTCGGCTTTAAATCTTTGTCTACTGGTGTAAAAACAAATTTGTGGCATTCCCCTTTTGCTCCTTATTAAGACTTTTGATCTCCTGTGCTAGATATAAGGTCTGCAGCCATTGAGCCACACTTCTGATATCTCTGGTAAAAAAAGTTTGCAAATAAAATCCTTTGAGGCCACAGAGACAACAGATTTTCAGCTGAGAAGAATTCTTATCAAAATATGGCTATCCTGGCGAGGCCAGAAGGGCTCTACGTGATGCGAGGACAGTGTCCTCACTCATTGCCCTCGCAGTAATGCACCTGCCTCAAAAAACAACTCCTATAGTACTTTAAAACTATCAGGCTACTTTAAAAACAGTTGGAGTTTTTTTTCTCTCTAATAGAAATATGCTTAAGTGCATAGTTTGTCCAGCTGAAAAAAGACCAACACCCAAATAAAATGAATAGCAAAAAAGGTCTGGAGGCCAAGGCCCTGGCACCAGGACCCATGAGATATACTCAGTCGCCACCACCAGCAGCGCACAGGGTGCCAGGTTTAGAAGGCTGGAAGGAGAACGGCGTTTCAGCCAGCACTCTGGAAATCTTATGGAGGAGGTAGAGGCAACACAAATGATTTTGCGAAAGAGAAGATAGAGCCGAGCCCTCAGGAGAAATATCTGAGGCTGAGAGACAGATCAAAGCTGTGGCTGAATAGATCAAAGATCTCAGAAATAAATGTACGTGCACAGCAAGCTGCCTGGTCTGCCTGAGTGAAAGCCATTTTTCAACAATAGTTGCCTTGCATATCAGATTATCTGACAAAGCACGTGATGCTCAGAACAGAGTACTGGGAGATGCCACTGGTAAAAATTGGAAACTCACCATTATCTACTTCTCTATCTATAAGCACAAGAATATAGGTCTCACAGCTCTAAAGTACAGGAGAGGACTAATGAGAGATTTTTCCCAAATGGCTGGAGACTGAGGGATGGGTTCCAGGGTGGAGGGAGGGGTGGTCAGTTCAGGGAGGCCTGGCTGAGGCATCTTGAGAATTGCAGATTTTCTGAAAATCTCTTCAGTATGCCTCTAGCTGAGCACTCTGAATTTCTGGTCACTTCTCAAAAGCTGGGCTGAATTGCTCCTTAGTGAAATCCATTAGCTCCAGACAGAGGGACAGAGTGGAAAATTCCCTCTCTCCTTGCTCCAGTGACAATTATACAAAGTGGAACAATTCAGATGAGATATTGGCTCTTCAGCCCACTGCTTCGGACAGTCCTGTAAGAACACCCAAACTCAAAATTATGTCCTTTGTGAGACTTGGACCTTGAACTTGCAGCTTCCCAAGGGACTATTCTGATTTCTGACCCTGGAGGTACCTTCCCCCTGCAGTTTTGACCAGAATTTTCATCCTGGGCCCAAGAAATATTTCTCTATCAAAATGTTATTGTAACAGCTGCAACTGCTGCAATTAAAGACAAAGGAGAAAGACAGGAAAAGGACAGGACAGGACAGGACAGGACAGGACAGGAAAGGGGAAAAGAGATTTTGAATGAATGACATGACACTTACTAAGAGAATTGTTTTCTTATGAAATTCTAAGTCTAATATGAGTGCAGCCAAATTTAGTTGTTTACAAGCAGTTAATAAGGGCTAGAGGTACAAAGTGGGGAAATACATGTTACTGACTTGAAAAAAGGTCATAGCCTACAAGTGCCTCGACATGGGGTCTCAGCGAGGTGCCTGGGTCAGAAGACCAGTGGGATTCTCTGGTGAATAGCCATAGCGGTACGTGTAAGTTCATAGTTTCACCTCTACATGCAATAAGGAGAAAACTGTGCTGGGGTAGGATATACAACTTAGGTGTATATCTTATTTTTCAAAGATTTTCAAAAAAAGGGGATGAAAGGGGCAGGGAAGAGTGATAGAATGCCTTCAAGGGCTAGTGAAAATTATTTCCACTGAAAAATGTGAAATGCCTAGTCCATTTACCTAACCATAGAGATGCTTGAAAAGTAACTGATTTACAGTAGACCAGTATCCTTAATTGGGGGAAAATTCTTCACATGACAGGGCTGACCAACCTCATAGAGAAAGGCTGTACAGAAAGCTATGGCTAGAACCAGAAACCAAATCAATATTAGAAACAAGCTCCTTTCTTGAAACTGAGGTTTATTAACCTGCAAGATAGGATGAGAGGAAGTGATGAAGTCTCTATTTTATTTTCCAGACCTTGCTGGAAAATATAGCTTAATTAAAAGATATTTTGCAGTTAAGTTAAACAATGTTATTGGATTTGCTGGGCTTGGTGAAATTTAACTCAATTGAATTTAATAAAAGGAGGTTAGACAAGGTGTCCTTTCAAGATCTCTTTCAGACTTATTTTTCTCTGTAATGAAATAGTCCTTCTGATTTTGAAAGCTATATATCTATGTTTCTAGGGGAAAAAAAGGGGGAAATATCTGAACAAAGTTGTCAGTGTCTGCTTGCTTTACCTTTGTCTGCATCTCATGTGGTAAATGTACTTTATCAGGAACCACTGGTTTCCTCTAAGCTCATTGAACTTCACAACGAAGCTCCAGTGCTTCTCTGTCTACAGCATGTCCTGTCACATAACCCAGTGCTGCATCGATCATCGGATGGGCTTTTTTCCAAAGTACCACTGTCTAAATCGTTGCAAGGAAAGCAACATAAGAAAAACATTTTTTTAATTGACCTGTGTCTCTTTTCTTTTTACTCAAAGACTGTCCGCATATAAAACGAGACCTATCGCTGTCACTCTCCCAAGGGAAACATATTGCCTTTCAGCACTTCTTTCCCTGAGCCTTCCTCCTGTCCTTTGTATGGTTATTTGTGTTCAGCTGCTCTGCCTGTGCATCTCTCTCTCTCTCTCTCTCTCTCTGCTGTTTGCCGAACTGCAGCTCCCACTGGAATTTGCACAATCAAAACCAGCTCTCATCTCAAACAGCAGTGAATCACACCACCTGAAGAAGGGGAAAAGCAAATTGAGCACAGTAGCCTCGCTGCTTATATAGCGTGAGGTACCAGTAGCACCCACAGGATGGAAGGACCTGGGTTTATCTGAGACCCACTTAGCCTGAGATCTGCTGCCTGTGATCTGAAAGCTGTCACAGGGTTTTATAGGAGTGTGTGTGTTTAGGGGACGTTTTTAAGAAGCTAATACTCTGCTGCATCTGAAAGCTGGAAAAGGCTGCTGCTTGCTGCTGCTGCTGCTGCTGCAGTAACTGGTGCAGCAGGATGAGCGTGTAAAGGACAGCTGCCTGAGCCATGCCGGTGAGTCGCCCGTCCTGCTCTGTCTTCATTAACTGAAGGGATCCAGAAGAAAACAGATGCACTAAAAGCAAGTGCCACGCTGGATTTATCACTGTGTACCCTTCACTGTGGAAAATGGTCAACAAAGACATGAATGGATTTCCAGTCAAGAAGTGCTCAGCCTTTCAGTTTTTTAAAAAGAGGGTAAGATTTTCCTTTAATTCTTTCTTTTCATATTCTTTTTTGTTGTTGTTGCTGTATTTGTTAATGTGCTAGAGCAGGGAGAAAGTAATTGAAGAAGGAAGGTATTTTAATACCGGTCTGCTACTGTAACGAGCCTGTGGCATGGGCAGTTCTACTGAACACCAAGGGCAATAGCACCGTAGGTGAAGGGGAGCTGGGGAGGGGGGACAGGGACGAGGGGGACCGAAAGGCATTACATCAGCATTCTGTGCTGTGGAATGAATATCTCAATCACGGCTGACCACAGGGCTTGAGGCAATACAACCAGCTATACAGACTGGGATAATACACTCCAAAGCAAAGTGCAGGGTTGTTGCAGCTTGTCTCTGACTCCCTCCGCCACATCCACCTAGGGGTATGACTCCCTCCACACCTTTCATTCATTTGCCTGAAGTGCAGCATTACCCACCTCCATTCATCATCTCGCAGAGCGGGGGGGAAAAGAGAACAAAGAGGCATTTGTGAGCTCAGCAAAGTATTTTACAGCTTGTAATTTGACTGTAATCACAACTAATGCAGGAGGAAAGAATAAGACTGAGGTACACCTGGATTTGGTTTTCTTTTATATTTGTTAACTTAGGCAGATATGTCAGGATTTAGGAAAGATCTGCTATGTATTACATTTGACTGTTGATTTCCTTAAGGAAACGTAAGTGTAACGCTCTACATCATCACTTTAGTTAAGTCCTTTCTCTTTCCTTGACTCTTTTATAGTGGTGGTGCTGCACACTCTCTATTTAACTTGAGCAACAGAGTCATTTCCATGTGGCAGCAGGACAGGTATTCTGAGTATGTCTGGGTAGACCCAGACAGGAGAAGCAAAGCATCTGAAAGAGATTGGTAGCAGGGACTCCCCTATGGAAATGATTTCCTGAATGATTAAAATGACAACCCTCTCTTTAAACAGACTGGAGTAGGAGCAGATAAGCTGCTCCATTCAGTTGTTCGTTCATTCATTCATTCATTCATCCCCATTCATTCTCTCTCTTCATTACGCCAAGAATATGGTCAGTCCATTTAACCCTTCAGCCAAAGAAAATAAAGCCTACACCAGCTGCAGATTTGAAAGACAGGGTCAACCCCTTTTGGTCACCAAGATGCCAGATTTAAGGGCAGCCCTGGAAAATACTAGCAGGGTCACTCGGAGGGAAAAAATTCAGTGTTTGCTGACATTTGTTGTTTCCAAGGTGGTTTGTGGAAACCTCAGATAGATAGCCCAAACACCACGTAAACTCAGCCCATAAAAATGGTTCTCATCCCAGGCTGCTTCTTATTTAAGTATATTACTATTGGCACACGTATGTTTGATATTCGCCTCACCAGAAGGGTTTATCTGGTTTTCAGAATTGCTCAAGGGTTTTAATATAAATGTATTCTTAAAGAGGAAACAAAATAGCTTGCAGTTCCTGTATGAGGTTAATTATCGGCCTTTGTTTTCTGTTTAGTGCTAAGACAAGTTATCACTGGAAGCCTCTACATCATTTTGTTCTAGAAGCAGGGAAAATTGTTTTTTTCCAGAGCTATACTGATGATCAGTGAATTTGTCATTGGAAAACATCGTTAATTGTAGTCATATGTGAAGATACTGGCATAGTGATACAGTCCTGGACAGTGTACCAGGACAAATAGCCATTTGTAGTTTCTGAGGGTTTTAATTATATCAGATGTCGGCTTTTTGCTATTGTGATGAAGAAAGATGAAATCAGTAAAACCAATTTAGAGACACAAAGGAAGGAAATTCTGTCCCTATACCTTTCTGTCAATAGATGTATGTGTTCATGGACGTTTCTCTTACCCCATTATCTTCCTCCCAGAAAATCCTCTGCATTCAAACATTAACCACATTGTTCCTATGTCAGTGCTTCAAACGTGTACAAACAAGAAAAGCTGCATGTTCATAATATTACTGACTTCCAGTAATATATCTTGCATTTGCTGGACTGGTCACATGCTGCATTTAACTACTGGGAGGATGGGGAAAGATGGTTAAAGACAGTCGATTTGCTTCCCTACTAGTGCTTCAGACACTCTGGCTGAAAAACCACCAAAACTCTGTGCGTACAGAGGCACACCTGCTGGGTTTCTTGATCTGAGTCTAAAGAGCGGTGTTGTTATTTGTTTGACAGTTTGCATCACCACAGCACCAGTGGGCCATAACCAACACCAGCAACCTACTGGATGCATCCTATATTGATAGTAAGAGGCAGGTCTTGCCCTGCGTGACCTTAGCAGACCTGACTATGGGGTGAGGTATTGCTATCCCTGCTTTACTGACAGATGACTGAAACCCAGAGAAGCAGCTTTGTTGTCTGGGTACTGCGTGGGCTTCTCCCGGATCACCGACAGGGTCTGTGATGAAACAAGGGATGGGACCCCAGGTTCTCCAGTTTAAAATCACTCTTTCTGTCTCTTAAAACAACCTCACATTTCTAGCATAGGTGCTTTCAAGTCTATTTCTGAAAAACCCATATCAACCTAGATCAGAACACCCCAAATTTCAGGAAATGCTACTATTTTTTAACTCAGTTAGATTGGGGAGGGGGGGGGAAGTACCAGATGTATCTTCATTCTTTTCATTTCCCATTGAGTTTTATGTTTTCGTTAAATTGCAATCCTCTTTGTTGCTCTGGCCAAGAGTGCAGAAAAGACTGGCAGAACTCTGTGGATTTAGGCTAGGCTGAACATGCATTCAAACATTGATTTGAATTTGAGGGCCAGATTTTTTTTAAGCCTGGCTTATTCTCTGATGACAAAGCACTGACCCTCTGGGATGTTACCTGCTGTGTCAGATGATTCAGGATATGGGCTAATCACGTCCGGAGGTCAGAGAACAGGAAGAAAACACTGAAATTAAAAGGCAGAACACTTCATTGAAATAAAAGGAAAAAAAGAAGCTATTGGTTTTTCAGAATACCCTGTAGCACTCACTGCTGGCAGGGTTGGAATAGAGAGATAGGGACTTCACCCACTTAAAACCCGTGCAGTTTGGAAGAAAACCAAATGATTTACAATGCCTGCCTTTTTTGGTTGCAAGAGGTGTAACAACTAATTGTTACTAGGATGAGGATGATATTTTAATAATTAAATATTGTTTTTTAATTAATGGTGACACAGAAATCTAAAAAGAGAAGGGCAGAGAAGAAGATAGGACATATGTAGGCAACAAGGAGGGAATCTGAAGTTACTCCAATGAAGATAATTTATAAAAATCATTGTTCACATAGTCTTAGGTCATGGTGTAAAAGGATCACCTTCTGACAAGGCTGGGAGATTAAAAGACGTTATGGTCTCACAGCACATAATTACCATCATTTTTGTTGCCATCTCTTGCCCTGTCCACTGATGTTGCATACTGGGTACCAATACAAAAAGCCCACTGACTTGGTCAGGCTGCAAATGGCCAGGAAATCTTTCTTTTTCATATACAAGCAGCATTTTGACTTTCCCAAAGTTCAATTAGAAGGTTTTGTTAATTGGCAGAAGTCACATCCCTCTGTTGTGAGGGGCTCGTAGTTCTCATCTTTCAGAGCTGTGCAGGATTACCCACAGAACTGGACCGTACCGATTCAAAAGACCACTGAATGTGGTAGACCAGCAAATATGCTATTGCTGTTCAGCCAACAGGGCATCCCAAGACAGAAAAGCCTTTCATTGGCACTTACTGCCACCCCTGCTGGATGGTTTTGGGAAGCAGGGGTTTGTGGTATTCACAGTGCTTTCTTCTGCTGCATTTGCCTCCCTTATAAAGACTTTTGGATAACATTTCGCAATATGTGACCTCCTTCATCTTGAAATAACATACTATGTCGTATAACACAACACAACCAACATGGTTAAAGTAGGATGAATGATGAACTGCCTGAGCCACTTAAACACTGGCTGATGATATGGTAACCTCAGTGAACATGGAAATTCATTATCCTCTTAGGTCTGGACCAAGAGCAAATACAAATTTATTCAGAATGTGAAGAAGATAAATGACTGATAAATGGGAAAAGAAATAGCTGTCTTCCATAAAAGGAAAAAAAAAGAAGCAGAAAAAATATGCTAGGGCATGTCTTAGAGGGGAAGTTTATTGCAGGGATTAAGGATTTGCTAGTCTGAAACCTGATAAGGGAAAGAATATCCATAATCCTTTTTCACCGAGGAAATTTACATTAATTAGCAATTTAGGTCATGCTACAGCGAATGTGCAAGAAGGAAAAGAAAATCCCTATCTTTGTTTCTATGCAGTTTTTCCAAATACGTAGTTTGTATGCCCTTCTCCTTTCTAGGTTGATATTTTATGGCACTACACACCAGCAGCTTTCTCCATATACAAGCTGAAGAGGGTAACTCATAAACATCATCATGCATGAAGATGACAGCTCAGCCTGCATTAGAGCTCAAGGCAATGAGCGTCTGAGTGGACTGCAGAATTACCTGAATATTATTTTTAGGATTACAGTAATTTAGGGATACAGAAATCCCCTGAAATCAGTACTTCCAGCTAACCTCCTCTAGATTATGTTCTCTCTGGTAGATTGTTCTGGGGGAGGCTGCTCTCTGCTCTCCTACTTTTTCAGGTCTAGAAGTCCATTTCAGGACTGGATTTACCTTTTTTGGGGGGTAATTGGGAGCCTACTTAGAAGAAAATAAATGAGAGCTGAAGCTGACTGTACCTTAGGAAAATGCCAGCTTTATATGGGATGACTGCTGCTTTTCTTAGCTTCTTGGGCCGACGTCACAAAAGTACATACATTTTAAAGTTGATTTCCAGAGACAGGGATCCTGGCTGACTGCAAGCGAGACAGAGTTTTGCTGCGGTACTGACTTCTTTGCCACCCCACTTCTTCTGTGTGCAGAGATGCTGAGTATCCACGGCTCTTCTTGGCATCAAACAAAGCTGTAGGCACTCAGCCTTGCCCAGCATGACCCCAAATGCCGTTATCAGACTATAATTTGAGTGTTGCAGACCACAATTGCCACGGGGCTTTAACTAAGATGAAGGTGGCCCTATAGCTCAGTCAGGCTTCAAATGTGCTAGGGACACTCATTGAGGTGACCAATCATTTTTTCACCTTCTGTCTACCAATCCCTTTCTGAAAAAGCCTATTAATTAAATACGAAGGATGAAATATGAGAGCTAATGGGAAACTGTAAGGCCCAAGTATTGGTTTTCCATAAATAACTTTTCTTTCCTCTGCCTTCCCATTAAACCAAGGTGTGCTTGGTGTTGGGATCCCTGCTAATATTTTGCTTCTCAGCTAGCATACAGAAAAAGATTCATGAGGCAAAACTGACAACTGTTCAAACCTAAAATATGAGAGTGTTGTTAAAACTTAAGTATAAGAGCTTAGAATTAAATTAATAAAAAAGAAAAGAAATAAGGAAGGATTAAGGAATGGCAGCAGAATGAGAGATAAGGAAAGTGAGAATCATAGAATGGTTTGGGTTGGAAGGGACCTTGAAGATCATCTAGTTCCAACCCCCCTGGCCATGGGCAGGGACACCTCCCACTAGACCAGGTTGCTCAAAGCCCCATCCAGCCTGGCCTTGAGCATTTCCATGGGTGGGGCATCCACGGCTTCTCTCGGCAACCTGTTCCAGTGTCTCACCACCCTCACAGGAAAGAATTTCTTCCTAATATCTAATCTAAACCTCCCCTCTTTCAGTTTAAAACTGTAACCCCCCATCCTATTGCTACACTCCCTGATAAAGAGTCCCTCCCCATCCTTCCTGTAGGCCCCCTTTATGTACTGGAAGGCCGCTATAAGGTCTCCCCAGAGCCTTCTCTTCTCTAGGCTGAACAACCCCAACTCTCTCAGCCTGTCTTCATAGGAGGGGTGCTCCAGCCCTCTGAT
>VYZM01000587.1:336970-387614 GCA_013398915.1 Dromas ardeola
AACTAACACCCCCAAGTCCTTCTCCTCAGGGCTGCTCTCAAGCCATTCTCCAACCAGCCTGTATTTGTGCTTGGGATTGCCCCGGCCCATGTGCAGGACTTTGCACTTGGCCTTGTTGAACTTCATGAAGTTCACACAGGCCCACCTCTCAAGCCTGTTGAGGTCCCTCTGGGTGGCGTCCCTTCCTTCCTGCATGTTGACCACTCCACACAGCTTGGTGTCATTCGCAAACTTGCTGAGGGTGCACTCAATCCCACTGTCCATGTCGCTGACAAAGATATTAAACAGCACCGGTCCCAATGCCGACCCCTGAGAAACATCACTCGTCACTGGTCTCCACTTGGACATTGAGCCATTGACCACAACTCTTTGAGTGCAGCCATCCAGCCAATTCCTTATACACTGAGTGGTCCATCCACCAAATCCGTGTCTCTCCAGTTTAGTGACAAGGATGTCATGCAGGATAGTGTCAAATGCTTTGCACAAGTCCATGTAGATAATGTCAATTGCTCTTCCCTTATCCACCAACACTGTAACACTGTTGTAGAAGGCCACCAAATTTGTCAGATATGATTTTCTTTTAGTGAAGTCACGAGGCTGTCACCGATCACCTCTTTATTTTCCATGTGCCTTAGTATAGTTTCCAGGAGGATCTCCTCCATGATCTTGCTGGGCACAGAGGTGAGACTGACTGGCCTGTAGTTCCCTGGGTCTTCCATTTTTCTCTTTTTGAAAAGGGAGGTTATGTTTCCCCTTTCCCAGTCAGTGGGAACTTCTCTGGACTACCACAAAAAAGAAAGAAAAAAGAAAAAGAAAGCGTAAAGTCTTATTCCTTTCTCCCTTCCCTAACCTCTTCTTTCCCTGTTCATAAAAAAGACTAGAAGGCGTGTCCAGACTCTGTAAGCTTGGTCTCTTTTCCTAAACATGCCTCATACTGCCTACCAAAAATTTGTCAAGCCACTGCTTGAAATTGCCCAGGTCTCTTTCACTTTTAGGAAAATCACCCTGCTTGAAAAGCTAGAAATCCTCCTCTCATTTTCAGCCTAACTTTACACATGACCAATTTATTCCCATGTGCTCTTCTACCAACAAAAAGCAACAACTTAAATAGCTCTTGCCCTTCCCTCATATGTACAGCCACTGGTGTATTTATAGAGATCAGTCATTTCTTCTCTCAGCTGTATTTGTTAGGCTAAATAAGCCATCTTCTTTTAGACTCTTCTTTTAGGATAGACTTTCCATTCCCCAATCACCCTAGCAGACGAAGGTAGCTGTTACTTTTGCTGGCCTGGAGGTTTCTTTGGGCTTACCAAAGCATCCATATATTTCTCGTTCACTGTTATTTCTCACTGACTCCTCTTCACACTTCTGACCTCCATCCCACTCCTCTCCTGCCACTTCTTCTGCTGAGCAGATCACTCATGTGTCACTGGCAAATTTTATGAGCACAAGCCTAGGTTCTGTATCAAATCCAGCTCCAGTACTAACCTTCCTCTTGTCAATACGCTTTTAGCTAGTTCCTTTGCCTCATAATTATTTTTGTAAGCATACTCTTAGTTTCAGTTCAAACTAATTCATTCCCATGTGTTATTGCTGTCTTACTGAGTTACCAAAGACCATATAGATTAGATTATCCACATTTGCCTCATCAAAGGAAGATATCAGGCAAGTTTGGCATAGTGGTAAATGCATGTTGCATGTTATCTCATTTTCTACTGAACTCTTTAAAATTTGCTCTCTCTTCAGATGTGGAAATTTTGTTTCTGTACACATAAGGCTTTTTCTCACATGCTGTACATCACTCTCCTCCTGGAAAATGCAGACCACAGAATTCATTTTAAGATTTACTTCTTATCTCAGCTCAGTCCTTCTGAGAAACAGACTTCTTTTTTCCTCTTTTGTTTAATTTCAGAATCTGACGGGATTTTTCCAGACCCACTCACAACTGTTCTACCACTTTCAGGTCCTTCTTATCCACCATCCTTAATGAAATAGCAATGGGGGGGAAGTTCTTTTGAGAGCCTGCTCTGGCTCATTCCTTTCAAGATCAGATTAGATTTTGCTTGAGCCTGAAAAGTGCTTTGGACGCTCTTCATTACATGCCTTCAGAGTTGAGCATGGCTTCTGTCTGGGGAAGGGCCAGCCATGAGATCTCTGAGTCTTCTGCCAAGTGAATATTAACACTGTTTTAAAGGCCACAGACTCTGGAGTTAAATTCTTAGAGCAATCCTACCCTGAACACAATGATGCCACTGCTATCATAACTCAGCTCAGCAGCCTCAGTATCATTTACCCTCAGTCTGAACATCCAAATTGTCTGAAAAACATCGTGATGCAAGAAACTGCCAGCAAGAAGAAGAGCGCAAAGGGGTTTGGACACCCTTGGCTGTGTGGGAAGAGGTGATGCAAACTGAGATACTGAGAAAGCAGACAGCTGTGTCTGCTGAAAAATCAATGTCGTTCCTCCACCAAATATGGAGAGTGATAAATATGATCTGCAGGGTCTGGGAAGGAGTAAGAACTTGGAGCAACTCGGTGTATATGTTACCCTCTCTACTACTTAAAGACATGGTTTTGATGAGGGTTACAAGCTCAGGGGAGGTCAGGGGTTGTGTCCATGGACAAAAGAATCAGAGAATTGAAAGCAAGGGGAAAGCTTATATCCTTCTAACAAATTGGCTTATGTAGAGAAGGAGAAAACAGAAGGACAGCAACCATCTCTGCAGAAAGACGTGTAAATGGAGATTCTAAAGCAATGGAAAAACAAGCAAGATCTAAAACCACAAAATCAAATCAATAACACAGAAGGTTTTGTCTAAATAGCATGTTATCGTGAAATAATTGTTAGTGGTTGTTATTTACAACAGTTGCTTTTACAGCAAGACGATTAAATATTGAGAGTAAGAAAACAATGAACAGCTCCGAGAGCAATACATGGTAATGTTTACTGAAGACTCTGCACTGACAGGTTTCCAAATCGGCTTACAAGCAATTAACCAAGTCTCAAAATATCCTGGTGAGGTAGAAAAATCGTTCCCATTTCACAGGTAAGTGGACAAAGAGAAAATAGGTAACCAAGTCAGTTAGACAAGTTATTATACAAGACAGAAGTTACTCTTTTTTCCTGACCCTTACTGTAACTTTCCCTCACTAAAAAAAAGAAGATATTTTTCCTTTTCTTGAAAGAGCAGCAGCAGCAAACATCTGCTAGGGTTTGCTGTGGCTGGAAGTTATTCAGGAGTTTTAAGCATCCTAACGACGCAGGCACCCAAATAATAATTTTTTTTCAAATGGTCAGAAGAAATGCCTGATACAGTCTTGCTCACGTGGCAGTGGCGCCAGAAGACGCTAGATACTGTGTTAACCTTGAAAAGCTGTTATTTCCAGTCTACTCAGCTCATTAAGAAATTGCTGAAGAAAAAAGCATGACAAATAGCGATTCTGCCTGCCCTACAAAGTCAAGAGTGCCAAGGGACATGTTTGCATTATAAGCGTGCTCCGGCATGGCCAAAGCCTGTTCCCATACTGTGATGCATTGGGAAATGGCTGAAGAGGTGACAGTCTGAGACTGGAGCCCACTGTGCTCCGTAACCCAGCGCTTATTTCACTTCTCTTGTGTCTCCCATAGGCAGCCCCTGCATATGCAACCTCCTGCATAACATCAGAAGCACAGATGGAGAGCTGTGCACGGGACAGGGCCTGCCTCTTTTTTCTCTAGCTATGGGCAGACGTTAATTTGGTGTGCACCACCACCAGCAATAATTTGTTTTACTTCCAAGCTCCAGTGAAGGAGGAGCCGTGCATGTGGTCAGATGCTGCAGCTCAGTAGCCAAGGAGCGACTTGTTCAGATGCCAACAACCTCCTTGCTTGTGCTTTGCTGGGCCGTACGTATTTGTACACTGTACAAAGCATGCAGTGGAGGTTCAGTTGTCTTCTGAAAAGATCCAGAGGACTACACGTGGTGAAAGTGCCTGCCAGTTAGGTAGTGTACATCAGGGCTTTCCTCAAAACATTCAAAGGAGGAGGGGGAACCTTGCATCCGCTGCCCCACTGCCAGCTGCCTGCAGATGTGATATGGAGCTGGAACATAGAATCATAGAAACATAGAATCATAGAATCACAGAATCACAGAATCATAGAATGTGTTGGGTTGGAAGACACCTTTAAAGGCCATCTAGTCCAACCCCCCTGCAGTAAGCAGGGACATCTTCAACTAGATCCGGTTGCTCAGAGCCTCATCAAGCCTGGCCTTGAATGTCTCCTGGGATGGGGCCTCCACCATTTCTCTGGGCAACCTGTTCCAGTGCCTCACCACCCTCATTGTAAAGAACTTCCTCCTAATGTCTAATCTAAACCTACCCTGCTCTAGTTTAAAACCATTGTCCCTCGTCCTATTGCTACATGCTCCTGGGGTCCACATTATGGAAAGGTTCCGCTCCCACCTACCCACAGCAGCACGCTTCCAGCATCCCAGTGGTCTGGGACCTTTTCAGGAGGCATTTTTAAGGGGCTACCTTGCACCAATGCTGGCTGCTAAAGCAGTACTCAGGAGAACAGACTTCTCATTGCAGCTCTGACTCTGGTGTAGTGTTTGACCCTGGGAAGCCACCTCAGCTATCCTAACAGGCATCCTTTGGCCACACGTCTAGATTGCAAGCTCTTCGGGGTAGAGAAAAAGAGACTGAGTTTCTATACCACCTAAACAAGCCAAGTTCAAAACTCGGTTGGGTCTTCGTGAACACAAATAATATAATGAAAATTGATGGCTATTGATCTTATCAAAATTATTTTTTATACAGCTGAATGGGAGACAGTTGGGGATTTTTGCAACTACAGATGGGAAAGATATTTTTTACTTTATTTCCTGCTCTGTTTTTGTTAGATATTTGCTAGACTGTCTTGCCTCAGTCAGTTCTTATGTACGTGTTTTATTGGGGTAGTTAAAGGCCTTCAAGTGTATAGCAGAAATAAATAAAAAAGGTTATTAAGACAAATGCTTGAACTCCAGGTCAGCAATACAATCTGTAGATGTATTGCAAAAAAAAAATCACCCAAGAATAGGTCATTAAAATGGCTTGAAATTCTTTCCATTTTAAGTAATTACAGATTAGTGAAAAAATATATGGTTCTTTCAGTATCTTTTGTTTTCCTAAAAGATCCCTGCATTTCCCTAACGAAAGACTGTTAAACTTTAACAGCTTAACTGTAAGTAAGTAGGTCGGAATTTGATTAATGATAATTTATTTCTTGCTTTATGAATGAGATTTTGAAGCACATTGTCATTGTTTGACACACTCTGATTCATGCAAAACTTTGGACCCCTCATTCCTAAAAGGTCAACTTAAAGGAGTGCTCCTTATGAGAACAGCCATTGTAACATTGACTTTTCTGGTCGGAGTGTTGTACTAAACCTCTCTGCCATGGGAACAAAATCACTGTGGGAATCCTCTATGTAAAACCTTTCTGACTAACTGCTAGGCTGTGACGCAAAGAAGAGCTATAAGAAAAGGCATCTGAAGAGAAGATAATGGAAAGTAATGTTGGAGGAGGACAGCCTGTGATATAAAAACCTATAATAAAGTTAACGGCTATGCTGCTGCTGAAGCTATGTAGTTGGGAGAATGCCCAGTATTAGGAACTTACAACGTGCAGCTAATGATTACAAACTGTGATTCATTTCTTGTTTGAACTCTTGTAAAATTGCCTTCTATTGTTCCCCCGTAAGAATCCTTGAAATTAAAGGTCATGTAGACTATTTTAATAATAAACGCAATTATGGTGATAATAATTGAGCACAGTGCTCAATGTCCTCTCTGCCCCTCAAATAAAGTGGTATCTCTGTGATCTGCACGGATATATGATCCCTCAAATGAGGCCTGATCTGTTATTGGAAAAACGTCCTTAAAACCAAAAAAAATGTATCAGATTCTCAGGATCTTTATCATCTGATCAGGTGCTTGGGATTGTCACCCATATACTGTGATCAAGAAGAAATGCCAAAATATTTTCCTAATTATTTTTTTAAACTCCAATCCTTCGTTGTGTTACATGTTACATCAAACTTGCTTCCTGTCCACATTACCAGGATCTCACCCTATTGCACGGCAACTGGGAAACACATCAGAAACACAACATTTCAGAACACATCTCTGTGTGGTAGGGCAGAAAAGACCCTCCTGCTGTCCTGGCACCAGGACATCCAATACCTGGATGTCTGCTCTGCTAGTTATCACTGCAACTAAATCCTTGGCTGCATTGAGGTGATGTTAGGTGCAGCATCTCTGGCCATCACTTGCCTAAATGTGTATAGAGAATGCGAGGTAACTGGTCCACCACCCAACCTTGGCCAACAGTATTCTCCACTTTAGAACAATCATGAAGTTAAAGTGGAACTTGTTCATGTGTCATTTTAAAAAAAGGACAGACCTCATAAATCCTCATGCCCTGACCTACAGTTCAGTCAAAGTCTATGAGAAGACTGGGAACAGGTCTGCTAGATTTGGTGTAGACTCATCTTTTGTGTCCCCTCAAGGCAACAGAGTAGCATCCTCAGCGCTGTTTTACGAAAGTTCCCCGATTAGTCTCGAAGTTTTTTTTCTGCACTTGCCAAAATATTTCCAGTCAAAAAACCAGCTCACTGAATTTTCCAAAGGGGCCCAAGATCTCAACCTAACCGTATATGTACATGCATGTTAACACGCAGCATACATAGGTATATATGTGTGTATGTATATAGGCATACATTGGTCTATTGTCACTTATCTTCCTGCCCCGTGAAACAGGGTGAGTTTTGATGCCACACCATAAGCATTTCTATACCGGGTCTCTATTTTTTTTTGCACAAGCCCATATTCCCAGACAGGATGCTGTGGACAGACAAGTTCTGTGCTACATCACTGCCTGACTGAAAGAAAAAGGGGTGCATAAGCCTCTCTTAAAATTCCTTTCTTTATGGTTGTTTTAGGTATAATATTTTATGCAGCATGTCAGACAAAATCATCTCTTAGCTCAAGGCCTCTAACACCACCAAGCCCCTTGGAGAGATGGACAGGCAAGAAGCAACACAGTCCTCAGGAGGGGACTTAGAGTCTCCATTCATCACCCTGGCCCTGACACTTCTCCTTGAGCTCCTGCACTTCAGTTTGACAGCATCTCCCCAGTGCATAATATCAGGAGTTACGATGCACTTGGAGGAGACGGGAGATCTATGTTTTTGATAAGGAGATTGTGAGATTTGACTCGCACTGTCAGAAGCATCCATTAGTGCCCATTCCTTCCTTAGCCCATGGTTTCCATGCATACACCCTCCACCAGCCCCCTATGAGAGGAACGGGTCTCACTGCAGATTCAAAAGTTTCTTTATTTTTTATGGCTCTTGTGCCACACTTCTGAGTACAGTGCTGAGGGAGCAAAGGTGGCTACTCTGGGATATCTTGCCTGGACTAAATAAATTCTTTCCTTCTCTATTTAAGATTAATTAAGAAATGCTGAAGGGAAAAAAGATCAGAGCTACTCTGAGATTGCTCATTCCATCCTCCAATTATTCAGTATATACTAAGCCTGAAAGAGCTGTAATTAGATATGAGAAAAGCCTGACGAGATTCTCTTTCTGTATAGTTCCAAACATGCTGGCAGTTCTCCAGAAGTGAAATATATAAATAAATCTTCTTCTTTTCACCAAATTTCTTCTGTTGATCATACTTCTCCCTTTTTTCCCTCCAAGGCCTAACTCACTTGGATCTTCCCCATTTAGTAGCCTGTGCACTAAATAAGCCCATACAGAGTTTAGGGAGACATTTTTCCTGGAGGGTGGCAGAGCATTGGAACAGGCTGCCCAGAGAGGTGGTGGAGTCTCCGTCTCTGAAGACATTAAAAACTCGCCTGGACGCGTTCCTGTGCAACCTGCTCTAAGGTGACCCTGCTCTGGCAGGGGGGTTGGACTAGATGACCTCCAGAGGTCCCTTCCACCCCCTACCGTTCTGTGATTCATTCTGTGATTCTGTGATTCTGCCTCTCCATCGCAAGGTGCTAGAGAGTCCAACCTAGCACTGGCTTTATGAAGCTCTTGGAGGAACTTGTGTGAGCTTTAGAAAACCCCAGCAGCTCCTGCACCCAAATACCTTTGCAGATCTGTGCATTAACATGGGATCCAGACACCCATGTTGGGTTTCAGCGGTGTAGGTATGTCACCAAAAAATTAGTCCCCTTGCCCGAGCAGGTTAATTGAAGGCAGGTGTGCCAGGCGCCCAGGCTTTCCCCACTGCCAGCGAGCGGAGCGAGTCACGGACTGCAAGGAGACAGAAGTTTGGTGCATTTGCTGCTTTTGAAAATGTTGTCTTTAGCAAAGGAATCACTGGCCCAGTCTACAACGTTAGGCTGTGGTTTGATTTCCCTTATTTCATGGTCACATTACTAGAAGAACTATTCAGTCCATTTAAAAATCTGGCTAACTTGCCTGTCTCAGGCATTTCCTCCTTCTACTTCCCTTCTTCAGTTTCTGTTGGCTTTAAATGAAGGTAATTCTTTAAGCAAAGTGGTACCTCTGTCTCTATTTCACTTATTCTTTGACACAGTAATTTACATTGGTGAGTAGGAGACATGTAAAATGATTTCATGCCAAACTGGAACTATGTAGATCCTCCTACCTGCCGAGTATTTTCAACAGTAGATGATACTTTTCTCTGATGTCATAGTTATTGTTTAACTGGATCAGCCTCAAACCCTGAAAAAAAAGTTGGCTTGCTCAGAGGAAAAATGCATTAGCTTCCAATGGCTTTTACCCGAAATGACTTCAGAGGTTTTTTGTTTGGTTTTTTTTTTTTTTTTTTTTTTTACAAAAATTAAGCAAATGAAAACCCATACACAACCAAGCATGTGGAATAAGAGACTCCAAACAAGCTGCTTCAGTCACAAGCTTCCCAAAACCAACAGCCTTCACATGTGGGAGACTCCAGCCCTAAAGCTGATGAGTCAGTCTTGGTGACTTACACCTCAGCTTGTGTTTCTAAAACAGAGATCTTTATTGCCGTCGTCTTGTAATAACGTGAAGACCACCAAAAAGTGCTGGGCGATATGTTTCTTGTGCGTGCGAGCGTGCCCCTGGAAAAATACTAAGCTAAGAAGGGAAATAATGTAAACGGCAGAAAGAAAGCCTCCCTTGTTTCCATACTTCTCGAGTGTGTCTGGTTTGCATCTGTTACTACATTTTCCACTGAAGAACTTTTATTTCTTTTATACATATGAATGACTGTTTACAACTGGCAGTTTGAAAATGTGGCTTTACTCTAATTAACTCTACTTTTTGTCTGTACTTAGCCCTTTTTAAGACCATATTTCTTAACCTATGTTAAAACATGAGCAAAACCAACATGTGGAACAATTTATTGAAATGCCAGGCAGGTTTGACAGGTGCAAGAGAAATTGCTTGGTTTCACAAATTGAAACAGCTGCAGTTTTATAGGTGATGAAATTGCAATGGGATGGGGTTTCACATTTGTTAGTTCATCTTGTGTTTGCTGTTTTGTTTTTGAAGCATTGAGTCATTTCCCACTCTCCAAGGGGGACTGTACGACCTATTCCTCAAGTGAATGAGGCATCTAGTCTCCCCAGAGTGAGAGGAAGCTTGGTAAAAATTCAAACAAATTTCAGAGTAGACTGAAATGTAACTAGAAAATAATAGTTTTCTCCTCATGGGACTATAAATAAATGTTACTTGCAGCTTTGAGAGCAGGAAATGCCATAAACGTTAGGTTCACCTTTCAGACAGACTGAGCTAGATTTCATTACATATCTTAAAAGAATATCAGGCAGAGAAAGTTTTGAATCATTAACCAACAAATGTTAACCTCATAAGGGTGTCTTGTATTAAGGAGTTTTACTTTCACTCTGTGCAATTGCTACAGGAAGACGTATGTTTTCTTTTCAAATTATACAGGACCGTATGTTTTCCTATAGTGACAGGGTATGTATCAAATGATGCCGCTCCCCATAAGTTCGTTTTTATCATCCTTGCTGGGAAAAATTAAGAAGAAAAATCAATGAAAGATCTTAAAAAAATTGGTCACATTTGGCACTGGATTAATTTGTCAAAACACTTGAATTATGAAATCTCCTCTTAACTTAAATCCCCACTGAAGATGGTGGTTTAAGACATAGGTTCTTGTGTAGCTCAGAATGACATAATCTTTTAAATTCTGACTAAAATGTATCAGGGCTTCCACACACTTCTATGCACAGCATCTCAACTGGGATGCCATTTAAAATTGGCTAATTTGAGTGGTCAGGACTTTTTGTTTCTCCTCGAACAGTATTCTTAGCAACTCAACAGCAAATGCAAATTGTCCACTAGAAAAAGCTAGGAAGAGAAATGGCGGATATTCTCCTGGAAGACGTGCCTTTGAGCAAACACATCTCCTTTGACTCAGGAACAGAAGATCAAAGGTATTTTCCTTGTCTGTGTAACCCAGAGGTCTGCTAGATGAGAGGACCACCACAGAGCTCCTGAGTGCTCAAGTGGGGGTCCTGCCCGGGGCTGTGCCACCCCGCCATGGCGCCGCCATATCACACTGCAGGTGAGCCCGCATGGGCTGCTGAAGTCCCTGTTGCCAGGTTCCAGCCCAGCCCTGCCTTGCAAAGGAGCTGACCTGTGAAAAACCACTGTCATCTCTCACCTGAAGCCTCTCCGCGAGTATTGCAGCCTTCTGAGGTATACGGTCTGTCTCGCAGCTCTGTGAATGTTTTGGTATGTCTGTCTCGCAGGGACAGAAGGATGGGGCATCCTAAATCAGCTCATCTAATGGTCCTGGCTGCCTTAAAGATGGATAAAAAATTACGATGGTATGCGATATTATATAACAAATTACAAGGGTCACCTTCTGCCAAATCAAAAGGAGATTAATGAAGTGCAGTATGAGGATCAAATTAGGAATAGGAAAGTTATTCATTTCAGGCCACACAAAGTGTGCTTCATTGCTTTGACCAGTATGAAGCTTTTAACTGAATAGCTGAGGGTGGCTGCTGAATGGGACTTGGTGCTGTATCCAGTCATCCATTGTGTTCTGACTCTGCAGCCATTATTCTTGTACTGCAGTAAAGCTTTACAATGCTGTGATATTTCAGCCCAGGCTACTGAAGGATGCAAAATAATTATTGCATCAGAAAACTGGAAGGGAGAAAAAGTACAGTGAGATACCTTTGTTTGGCTTGGGCCATTTTTCACTCAGATACCTTTGCAGCCCATCCGCACCCGAACATGCATTCCCTGCCTCCTGTGTCCGGCTCAGATGCTCACAGTGCCCTGCAGACTGCTTTGAGGCTTTGACTGATAGATGTGGGATACGGTATTTACCAGAGCAGGAGTTAAAATAAACGTTGCCTAGGTTTACTGACAATTAGCTTTGCTCACATAAAACAGAGAATAGAGAAGAAAAGGTACGAGCGAGCAGCCTTGGATTATTTGGATAGGATTTGGCTTTGTATTGTTCATGTTGTTTTTATTTGACCTAGATGAAAAGCATTTTTAACTTGGTAGCTTGGAAAGATTAGACTTGCACATACACAATAAACCCCATTTTGTTTTGTTTTCCTCTTTGACATAATAGGCAGAGAGACGGTGTTTATACACCAGCGTGGACAATGAATCTATTGTCTCATCTCCTGTAGAAACAAGTGCCATCAGCGCGTACAATTGATCCAAGAGCTCTTACCTGATTCCAACACATCAGTTATTTATTTATTCACAGAGAAAAGAATCCCATGAGACTCACAATTGTTATCAAGGACAACACGGGAGGAAGGAAGAGAGGAAAACCCTAAATGGTGCCTGTTCAGTTGTTTAGATTTTTTTTGTGCCACATTTCAAACAAATCAACCAGTCGATAAGAGGACACAGCAAAAGCTAATTTAGCTGTCAATGCGAGATGTGGTTTTTACAGACTTTCTCCTGCACCATTAGTGTTGGCAAAAGCTTTCCCATTGAGTGGAACAGGAAAATCAGCCAGGCAGTTGTCTGTGTGCTCGTTAACACTCGCTGTTGGCATTACTGGTGTGCCTAAGTTTTCTGCTGCTCTTCATGCCTTTACTTACATGGATGCAACTTGTTCAGCAGGAATATTTAAACACGTGCTTAGAGGATTCCAAATTCAAGTCATTTTGGTACCCATCATCTTTTGGGATTGGTGCCTGACTTCAGTCACATGCTGACATATTTTTTTAAGAATCTTGCCTTTGCTGACTTGCTCCTGTGGCCTGGAGACATATCATTCACACTTAAAATCATAAAAATCTGCTTTATTTACTTCAAGTGTTAACACTGCAACTGATGACAACAACAAATATAGAAACATTTACTGTGTTTCCTCGTAGAAACATTTGATTTCTGCCAGATGCTGTTATGGCAAGTGAAATACTTTGGTGTGGGAAAGAGAGAGAGAGAGTGAGTGTGTGTGTGTAAATAGCAATAAAGTACTGACTAAAAAGCATGAGAAAAGCCCTGAGATGCTCACCACAACACAACGAACCTGAGCAGAGACGTGGCAGCCAGATCTGCATTCCCCTGTCTTGCAGTTCCGGGTGCCTGTGACCGTCGTGAGCTGGGGCTCCTGTAAAGAACATCGTCATTCCCTGCACGTCATTGTTCCCTGCACCCCTTCAGCCCGAGCTGTGGCCCGTTCTCCCTTCCCTGGGTCTCCTTCACATGCAGGCCACTTTTCTCCTGGCACGATTGGAGGGCTGAACTCTCCATGAATCCAGGCCATGTTCATCCAGGCCTGGGTGGAAACAATGTGCTCTGTTATTTGGCCTCAGCCGGCTTTTTAGCCAGCAGCTCCTTGGCTTGCAGAAAAAGCAGCAAATGATGACTATGCAGCCAGTTGCCCTTCACTTTCCTTTTTAAAATAAAATGTGATTATTAATCAACAAAGTGATGTGTCTCAGGGCTCTGGATGGGGAAAAAATAGCTTGAGGTGATTTGACACACTGATTCTTTTGCTGTGCTGCATTTCCCATGGGACATGACAAATTAAATGTCGAAGCCAGCTAGAGAGCAGTGATATATCTCAGCCCGAGCATTAATCAGCCTGCCTCTCATTTACCACTTTCCATTTAAGTAGATGACTGTATACAGTTTGAACAATGGAGCTTTTCATTCCGTAATCTCCCTAATTGTAATTTAAATAGGTTTCCTGACAGTCGCCCTTAAGGCTGTGGGGGAGATGATTCCAAGAGCTCCGTGTCCACCTCAGGTTTACATAATGGATGAAAATTCAAATCCTGGTCGGAGGTGCAATTAGATAAAGCCAGGAAAAGGAAAGAAGGGATCGGATGAACTGCAATCGGAGAAGGAGAAACGTACATTTGATATCACTGGGAGGCAGAACTAAAACACACACACACGCACTGACCTAGATCACAGTCAAGGCATTTGATACTGTCTGGTAGGGAAACGAATACCCAGAGACTCTGCAATGCAACACGTAGAGTAAATAGGAGTTGACTGAGAGCCATAAAAACCCATGAACTGAGGCAAACAGGAACATTCATGAAGAATGGAAATTTAAGTACAGAAGAGTTCAAGAGCACAGAGTGCTTTATTCCAAGCCCTCGCAAAAATAGGAAAAAAGCCTGTCCAAGTTTTCAGAGGAAGAAGATGCTGCCATACAGAGCACATGGTTGCACAGGCTGTCAGATTAAAGGTGATACTGTTGTGCTGATGGGTGTGATGTTTTACTGAGAACTGCCTGATAATACTGGACCTCCAAGCAGATTTCCACAGTTTCCCTTAAGCCATTCCAGCATTGAGTCTGCCCTCAGTCCTCAGAAAATATTTGCAATTTTAGATGTCTAATGGCCTATCAAATTTTCGACAAACTTATGCCCTCCTTCTTACACATTGGTATTTACTGCTCCAGAAAGTGTATCTTCACACTATACTGCTAAATCAGTAGTCTGCACCAGGCACTTGGTCCTCGTGCAGTAAAGTGACTCGCACATCCACAAAGGGCCTAATCCTGCAAGATGTTAGGTCCCTGCAAAAGGTGCCTTTTCTTTTCCAGTGTATTCAGAACTCTTGAGAGTCAAGTCTTCAGCTGGAAAGCCAGCAAACAAGCTTGTCGGTGTCCTGAGAAGCGTGGGGTTTTCCAGGGTCTCCAAATCCAGGGAGGACACCCCAGCACCGCCACTGGCACCACCAGCACCTGCTTCCCTCCAGCAAAAGCCACATCTGCATCAGTGGTGGCCCCAGAGAACAGGCTGGTGTTTTTCTCATAGAAAATATTGCTCATGATTACAGTGATGGGGACTGGCTTATGAATACCTGATTAAAGTAGAAAATGTGCTGAGTCGACTGATGCCATTGACAACTGAGCCATATGAAATTAAAAGCCGTATCTGTTTGCTATTACATAAGAGGAAAAGCCAGGAGTGGAAAAAACCCTGGAACTTGGCAAATCTCATTTAATCACATCTGGCAATTTTCTAGTCTGAGTGATTATCGCTGTTGGATATCATGTTTTTAGAAAGTAAAACAAACAAAGAAACTAGAGCAAACAAGAGTCAGAAAATAGCGAGCCTTTTTACAAAAAAAATATTGTTGCACCTTTCAGCAATATTACAGGCCATGCTTGGGAAAAGGGTATTTAAAGCTATTCTCTAAGAACAGATGCATTTCAGTTTATTTTAAGATTAGTGACACATGGCTACATACTAGAAGGGTGTACAACACTCCTTTGAACTCACTTATCTTAAAAGAATGGGGAAAATTTTCATCAATTTTGTTAGTGGTCATTGCATGAGATACAAGAAATAGCAAACAACTTTGACTAGCTGCAAAGGTCCTTTGATGGTCCAACAAAACCAGAAGTACAAAACAATCTTAAAATGTGACAGCGTGGAGACGTGTACTTAAGTTTATTCCCAGCCTTGAAGGTCTGTGAGTGCAAAGTTGACTGCATTTGTTCCAAACAAATTGTTCTATCTCAAGGCTAAAAAAAATAAAATATCATTTGACTCGAAAATGTGAACCTTTTGCATTTGGAAAAGTTGAAATGAGCTGCTTTGACATCTTCAGAACTCTTTCTTTTCAGAAATTATTCAGGTTAGTAGGTATATTAAAGCTGATCATGTTTCACAGATAATTTTGGTAAACTATCTTTTTCTTGCTTTGAATTTTTTTCTCTCCAAACAAGGCAAGGCAAGTGTTCCCTGAAAACATTCTGAATCAACTTCTAGCTGATAGTAGTAAGGCAATATTTGACAAATCTCAAGCCTGTCTGCATGGATAGGTACAGATGACCTCTTGCTCAGCCTTCGAAAGCAGCAAGAGACACGAGCCCTGAGCGTGAGGGGATGCTGACAGGCAGCTACTGCACTACGGCTGATTGGCAGCTGCTCAGCTCACACCACCGAGCAAAGCAGAGTCATGTCCACCTGCACAGGCCTATGAGGCTGTGCCTTCAAAGAATTAGTGTGGGAACAGTGAATCTCATAAATGCACTTATAGTTTAACCAGAAACTGCTGGGTGCTCCATAACAGGCATGTAGTAGAAGCAATTTCTAGCAGATATGAGTTGCTGATGAGAAAAAAGCATAAAGAAACTATAGTCATGATGGGGCAAGAGAAACTGGGAGGTCTTTCTGTTCTGCTCAGTCCTATTTGGATTATTTCAGACAGACTTAAAGAGTCAGCAGTTTATACTCTGTAATGGTGGATGAAGTTGCCTGGGGAGTTTAAAAAGCCTTGCTTTGGAAATGAAAGTACAGAAATCTTCAGAAGCAGTTCAGAACAGAATTGCTTCCTGCACTAGGAAGAGGCCATGGTTTATTTACTGGTAGATGGATATCATGGTAAGAAAAAAAAAAAAAAAAAAAGAAAGAAAAAGTATTTGAATAATCAAATACTCCTTACATCACCATGAAGAATAATGCACTTAGCACTGTGGTATTTGAGCATCATACAATGCCCTAAATAACAAACTATCCTCTGCTCCTTGTTAATCTGTCTTTGTCAGTCAGGGAAGAAACTGCAAATTTTCTCCAAAATAGGTTTTCTTTTTTTGTGTGCAATTCAGTGTGGGACTTTTTTTTAGTGGAAGTTAATTCAAAAGCAATAAAGCTTTGCACTTTGAAATTTTTAGTGACATTTAAGATAGCTCAAGTCAAACAGAGCTATAGATCTAAAGCACTCATCTAGTATAAATGTAAATATTAAATACCGGCAAATTTTTGAAGTCTATTAAGGTTAAAGCGAGACAAAAACCTATAGCGTAGACTTACAATTCAATGACTAATATATACACATAGCATTTCAATAAATTTAACTGAGTCACTCTGAAAAGTAATATATAACCTACAAATGTCAATAGAAACCTGAGACCTGCATAGCTAAGCCCAGGGAAGTTGTTTTTCTTCAGAAGTCTGCTCTTGGCTTTGCTGCTATGAAGGTGCTGCCAATTCATACTTCCAGTCTCAAATCAATATTTTCAATGCTTTTGGATAGGGATACGTGTTGAAAGTCAGTGGTGAATCATTTCATTTTCCACTCAGAGTATTGCTAACAATTACCACGCTCTTCTGTGCATGTTACTCTGCGTTATCTATGAATTTCAAGAAGCAAATGTAGGGTTTGTCTGCAGAGGGATACTGAGGGACGTTGGTCTGAATTAGCTGAAGATGTGAAATCAGAGGAGATTAGTTAAATGTTATTAAAGTCCTCATGGACCTTTCAATTCAGAATAAACCCTGAATTTTTAACGTAGATAAATGAAGCAAATGGCTACAGAATGAATTAAGCCCATCTGAATGCTGAACCAAGCCATCCACACAAGGCTTGACTGCGTATTTACCTAATTCGTGCTTGGGCCAGCGGACATGAACGCAGACATGTAGGCAAGTTCTAAAAATAACAAGCAGGCCGGCTCTCGGCGTAGCGCCTTGGCACCCATGAAAAGTGTCAGCCCCTGCTGGGCTCCCCTCGAGCGGCCGCCGGGCAGGACTGGGCGCGCGTGCAGGCGGCGCAGAGCCCCGGCTTGGTGTCTCGGCCAGAGGCGAGAGCTTCAGAAAGAAGAAAAACAACTTCCCTGGGCTTAGCTATGCAGGACTCGGGTTTCTATTGATGTTTGTAGATCGTATATTACTTTTCAGAGTGACTCAGTTACGTTTATTGAAAAGTTATGTGTATTTCGCTGAGTCAGCACGGCATCCCGGGCTGAGCAGACGTGGCTTGGACGTATATGAACCTGAACTTTGCCTGATCCAAGGAAGGAAAATCAGGATTGTTTTAAATATTTTCTCTTCTAGTGCATTTGAACGGGGGATGTACTAACCTATTTGAACTGGTTCCAAACATTTAAAAAAAAAATCCTGATACTCCATTCAATCTCAAAACTGGATGCTCCTGAAATTTTCCCACCTTAGCTTCCCCCAAACCCTGTTGCATTAAACAGAACAACAATATGACCAGACCAGTGTTCATAATCATACTTCTTTTTCATCTCTCAGTACAGGCTGTAATGTATAAATAATATGGACCTATCATGTGAAAACATCATTTTAATCCAACATTTTTAAGCAGCAAAAAGTAATTTGGAGAAAAAGGTGTGTACCTGAGTTAAAACCAGGACTCAACCTGGAATAAACAGCGGTCAGAAAAATTGTTTAGGATTCACTGTGAACTCAGGGACCACTTGCTGATGCTAGAGCCAGAAGATGCCACCTGCACTTGGGTGTGTGCAGCTTCATAAAGTGCATGCCCTGTTACTTTCTCTCATCATTGCCATTCACACAAGGTAAAACACTGTTGAGTGATTTTAATTTATGATCACTATGCTGCTGAATGTATATTTAATTGCCATTGAAAGGTACAGCTACAAGATCATTTGATATAGGCAGATTTTGCTGTATCAGGAGTACTCAGATCACATTTTGAATACTTCTTAATACACAGTCAGGCTAGAGATCTGTAAATGGAAACACAACATGGTGAAACAACAGGTAAAACTACAATAGAAATAATTGATTAACTGTGTCACTGCAAATGCCCGGAATTTGAAGGCATAACACCAAACATCATCCGGTCCTAATGAAACTTCAAACCCAGATTTGCTTTTGAATTCCTGCCTGAATTGATGCTGTATGCAATTGAGCAGTCTCGAGTGAAAGACTGGGCCATGTCCCTTGGATTTTTAAGGAAAACTGAACCTGCAGCTCATTGCAGCCCAGGCCCCTCTCTGCTGTCAGCTTGGCTCTTCTTTCATGCGCACTTTTGCACACTGTGTGCAGCCATAATGATGTGACTGAGGATGCAAGACATCAAGGAAAAAAGGCAGAACCAGGTCAGAAAACACTTAAGTGATCACCAGGCCTAACTTAAAAAGGACAAAATGAATAGTCATTTACTCCTCTCAGAATCACGTTAAATACATTGTAGGCTTCCCGTAATAAAACTACACTGGAAAATCAAGCATGGTTTTTTGACCAGGAACATAATTATTCTTTTCAACATACCAAGTTCTGGAATTAGATCAAGACACACAACCATGAATTTACTTGGGGAGAGTAATATGTTTAATGCTGTGCTTGACAATCATGGAATCAATTATGCTTGGCAAAAATAAATGTGCTTAAAAACTGCCAGAGTCAAAAGATCAGTTTCAAAATATGCTTATTGAAATTAAATCTGAAAAAAACGACCCCTCCCCCTACAACTTCAACCACCAACCTGCAGCTAAAAAAGTCTGGATAAGGAAAATGGTGAGACAACAGTCTCTCTGCACTAGTAGGGAATTTAGGAATTATAAAAGCAGAGAAGCTCAATAGAAAACATACATTGGTTTTAACATCCTGGAAAAATGATTCCACAGAACTTTAAGCACTTGCGTTTCGGTCCTGCAAAATTTGTTACAAAAGCATGCAGACAGGGCACCTGCCAGCTAGGGCAACCAAGAGCTATAGTGAGCAAAAGGGGGACTGATGTCGTAGGGATGCTCCAGAGCATGGAAGCAGGGGCTAATATCATCCACATGAACTGGTGTTTCTAAAAAATGCAAATGGAGAATGCAGTGGGAAGTGGCTCATTTGCCCACAGAAGGACATCTATTTGCTTGGTTTCCATAGAGAGGAAAGAGAAATTTTCCTAACCTTGAGATTTCCGGTAGGTCAGCACAGCAGGGCAATTGCGGGTGTATCACTCACAGAGGAGTCACCAGCAGAAGGCTGGTTAGATATGTTTCATTCTGTTTGTTTATCATATGTGATCCTGGTAACCAGTTGCTGTGATATAGACTTTCCCTGTTAATCAAACACTTGGCATCGTGCTCATGACTAATGTAACGAAAAATGTTTATTTTCCTGATGTAAAGCATCCTCTAATGGCAAATATCACCTCCTAATGAAGCATGGCGATGCTGAGGCTGAGGCCAAGTGCTTTTTCTGGCTTCCTCTGTGGAAGCAGAGCGAGACGAGCGCTGTGCACCTCAGAATGAGTGCCTGCAGCACTGCCCCTCTCCCCAGCACCGAGGGGAGATTCAGCTCACCGAGCAAAGAGGCTGCCTCATGTCAATAGGGGGATGGTCGGGCTGTCAGCTCTGGCTGTCTCAGCCTTCCCCCTCTGAGCTGGTAAAACGTATCCTGATACTTCCCTATCTGTCCTTCGCATTCAAGTGAGAGGGCTTTGATCAGATTGAGTGCAAATATAACACAGCTCATAGAGTGGGCTTTTTGCTTTCATAGTACAAAATGACCTGGAAAAAGAGCTCAGGAAGGTCTCTGACTCTTCACTTACTTACCCTGTTAGAAAATGCAATACTTTTGATTCACATGGCAGAAAACAGACAGTCACAGAAGTGAAAGGAAGAGCAAACAAAGTGCACAAGGCTGACATCGTGCCCTGAGAGCGCAGTGTATTATGCTTGTAAATAGTGTCCTTCCTGCTGTACTGCATCAGGTCCTAGCAAGGGAGCTGCACAGACAAGGAGAAGGCAGGGGAAGGCAGATTAGAGGAGCCAGGGTCAAAATTCGGGGCAGGTCAATATGAGAAACTGATTCTTGAGTGTAGTGATGGGAGGCACAGAAAAGGCTGAGATAGTATACGAAGTCAGAGATGAAACAAAAGATATTGCTGTTGAAAATGGACTACAGAAAGCTTATAGTATTACAATTGAATACCTGCAAAAACAATCTGCTTTCTCTCCACAGGGGGAATTGAGCTGTCTAGGTTGGGAGTACATGCTTTGGGTAGTTGTCTTTCTCCTCTTATCAGTCTACTGCTAAGTCAATTTTAATTTCTTAATAAAGCCTGAAAACTTTGTATTGCAGATAAACTTACAGCAGACTTGCATGAAGCAGCAAATGATTTGCAGCATAAAGAGTCTGGCTATGGTGTGTGTTCACACATGCACCCTGACATGGCCTAGTACCTTCTCCTGTAGACAATTGATCCTGCCCCCATATGGTATCTTATTATTTTCCCCTTATCCGCATCAGAAATCCTGCTGCGCCACCCCAGCTGCTGCCATAAGGCTAAGAGAATTCATAACCTCTTTCTGTGTCGGCAGGTACGAAGGTGGATTAAGAGCCCGATGGTCAGCGTTGAAAAGCACCCACATGCCAGCCTCAAATACCCGGGGCCCACTGTGATGCAGTTACCTCCAGGGGATTCGGAGCCCGAGCCTCCCCTGTGCCAGACCTGCCTGAGCGACCACCCTTTCCAGCGAGGGATCGCTCCTCAGGAGGCCGAATCCTGCTCCTGGGAGAGCCAGAGAAGCAGCAAAGTAAGCCGCTCTGTCCTCTCCCCAAACTTTGTTTACATGTTTCACACTGATAACGGGTCTGTACTTACCAGATTGTCCTTCCCTGGGAGAGAGGGCATTCTCCGAAATCCAAAACTTCTGACCAAGGCTGTCATGCACATCTGGGCTCTGCTTTCTACCTTGAACTTTGGTACCCGGGGACAGCATGAGAAACCAAGGGTTCTTCACTAAGTGCTGTCATGTAGTCTCACAGTATTTGAACAGATTAGTAGTAACACTAAGTAGTATTTCCCTGTTTTACAGAAACTGAAGTGTGGAGTGGTGATGTTACCTTTCCAAGATAATGACAAGGACCACGACTTGTTAATTTTTCCTTTCTGCCCCACAATTACGCCACCTGTCTGCTATGCTTCCCACCCCATCTAGCTTTCTCTTTAGAAATAAGAATTTGGCTCAGGGAGTTTTCCCAAGCAGGAGGTGAACGATTCAGTGGGTATTTTAAGCAGGAGGGAAGCCCTGGTTTGCCTCGAGTCATGCCGGAACGTTATAAATGATACCACCATTCTGTGTGTAGTGCTGGGCAGTCGCACACAGGTGTGAAGGTGGTAAAACCGTAAGGGCCGAGATGAAATGGCCAAGAAGGGGCTTTCCTGAGGCAGACTTTGGACCTTTCATTCATTGTTCAGCTCCACTTAATTGCCGTGGAGAAAAGCCAAATGCAGAACAGAAAGTTTTGCTCAGAGCCCGTCATCCCTGACAGAGCCATCCCTGCCTGGAAACGGCCCACAAAAAAGGGAGAGAGTTGTAGAAACATAAAAGCAAACAAATAAGAATCTTTCCAAGTACAAAGCAGAGCAAATGTGACAAGGCATTTATCAGAGCCTTAGCACACAGCTCACAGCAGAAACATTTTTTCATGCTACATCTGCTGCATTTTTAAACAGGGAAATTCAAACAGCAGGTAAAAATGGAAGTCCTGTGCACTTCAGAAACCCAGCAAAGGCATTTTGGTGAAACATATGCACAAGCGGAGGAGCTAATTACTCCTCCATTTTACTTCATTAAGAAGATTAACTTTGCTCAGGCTGAAGTATTAAAAAATGAAAGCACCAAAGACGGAGGATTCTGCAAATCCTTTGCCTTGCCGTAAATCACATGTACTCCTATACGGCTGTAGGGCCTCACGACTGATTTCCATTAGGTTTTAGATGCATATGGGATAGATTTGGCTGAATGCAGATTCCCCCAGACCCCTCTCTCAGCCTCATTACTGCAGGCAGCGGAGAGGCTGCTTACTCAGCAGCTGGAGTCTGCAGCGAGAGGGATATTTTGCACGCTGCTTTAAAAATAACGTCGTCTGGCAAAAGACTCCTTGGATAAAGCTATCCTGCATAAGGAGTCTTTTAAGTAAGCTAAAGCACAGGGTCTTTGATGTGATTAAATGTAAGGTCACTGCCTCTTTCTCTACAGTAAAACCAGGCAGGAAGCTTTTAATAATAAAGGCTGAAGGAGCTCCGTGTCTGACCTTTTCCAGGATTAAAGAGAGTTTCTGGGTGAGATTCTGTTCAGGGGTTACAAATGGCACAAGCTGCATAAATGTGAAATAACTCCCTCCACATTAAACCAATGAACTTGAACAGACACAGTCCATATTTCAAGGAGAAGAGAACGTGGTCTCTGTTAAATCAGCAGGGAGCTTGGAGTGCACCAGTTGTCTCTCCTGGCTAATTCTTGTCTCTTTTTCCCCATTACTTTTCCTTCTCTGCGTTTCAGTACTGCAGACAGGTACTGGTACAGTGATTATAGTTCCTTTGTGCTATGCCCAACACCAACACGTACAAGGGTCCTACTGATCCTGTCCTTTTGCTCAAGGGCAAATTAATTCAGAAAGAAATCAGCTGTGAAATATTATTAAAGGCTTATTCTAGGCAACAAGCTTTCTCTGACATATTTCAGGCTATTCTGAACAGTTTGAAAAAGGCCTTATAAAAAACAACCTGATTAAACCACATCATCCAAGGGAACACGTCTGTATTCCTGTTCCTATTTCCACCACAAAACCAGGGAAAAAATCATTAGTGCTTGTTTACTGTGATGGCAATTATGTAGTGGAGTCTTTAAATATTGACTTAACGTAAATAAGATTATATTGAAACTGAAAGTATTTTAAATAATGAGATTTTTTTTTCTTATGATATGCTTCCATTTCCACCTCCCCAGGCTTTTCTATTAAAACATGTGTCAGTTGGAGTTTATAAATGATTACTGATGTAACCTCTACTAAGTCTCCTCTATTATTTGTATGATAGTGTATTATCTCTGTATTTTTATGACATTTTTCTGCATTGTATACAGTGGACTAGATAATTTTCAAGCATTGCCAGAAAACCACACTAATTTTCACATGACTGACTTATATAGGTATATTATTGTTTTTTGTAACAAACATGGATTGGTTATATGTGAGCATATATCTGTTTTACCAGTGTAACAGCTGAAGCCCTAAGGGCTTTGGACCACTGCCAGGGTAATGATTTGCAATAACCATTCCTTGCTTTTCCGTGTCTATCTACATACTTCAGGTTGCGTAAAACTCACTTGCTCACTGGCTTGATGAAGAGGGTAAATTTCCTTTCAAGATAAATTGCCATGCTGTACGATGAATACATTGTATAAATAATCTGGTTTTGAAAGAGCGGACAAACCACCTTTTAGACCTGCTTAGCAGTCTACTAAATAGGGAGAGGGGAACATTATGAAAATTAGGTGTGATTTAAATCTCTCAGGTGAGAGTTTACGAAGATGGGTTATTAGAGGTAAATCATACTCACGTACCACACACAAAAAAATCCTTCATACCTTGCATGATCTGTATATGTGGCTTACACTGTATTGTTATGCTCTTGTTTCACACATTTCTCTAAATAAGCAAAAGATAACAGACCTTGTTAGTGAGCTCAAAATATCTTATTTTTTTTTTCTCAAAGCCAACAGCTAGGTTCAAGGCTTGTTCTGTTCTTTCCTCTTTGTCTAAAAAAGCTCCTGCTGCCCTATCTATCAGCTGGCCTTTGTCCTGAAGCACCACCGACACATCTCTATCTCGTAGACCAAAGCCCTGAATGTTTAGAGCTGTCTTTTCTTTCCAAAGCTAAACAAAAACCCCACACTGCCCCTAGCTAAGGGACAAGAGGAGGGAAAGAGCAAACTAATGCATCTACCCCATTTGAGCAACGTGACTTAAAAGTGCCGGGAGCATCTCTGTGTGTCCAGTGCAGCCACTGCTGCGTGACTGGGGGCTCAGGCGTGCTGAGCGGAGTGCTGAGCCCCATCAGCCCCAGGAGGGATCTGTCCCCACAACATGTGTGATACGGTGGGTCTGGCAAAGGGTTTCGGTCTCTTCACCCTCTGTGGCCACTTCTGTGGGGCTGGCGGTGGAAAAGAGACGGAGGCTGCTGAGGGAATTGCCATGTCTTCCTCCAGCTGCCAGGTTACATCCATGCCTGGTGTGAAGGAGCACCAGGGAAGTCTGCTTAGGGCTGCAGGGAATTCAATGCTGCCACCTTTTTGGAGAAGTCCTTTGCAGCTTATTGGAAGTTAATTACTCTCAAAGACACTTTTGAATCACAGTATTAGACCAATAACCAGAATTTATTTTACTATTAAAACCCATTCAAAGCTCCTGTGTACAGGAGAGCTCTTGATGTCAGTGAGATTTCAGCATATCTATGACATTTTTCAAGTCTTGCTTCAGAGATGAGGAATGCTCAAAAAAAGTACCCAAGCCAAAGGCTGGGCAATTATTTGAGATAGGTCTACTTACAAATCTCTCCTATAAATAACATACAGCTTCTAGAAACCTGCATTTGAAATGGGGTAAGAATATGTTTCAGGTGAAATACATTATGTAAAAGGGCATCATAAAAATAAATGTCTTTTAATGGACTAGGAAAATGTGGAGATGAGAAAAAGAAATATCTGACTAGGTCTCCATAAAGAAAGAACTTAGTGACAGATCTGATTGAGCTTTTGAGGGAAAGATGGTTTTCTCACACATTTTGGATAAAAAACCCTCCTACGTTTAATGATCTGCATTGGCAATGAGGCACCGTGTGATTTACACCCTGATAAGTGCTAGTTAATACGCAAACATATGCATATACACAATAGAGGAAATGGAAATACTAAAAGCCCAGTATGGGACAATTAATCCTGGAACCAATATATGTGAAAAGTGCTGCAATAACACATAATTTGGAAAAGTAAAGCAGGTGACAAAAAGGAAGTTCGGGTAACAGAATTGTTCAGTGAAATCAAATCTGGAGAGGACTGTAAGAGGCTCTAATAAACCTAGCAAATTAACAACCTGATGGCAGATTACACTTGATAGAGACAGAAACACGGTAATGCACTTTGATGGAATAATTAGAATTACTCAGTACACACTGCAGGGTCTTAAATTAACTGTGATTATTCTAGAAGGCAGCCCTGGGTGCCACAGAGAGTAGTTTACTGAAGACCTCAGTATGGGGGGGGCTCAGAAGGTCAATCCCGCACCCAACAAGCAGACACTCTACCCATTCGATGAGGACTACAGCCCTTCATTCACTGAATTTACTTCTGCCCCATATGGAGACACATGGGAAAGGTTGTGAAATAAATACAACTAATGTGGTTGAGGACAGACCAGCAATACCAGGGCAACAAATGCCTGGGAAAGGCTTTGCAGGCCAAACTGTATCATTTTTTTCCCTTCATCTATATAATGAGATCCACTTTGAAGTGGCTGATAGAGGTCCTGGTAAATAAGATCCTTTGGGAAGAGATTGCCAAGGGGCAAAGGACAGACAAAGAAGCCAGTGGTCCCATGAGCCTACAACTGAGGCTGACATTTGGTGTGAGAAACATTGTTATCTTGCGCGTGCTGGAATCTGCCTATGCAGTGATTCGAGAAGCACTTATGAAGATCATCTCAGTGAGTTTTGTTTTCCCTTTTGTCCCATCTTGTAACCAGGAAAAACTGCTAGCAGGAAAATAACTATATTCATAGAACCATAGAATCATAGAATACCAGGTTGGAAGGGACCTCAAGAATCATCTGGTCCAATCTTTCTTGGCAAAAGCACAGTCTAGACCAGATGGCCCAGCACCCTGTCCAGCTGAATCTTAAAAGTGTCCAATGCTGGGGAATCCACCACTTCCCTGGGGAGATTATTGCAATGGCTGGTTGTTCACATTATGAAAAAAAATTTTATTTTTGTGTCCCACCAGAATCTCCCCTGGAGTAACTTGTACCCATTACCCCTTGTCTTTTCCATTGTAAAAAGGAAGTTCCCTTGTAAAAAGGGAGTCTCCATCTTCTTTGTAGCCCCCCTTTAAAAACTGGAATGTGTTGATAAGGTCTCCCCTAAGCCTTCTTTTCTCAAGGCTGAACAAACCCAGTTCTCACAGCCTTTCCTCCTACGACAGGCTTCCTAGTCCTTTGATCGTCTTGGTGGCTCTTCTCTGGACCCTCTCCCTCTCCATGGTATAAAAGACTGCACATTATACGCAGACTTTAAGCAATAGAGTTACAGGGATCTGGAACAGTCTGCCAAAACAGAAAAGTCAAATTTATTTACAGCTGGAGTTTAATATATTCATGTGTAGGATGTTCTTGCCTTTACACTTGGTTACTCTGGATTTCAGAGTATATTTTGCTATGCCCCCTAAAACTGGAGGATGGGGGTTTATCTCACCAAGTTTGGGAACTGTACCTTGTATTCGTAAGAGTGACGTACAGAGATAATCTGTTGGGCGACCCTGTTTTCGGTGCTCCATATTGTGTTGACAAGAATACTTCCAACATAATCCAAAGGAAAAAGATGTTAAAACCAGTAAAGGAAATATTTGTATCCTACGTGTAATTTAACATGAGAATCCACAACCACTGGAAGTCCGTATCTTCTGTTTGACTATTTTTTCATATACAAGCAAACACAGCCATCATATTCTGCTCCATATATGTATTATAGCACTGTCTGAAAACAAAAGAGAGTTTTAGAGAAGCAAGTGGTTCAATGTGAGCAATTAGAACAGTAAAGAAGGTATTTTGTACTTCTCTCCATTCAGCAACTTCTGGCTGCAGAAAGTCTATATTTTCTGGATCATCACAAGTCAAATTTGTGGCTTAATCCTACAAGTTGACGGTCTCAAATGGAAAACTCATTTTCACCAGCATAGCTTACAGCTATTTCATAAATAGTTGTTTCTAGCTGACTGCACTAAAGCTCTTTTAGCTATTGATATAAGTGTGTCACTAATGGGTTTTTGATGGAATTTGGAATTGAGTACATTTGAATACATATCTCCGCCCACAAGCACAGGCTTATCTATCTCCCAATAGGTGTACTTTTGGAATTTGATTGTGTGTATATACGAAGACCAGTGACTCAAGTGTGATTTTATTGCAGATCCTATAGCTTTAGCAAGATGAAAACCAATCTTAGATTTCTCTGTTGCTCAGATTTCTCAGCAGCTGTGAGAATCAGCTGTGAAAGCAACACGCAAGTGAGGTGGGAACAGGCTTTGTTTCAGGGATTAAATCTAAATGCAGTACGTACTTTCACGGTTTTGTAATGGATTGATATAGGGTTATTATGGATAATATTTATTTAGACGAGTAAAAAATGTTTAACACAAAAGCGTTTTCAAATGGAAATGGCAAAGCACAGTTTGCAAATGCACAGGCTAAAATTATGTGTAATTTTAGTGAATGGCAAAGACTGAATAGCAGACAATTGCTTGTGGGGGTTTTTACGGTCCCAACTGACAAAGAGAATGTCTATATAGCACAGAGCATATAAATCAGTTCCATGACTCAACGAAATGATGTGATACATCAATCATCTGCTTTACAAAAATGCAGCAAGGCACTCAGTCATTTGTACATCCATCACAGGTCTGTTCAAGTGCCATACATTTAGTAAATTAATTGGACAAGTCAATATCAAAACCTAAAAACTTGCTCCCCTCCTTTTTGAATGCTGGTTCAATGCTACTGAAAATAAGTAAAATATCTCCCATTTTAAAGAAACTGGTTGTCAAGGGTTTTGCCTGAGGACATCTGCAGCTAGAAAATGATTTATTGTACTTTCCACGGGGTTTCCGTAATACCTGGATTGGAAATTACATATCTTTCTCTCTCTTTTTAAAATAATTTTTATTTTTAATATAGTTTTTATCTAGCACCTTTTCCACTCAGAGATCAAAATGACTTTGTTGACAGTCCTAGAGATCAGAGAAAAGTATTAATTTCTACATTGGTGGTAGTAACCAGCAAATACCCAGCACAGTGGGTGTGAGGAATTTGGGCCAGGCACAGTAGACCAGATTTCTGTTTAGTTTTGACCTGTCGTGCAGGACAGACAAGGGTCATTTCTGATTAGCAAGTGGTCAGACACATAAGGTCAAGAGATTTGCTTACTAGAATGGAACAATGTTCTCTGTTTCTCCAGAATCCTGCTTCTGGCAATATTTAGTGCCTGATGTCAAAGAAGGTGAACAAAGCCAGTCAAAAAGTACTTTGTTTGAAAAGAATATATTTTTTACAGCCTAACACTGTGTTAAATCCATTTGGTCTTCAAAGGTCATATTTAACAGGGACAACTGGAGTTGCTCTCCTCTATTGGAGTTTGATTTTAATCTCTTTATTGCCCATCTTGTAATCATTGCTTCAGCTTATTTTGAAGATAATTCAGTGCTTCATAGCAGATAAATAAAATAGTCTGTTGCATTGTGTGACAAGGTCATAAAAACAGTCTGACAGGCAATTAATACTCCTCTCTTTAAGAGTAACAGCACTGAAGATAAAACAACTCTCTCATATACAGGGTGCGTAAGACCATACACAGACAGCTAAAGACTAGGTCTGTAAAATAGCTGATTATGACTTAAAACCAAATTCAAGCCCAAAGGAGCAATAAGATGTGTTATAACCTGGTCAGGGAGCCCAGGGCTGCACAAAGACATGGGGGATGCAAAGGGCAGGAGCAGCTGCAGAGCCACCTCTGCCACCTGGCTAAGGCCAGGGCCATGTCACCAGAAGGACCACATGGAGCAGAGGGGTGAACTTGACTTTCCCATTCCCGAAGAGTTCCTCTCCTGGCCAATTTGTGTCCCCTCCTCTCCACCAAGGTCATTTCACAGCCTGCCTAGACTGTGTTTTTGAGCATTGGCAAGAGTTAGTCGTGTGTGTCATTTTTCTCTAAAGAAATGTATCTTGGACCCAAAAACAAGTTGCATAAAGAAAAGCTTGTTTCTTCCTCTGGTTACTCTATAGGCACGGGTCTGTCTATCCCAAGACGCCACAGCTATCATAAGATATCCCAAGTGTCTTGATCAGTATGAGTAACCCAGTGAGTAATTTTGTTCTCATCTTAGCATTGTAGCTTTTGCATTCCTTTGCAGTTTATAAATAAGTATCACTATTTTTCTGTCTAGAACTTCCAGATAACCTTTTATGTAGAATTTTCCTCTTTGCACAAAGAGGTTATAATTGGCTAAAAACTCCATAGTAAAGTCATGCATCCTGTAAATCCTATTATAATGTTAGTTAATACAGTGCATGCTGCTCATTTAAGGTAATGTAATGCAATTCCCAGATCCCAGGACTCCTCAGTGTCTCCTATCTTAATACAGTGTACTTGCTCTGTATCCAATTATACCCTTTCCATTTTGTGAAATCTTTCCCCCCCTCTAAATAGTCAGCACAGGATGTTCTAAAAGAGTTTTGTAATGCACTCTCTGGATTTGAGAGATGCATGATAAATTGACTTTTTGGACTATTTGCATTAATGAAAACATAATTATTTCCAAAGCAGTAGTGCAGCTGCACAAAGAGTTTGTATGGCCTATATTGTGTCACACCATATTGACATTACCATTAAAACAAAAAAAACCTGCTCAGACTCATAACAATTACACTGTTTCAAAATTATTTTAGAGCCTTACTGGCAAAGAAGACACTGGTTTTAACATCCTTTCCTAGTTTTGCATAAGTTGGGGAATTAATTTTGGAGGAAAAAAAATAATAACATTTTCCTGATAGAGAGCTCTGTAGGGGGGTCTCATCCCATCTGACATCCATAAAAAAGCACTTGAGTCTGGAAGAAGAGGGAGTCAGGCCCGTGGGACTTCTATAGATTAGAAATGACCAGTTTTAAGAAACTGAAAATTAATCCAAACCCTTCTAATTAAGAAATCCTTAGCAGTGAGCCGTCATGTGAAACCATGTGGGGTATTGCTTTCCTGTGAAACAAAGAATTTTCTTCTCTTTGCAGATAGATGGATTTACAGATAGAATTAAAAACACACACATACACACACACACACACACACACAAAACCACAACAAAAGACAAACCAAAAAACATACAAAAAACCCCTAACACCAAAACAAAAAACCACAAATGGGTTTGGTGTGACAGCACCTGATGACAACACCTGCCTTCTGGAGTAGAATCTATTGCTTACAGTTAATCATAGCATCATAGAATGGTTCGAGTTGGAAGGGACCTTGAAGATCATCCAGTTCCAACCCCCTGCCATGGGCAGGGACACCTCCCACTAGACCAGGTTACTCAAAGCCCCATCCAGCCTGGCCTTGAACACTTCCAGGGTGGGGCATCCACAACTTCTTTGGGTAAGATACAATACTTAAGTCTTCTATATTGCAGAGACAGACTTAGGTGCTTCAGAATAGTGCTAAGCAAGCAAGTAGAAAACACAAAAAGAGGCTAGATGTATTTCCCTAAACTGTAAAGAAGGATTAGCATGCAAGAATGGTCTTCAAGAGAATGCAGTAGGATCCACTCTTGCCCTTGAAAGATAAGAAGAACAGCTGCTAAGAATGGGTACATATCACATATTATTGATGAAAATGTGAAGTGGAAGTCTGAGGAAAGCAGAGACTCCAATTCAGATACCTTTCCAAATCTGTTAGGTGGGGAAAACAAACACCTCCCTTCTCCCAAAGCATCTTCTAACTACTCCTCAGTAATAAGCTTGTTTAGGTGGAAGTGGAGGATACTGTGAATGCCTCCTTTTGCAGCTGCAGCTGTAAGAGCACACAAAAAACCTGGTAGCCTGCTTGAACTCTGGGCAGCCTGCCTGAACACCCTTCCAGGTTAGATGGTTCCTGGGCTCTGTTCACTGCTGCAAGGATTATTTGCATGTTAAGGGGTTGTGGGATGAAGCACTGCGGTAACTGAGAAGGAAGGCGACAGCTCCTCTCTGCTTCGCAAAGGTCTGATTCTTGAGAGCGGCCAAGTTTTACCATCAGGCATGCAACTCTATCTTGGGCAGCCTCACGGAAAGCAGGAGAAACAGATTTGATTTCTCTAGTTTGGAAAGGCATTAAAAAAAGACCTGTCAACCTGTCACAACTGAAACATTTGTTGTCAGTCCTGAGCTATTAGATAAAAACAGGAATTGATGTCCTTGAGATGCTTTTTAAAACCCACTCTTAAAAGGAAGGCGTTAGAAGCTAATGCTAACAGATTTCCCCCTCTATTGTCAGCATACTGGCTGTTGTTACTTTTACTATGAAGCATGAGTGCTGCTAAAGAGGTACCTGCAGAGGTACCTATACCGCGAGAGTTACAGGTTTTACTCTAGAAAACAGATGTCTAAAAGCTAGCATTATTAAGATGATGACATTTAGTTTCTTAAGGGTTTCTTTTTTTTTTTTTTTTTTTTCATTTTAGAAGAATCTGGTTATGTATCTTGATNCTAGCCCACAGGAACCAAGGCTTTTTGAGATAAAGATATTTTGGCTTAAAAGGCGGCCCTTTCATCAAAACAATTCCCCAAGCCCCAAGATACATCTACTGAAAGAAAAATATAGCTGCATGCAAAGCCAAATGCATACAGAAATACAACACAGTCCTTTTTTCTACATAATAAATGACAACTACTGAAGGAATGGCTACAGATGAAAAGAACAAACTTGCTTTCTTTTCAAAGGACCAAAGGGAAATGCATGAAACAATGAAACTGTTGAGTAAGACTCTGTCAAGATAAATATCAGATATCTGAAAAGAAAAGTATCTTTAAAATCCGATTACTGTAACTGGAAGAATTTCAGAAATCTGTGTACCTTACTTCAGTCAACAGTTGTTTTTGTCAGAATTGAAAGTTCACAGTTTCCACTCTATTTCTGTTTTGCCTTGCTTTCATATTGCCATACATCACCAAAATGCAACAAGATTTTCAGTTCCAGCTGTATCTGAAGGTAGCTTTCCTTTTTAAATTCAACATGTCAGTAAACTATGCTCATTATATTCCTAACGTGTCAAAGCAACATTTTATATAAATATTTGGTTTGACTATGTGCATTGACAGAGGCTAAGTTGTCAGAAATGACCAGCAGTTTCAGGCACTTCAGCTCTTGGACACACATGCACTGAGCTAATCTTTGAAAACATTGCAGAAGGTAAGAAACACCCCTCCTGCCACAGAACTGTGTAGTACCTCAAGCCAGGATCTCAGAAACTGGGGCACTCGGAGCTGGTAGTGCCTCTAGGAACTCTTGCTCATTATGTCTCATAATACTCACTTTTTAAAAGGAGGAATTGAAGCTATTCATCAGTGACCTTCAGGGATGGCAAATTTTAAAAGGAAATACTCTCTCTTTATCATCCCTTCTCTAGGAGCGCCCAAGGCAATACTATGAAAAGGGAGCATCTGTTCTAATGTGAGGTTATTTAGTTATAACTAGTTTTCACTGTATTCCTTTGGTTCAAATTCCCTTCAGATAGTATAGTAACTGCACGGCAAGGGAGGGGAATTTCAAATTCTTCAACTTTGATCAATGCAATTTTGTCCTGAAGAGGAAATTGAAAAATTTCTGCCAATACTGTGTCGATCAGTGTGATCTGCAGAGCAGGAGCCGCATGCGTGCTCCACGTGCAAGAAGACCAGAGTTTTGTTACTACATCAACTTCTGAAAGCCACGTGAAATGGGGCTGACATAACAGTGCAGCAGGCAAAGTTCTTATCACAGGTTATATGGCTGTTGGCACATCGCACATTCAGCGTATCACTTCACATACGAACTGCAGAGTAACTTTCCATCCTGATAAGGGCTACTTAATACTTGCCATACTTTACAGTTTTGGGAGGACTCTTTGAAAATAAGTAACTGGTAATCCCTGGAAGACACGGATACACCACAAAAGATTGTTATGCTCAGGTAGTTCCTCCTTTACAATGTGCCTCTTGTAAGATCCTGCATTACAGGCACAGCTGGAACATGAAACCCAACTGCAAACAGGCCATTTCCTGAGCTAGTTACAGCCCATTCCCATGGTTTCTGTCCTGGGCTTTGCCTCTGCATTTGGAGGGGCATTTCACACCCAATTCAGAAGACACTCTACGAACAGATCTGGCTCCTCCTTGTCCTCCCAGGCTTGCCAGTGGTGGCAACGTTTGCAATCTTTAGCCCCTTACAGCTAGGGACTTGCTACTGTAGGCTGTGAATCTGTGTTTTTGCTACATTAGCACATGCTGAAGACTGTGCTGAACCTACCACTTGCCCCAGCCTATAACTGGAGAACAGGAAAAAGGCAGTTTGGACACTCTCCAAGTCTCTTGCTTCAAAACTCAGATTGTATCAGTGCCATGTATCCCATTAGCAGCCTGATTCTTCCCCACATTTCATTCCAGCAATACGGAGAAGAGTGGAAATAAGACCTATAGGAATATTTGTAGATATGTAAGTCTATACCAGTTTCCTTTACCAGCTGGCAGCAGATCTTTAGAAGATGTTGCCCATTTCTAACTTTTGCAAAGAACTTTATGAAAAAAAAAATTCTACTGGTGCCTTCATAGAACATTTGTCAATATTTTTCTTTCGGTGACACTGCTGTGTGCACTTAGTTTGGAATCTTCTGTGTCTTGGCAGCAACCTTGTGGTTAGGCTGATGTTATTAAACTTGTTCAATTCTGTCACAACCTCAAAATCTGTTTGGCTCCAGCTTGATTGATGCCAAATTTGGGTAGGTTAGGATCATATTTCGTCATTTCACTAAGAATGCTGTTGCAGTTACTTTGAGGGAGAAACAGGCTTTTCTTGGACCAAAGGCACAATTCGTAAATCAATTAATCCTGCTGATGGCCTCAGTGATAACGATGGAAGACTGGTTATGCTAAATCTGCTTTAAAGTTTTGTGGACAGCTGGAAAGAAGACCGCGTGCATGCTGTACATATCTTTTGAAGGAATGGAAAAACTGAATCTCTCTAAGCACAACTGGGAACTTTCATCAGAGATACATAGCTATGAAAGCGCACGCAACCAACCAGCATTCCCGTACCTGATTAGGTAACTCGGAATGCAAGCGAATACTTGTACTGTGAACACTGCCTTCCAGAGTTGCAATGACTGTTTATGCTTAGTAATGTGTTAAATATTTTCCAATTTAACAAGTTGCCTTTTTCTTGATGCTGTGACTAGAGATGAAGTGAGTTGGAAGAGAAAGTATAAACACATCCAAAAGACCTGTTCTGGTGCTTTTATGATTTGCAATAAACAGTGAAATGTCCTCTGTTCTTCCCTTACTCCTCAAGACTCAGGGCTAGAGACAGCCCAGAGCAGCAGAGGCTAAGGACAAGTGCATATGCTCAGTAGACGTGCAAGTAGTTGTGTATTAAACAATACTGAACCTTTATGTCGAACCTTTGGCCACCATGCACCAGCCATTTTGTGCAACATCAAGTCTTGTTAATAATCACACCATCAAATATCAAACTGGGAAATGTTCAGAAATAAGACCCTTTGCAAACACAAAGCCAGACTGCAAGGACCACACAGGCCCTATTCATTCCTCCCTTAAAGTCCATCTTGTGAATAGAAACTGGCGCAGAGAAATTTGATTTAAATCTGATTTAAACAAGGTTCCAACCAAACTGGATATTGCTACATGGCACGGCTGACCAGTGTATAAACATCAATCCAGATAAGAACTATGTTTGTACAGAACTTTATAGCACAATTTATTTCTTGGGTAGAATGAAGTTTTAGAGTTTATCTACAGCAACAATATCCCCAAGTTATGTCTTAACGCCAACACATACATTTATACTAACATATGCATGTGTTGTGTTGGAACCAGGGTGTCTGACAGCAAGAGCAGGGAGGGATAGGGTGCTGGGCACCTACACTGCCTGCCTGGCCAAACTCAGGAAAATATTGCTAACACTGGGTGAGCCCAGACTGAAGTCACACAAAGGATGTCACAAGTAGTTTTGTGGCCACATGCTCACATCATGAGAGATTTTCTGGCACAGTGTTGAGAGAGAACACCACCCACCACCCCATTACGCTCCCCAGTGCTGGGAGCTTCATCGGGACTGAGCTATTTTTACGCAGGTGGGTGACATCTCTTTGACTGGCTCTGGTGTAGTGGACGTACGTTGCATACAGTTCATCTAACCTACATGAGTGACCCAGCCACTTTTGACTCCCGTCATGAGTGCCAGAGGAAACCCACTGATAAGAACTAATCACACCCCTGACATAACCAAAGCCTATTTGCTCAAGTTATTTCAGTTTCTGTTCCTGTTTCTAAATGGCAAATGACAACCACTGCCTTCATTATCAGGCCAGTATCACTCCACCTCCACCACCTCTTGCAAAATGTGGGTGTAGAATAACATGCGCTCGTAATAGCTGTATACAATTCTGTTTCAAGTTTTGCACACACACAGCAGACAGAGATGGCATTATGTAGACATCCATTTATTTCCCCTATGCAGCTCAACTGTAATGACGGAAATAAAGCTTTTTTCTCCCTCTGAACACACATGCAACTAACATTGTAACCTCAAATGAACCTAAGCAAAAAGGGACACATTTTGCTAATTTGCTTTCTTTCTCTGCAGATGTTTGTAACAGAGGTCAGGCAGCTAAAACGTCAATTGATTTTTCACATTCTCCATGAATGAAACTGTTGCCTGTGCCAGCTAGAATGTGTCCTTTCATTTTTCTTTTCCTGAAGAGGTGAACCCTGAAGACGGAGTGAGATTTTCTATTGTCTTAAACAGAGAACAGAGTTGGTTGGTTCCTCGCTATGTCATTGAGCCGTCAGAAATTATGATTTAAAGTATAGCACAGGTAGACAGCAACTGTCCAAAAAACTCTTTGCTTCTAACCAGCCTCATTTCCTCTTTATTTTCAGGTCAAATGATTCCTTAGCAGTGAAAATGAAAGGGAGAACAATCAGGTACTAATAAAAAAAGGATTAAACCTAAGTATGGCATGTTAATTCATGCACAACAGTCTTTTCTTATAAAAATATGTGCTTGACCTTGCTGTTGAGACACTGAACTACAGTATTATGAAAATACAACACTTTAAAGTTAGTAGGACATCAAAGCTGTCCATATAGCAAAGGCCATTTGGCTTCCTCAGGATATGTATATCTCAGGCAATGTAAATGGAAGTTTCAATGCAGCAGGACAGCCAACGGGAGCACTGGTGGGTCAAGGTACTTGTCTGCTTCTCCATCGTCCTCACCTTCTGTTCTTCAGTCAAGCATATCTGCTCCTCTTCCTGTATAAATATGTTTGTGTTTCAGAAAAGATTAAAGGATTTGCTAGCCGGCGCCTTTGTACTCAGGGATCAAGATATCTGTAGAGAGCTCCCCACCACTGCTAGCATAGACACTGCAGAGGGCTAGGGACTGTAAAAGGGGTTAGGCTACGGCCGCATTTGGGGCCAGAACTGGAAACCTGGCCACTATCAGTCCAAGGGAAAACCTATAGAACCCCTCACAGCACCCCGCAGATAACTTGCTCCTCTTTCTCTCAACAGCTGCAAATCACAGCTGGCTCAGCATGGGCCCCGCACACAATCGTAGCTGTTACGCTTCACCTCCTCTCACCAAGCTGCAAAGACCTGGAGCTGTGCTACAACAGAAGTCATTATTCAGAAACAAATTTATCTTTGTTCCTGAGTAATTCACCCCTGTTTCTGAGAAAAACATGAAGTTTCAAAGGCTTGTTAGTCCTGTCGGTGGGATTTGAGATCCACTGTCGCTCTTAACTGAGTTCAGTCTCTTTTTATCTGAATACATGGCAGAACCACATACCTTGAAAAAAGGATCCCCAAGTGTTTGATGACCATCAAGAAAATATGCAGAAAAAGGGGCATCTCCATCAGTATAAAACCCACTGTATGCGTAAGCTGATTGTCGTACTTACATAAGAATGTATTAGGGAGTACCACTTCATCATGAAATTTAATTGGAGGTTTGGAAACTAGTCTATTCCAGAATCTTTGAACTGAGATTTAAGTTTGAACAAGTCTTCAAACTCTTTGCTATTTAGATTTTCCATCTGTAAAATAGAGATAATAATTATCCAATTAATCCTTAGTCTCAGTACTTCAAGATGCCTTGTATTATCAATTGTCTCTGGCTTATGGAAAGCTTCCATCAGTGCACAAGTGGTTAGTGCTTTTATTTCTTCCCACATACAGAAAAATAGAGAACAATACAATATTGCAACTAGTTTTCTATACTGGTGCCTAGGACAGAATGAGGATATAGTCTAGAGGGTCAATAAACTGCCTACACAGTAAGTCCACTTAGTATCTGAAGCAAAATCCAGTGCTGCCTTCTCCCTGGCAACCTGTGTTCTGTGGCTGAATGGCCAGAGAACAACCATCACTGTAGGTACATATTTGTTGCTGAGACATCTCACTTGCTCATCCATGGAAAAATGCTCCTTCCTCAGGCCAGAAGCAGTTCAAAGCGAGCTGGGAGCACACAAGGGTCACTGAGTATTTCTGAGGCTTTAACACCCAGGACAGAGAATTAGTGAGAACTGACCCCAACCTTTGCCCAAATCTTAAACCAAACTTGAAGTAAATTCAGTTAACATTCATTTCCCTGTGCTCATTGTTTGTGGATGAGAGCAAGATAATGTACAACTGAATGACTATGTTCTGGTTAGAGCCAGCAAAGACCAGAAAGTCTAGTCTTATGACACTTTCAGGCCGATTCCTGGAAAAAAGGGAAGTATATTGTGAGCCTTGGAGGTATCCGCAGCTCCAAGGGACCCTGTGAACCTGTGGAAGCTCTGTCCTCTCTAATCAACATACCTCATTCATTGCAAGTGTTGTGTCAGCTCTGCATACAGCTACTTTTTTACTCCACTGTGCTACTTAAGAGAGTTAAACTCCACGCTCAAAATTATTTCAAGCACAGTTTATCACTCGTATTATAGGATATGATGCATTAGGTTTTTTGTGATAGTTAAATTGTAGTCTTTAGGTTGATCTGCTAAAATCTACATAAAAAAGAGAAAAATAGCAATAAATCCTATTTTTGATAGTGAAGACATGAGCTCCATTTCTGTAACACTTTGCCTTATTTTGGAAAACACAGCTAATGTTAATTAATTAATATTTTTTTTCTGAACTTGATTTAGGATGTAGGTACATGTTACTGTGAGGCAACTCAAGGGCTCAAATTTATAGCTCTGTTTGCTACTTTGTAGGAACTCTGTGTTTTTTTCCTTACACCAAATGCAAGATTGTTTAACCCTCAGTAAGAAATGTTAAAGGCTACGATGACTTCATCAAAAATGAGTTTGAGAGGCAACTTGACCGGGGCGCACAAATGTCTCCCTGGTGGAGCAGCTACTTGTAACACAAAGCTCTTCAAACAAAAGACATAAAAGTATACTGTGACAGGAAGATCAAGCAAAAGCAATCAATAAGAAAAAAATTGAAAAACATGTTGAACATATAACTCATATAAAGAAGGGTTTCCATCACTGGAAATCCTGAACTCAAAACCAGATATGACATGATGCCAGAGGTGAGGGGAGTGAGGTAGCAATAAACCTGGTAAGATTCTGTACCCACATTATGCATTAGACAAGGTCTAATGGACCTTGGCGCTGGAACAGGTTGCCCAGAGAAGCTGTGGCTGCCCCATCCCTGGAAGTGTTCAAGACCAGGTTGGATGGGGCTTTGAGCAACCTGGTCTAGTGGGAGGTGTCCCTGCCCAAGGCAGGGGGTTGGAACTAGATGATCTTTAAGGTCCCTTCCAAACCAAACCATTCTATGATTCTATAAGGTCATTGTACCGGCTACTTCTGACTCTACAGTCATTGTGATTGTAACTCCAAATTCACACCTGCGCCTGAATTTCCTCCCCATTCAGAATGGTTTGGCCTCTGGATTCCTATTTAGCCCCATGGAACAAAACACAGATATGAATCTGAGTCTTAATTCAAGCTCTTTCAATATCTGAGGTAAGAAGCCTTCGATTTTTGTGAATTTTTAAACTAAGAGTTTAGAGTTTACCAGAGGAAAATGTGGTGCTCTTTTTTTTTTTTAATTGTCTAGTTAATGCTCTCTTATTTTTGTCAATTAACAAAAGTTGTTGGCTGCTTTATAATGAGCAATCCAAAAGGCCTTTATTGCACAAATAACATTTATATGCATTGTTTGGACCGATGCAGTTCTTTTGTAGATAAAGCACAGGTGAAATTTCACATAAGTGCAGGGAAGTAAAGTGCTGATTTTCACTGCTGCATCCCCCCAGCTCCATGACTTTGTTTATACAGGAGGAAGGACTCCTTCAGTAACCGAATGGGTGATGTCGCTACAGCATGTTATAATGAATTGGTATCTGTTTGATGCAGCATTTACATTGCACTGCAGGTTTTCAGTTCTGCAGTTTCATTGTCCCTGGGTGCCTGTCCTGCGAGCCACAACACAGTCCTCCAGCATGTTACATCAGCCGGTCCTATTCAAACAGATCTGTTTCCCAACATCATTAAATACAGCTCTGGTTTGCGCTGTTGAAGGCAATGAATCACAAAAGCTGTGATTCACGAAGTGTTGTTCAGTTATGTCTCTGAGCTTGGCTTCCGGCTGAGATACAGTTCGCTTGGTTCAAAAACACGTGGAAAACACAGTTAACCCAGTCTGTCCTACTGCAGACAGATGGGTTTTCTGTCATTTGGCAATAGTGAAGGACGCTCTGGAAGAGAGTTATGTTTTTGCATGTTAGATGGGAGCTACTCACAAATAGCTTGGACCTGTACCGATCAGCTGCAAGTTTCACAAAATCTTACGCAGTAAGTAATTCTCCTATTAGATCCAAAGCCAGTCTTTTGTGCTCTGTTTTAACTGAGTTTTTAGGGCAGCAATAATCCTGGTTCTCACTTCCCTGATAATCTTAGTAGAACAAAACGTTGTCACAAATACTAAGGTCTCTCACAATTTGACAATTGCTAAGGCAAAGCCACGATACTTATTGAAAATTAAAGTTGCAGCCTGAATAAAAGATTCCTTTTATGAATGGAGGACATTTTTTCCAATAACAAGCACCTATGCCAAATGCTTTTTTGTTATATAGCAAAGATGTGATAGGAAATGATTTGAATAAATCACTCATGCAGTTGAAGAACATTATTCTTGTCATTCTTGGTGCTTCTCCTTGGAAAAGAATCCTTCAGATCCCACTGGTGTATCTATATTGTGGCTGTTCTGGAGGAAGAAAAAAGTATTCTACAAAGCTAGGCAACTCTCTTCTCCCGAGAGATAAATAACCCACCTTGTGCCTATGCTGCCCTAGTCCAGACCTTTTCCCATCTTACTAAGGGAGTCCACTTTCATACAGGTGCATGAAGTCTTATCTCTGTGTCTTGAAAAATTATACCTCCCATAAAAGGAAGATCAGCCCAGCTGCAAAGAATGTAGCAGGAGAGAAGTTGAAGTGTGAGGGGAGGAAATGAGATTAAAATTATTGACCAAAAGTGGAAAAAATAAATGCATGCTCTTTTTCACCCATGGAACAGTGTAGGGGCCAGTGAGTCTTATGGTTTGAGTCACCCTGGCTGCAAATCTGTTCAGAAATGATGATGGTCTTCACTAGGACACCAGGAGATGCCTGTCTACAAAGCATATAGTTTCTGACCCTTATAACACAAACATGGGGCTTTGTGTAGGCTGAGGCCCAGAAACGAACAAAAATGTAGACAAGCATCTTAAATAGCATATGCGTTGTGTGTTTATGGTAGTAATCGCCTGGAGAGCTGTGCTTGCAGCTATGGGATCCTGCAGTCCATTTTGCCTAGGACTGGGGCCCCTTGCAGAGTTGTTGTGCAAGGAGTGCTGTGTGGAGAAACACAGAGGCTGGAGAAGTGGTATTGCAGCACACAAAATGCAAACAATGGCCTACTCTCAACTTTGCAGCTCACTTAATTATGGCCCTTCAAATTGACTTGATCGCAGCATAATCAAACCCACTGCAAATCATGGCTGTTTACGGAAATCTGCATCAGTGCTTCTTCCACCCATAGGCAGAGCTTGGAGTCCTCACATTTTTTGGAGTTCCATCTATGTAAATCTCTGAATATTCTTTCACAGGCAGCCTGGGGAAACTTGCTGGTAAGGAGCTACAATAGCCACGTCCTAGTCCAAGAAACTTCAGATTTCAGACTCACCTGGGGTTTCTGCTTTGAACACCAGCACAGGGCAGTTCAATCTCCTCTCGTGTCACAAGCTGCAGATGACTGTGGTCACCAGAAGTGGTGGTAGTCTTTTGGTAGCTGCTTAGAGACTTTGTCTTGGATAACACCGCTGAGACTTCAGCAGTGCTGAAGTAGTCGCACCAAGAGAAATGTGGACGGCTCCCATTCATTTCAATGGATAACTAGCTTCAAAGCCTTATTATAGACATTTTAAGGTCACCAACTTTATGAATCTTTGCACTTTAGGTGAGTATTTCACAAACAAAATATACAGAGCTAATGTATGCTCAGCTCTGTCACATCCTGGTGTTGTCTTCATTGGAAGAGATTGTCTACAGGAATGACGCTGTGAATTTGAATATGTTAAGTGTCGTAAAGAATTCAGTGACTTATTTGGATAATTGAGAGCCTCAAGTGAAAACAGGATATTCATTGTCATCCCAGTAGCAAAAATATGCTGGATCCCAAGGCTGGGTCTTGCTGAATAAGTTAGATCCTCTATAGGACTGCATAAAACAGCGGTGAAGGCAGATAACTTTAATAGATGAGTATCATTTGGAATCAGTGAGCAACATCTTTTCTTTTTAATACAAAGCGGCTTTGGTACTTAGCCTAGATAATGTATTCTGCTTCCAGTGTTGGTATTGATGTCCTTTCAAGTGAATAGAATATGAAGCCATTAATGAGCTCTTTCCGTTAAAGATGTTCAGCAATGAAATAATTAACAATGTTGATGTGTAAATTAGGCTTCAGAGTTTAAATTGCCTTTACAATGAATAAGGCAGATCACGTTTCTCTGGCTTTTGGTTCAGCAAGGCAGGTGAGGACTGGCTAAATGCTAAACATAGCAGTAGTCCCACTAAAAGTACATGCATTAGAGTCTTAGGTCATTGCTAAACCAGAAGTGTTACCTGCCTTACTAGCATTGTTATTCAAAGAATAACAGGTCATCTTTATGCTGTCTCCTTTCTGCTTTTTTTGGTGGGGGGTTCCCCACCATGGCACCTTGGTGTGCACAGTGGAGGAACGTGGACCCCGCATTACAGCAATGGAGAAAGTGATTCCGCCAGGTCCCAGCTCCTCTAGGGCTCCCACAATGGGACAGAGGCACTTGTATGAATGGCTGGATGCCCCCAACTATCCCCATGCTGGATGCCATGAGGGAGATGAGGTTTTTCGGAGTATTTCATCAAATACTTGACACTCAGCAACTTTTCCCATTCCCTGGCCTGCACCAGCCTTCACAAGAGCAGGCAGCCAGTCTGCCTTCCTTCTCTCTTTTCTGGTCTTTCTTTTACGGGCAGCCTCCAGGCTAAGGTCACACCAAGAGGTGCTGCAGCTGAAGAGAACTGTGTGCCTAGGTCAAAAGGAGTAGCGAAGAAAGTGATGTAGCTGCTACTTTATTAAGCGTTTATAAAGACTGCTGTTTCTAAAACAAGAAAAAGCAGGATCATGCAATTAACATTATGTTTGCACAAAATATATAAAGCACTGAATTTAAGCGAAGATCAGTATTTCAAGTCAAGTGTTGCTTGCTTGATATATGAACTTTTGACTTCTACTTGCCTTTATCTTCTCCCGGTGGCACTGAGATCGGAGTAATCCCAAAATACAGTTTAGTGCCTTTAAACTCTGGTTTGGAGATAGATCCTCCAACATGATTTACCTCTTGCAAGTCAGAGGCTGTAGTTTTCCACAGCTGGTTTCTAGGGCAAGGCTTAGTGGGAGCATTCCCTCTCACCAGGGCGGCTGGCCTTTCGGGGTCACATTATCGGAGTAAGAAATGTGGGAAGGGAGAAGTTGTGTTCATAGGATGAAAGAATGTGCTGTTTTCTACACGAATCACTATTGTATGGATATTGTTTTAAAGTATTTGACCTGTTGAGGTCTTATCTGCTGCAGCTTAAATGTACTCAGCTAGCACAAAGACTTGGCCACTAACACTAAACTATTTGTCTCCTTTCCCCTCATTGAACTTTAGGCTTGAGCAATGTCAGCTAGGAAACAGACTTAATCCAGCATTTTACAAGCACCATGATAAGCACATTCACTGTCACAAATGAAAAGCAAAACTTGTTTAATGCAAATTTTATAAAGAGGAAAAATAACTTTAAAAAAAAAGCACCTGCAAAACACTTTTTATTCTGTGGATGAGGTGGCCTTGTAGTTTTTCTCACATCTTAAGACGTGAGAATCAATAACACCTATACTTCATGGGAAATTCCGATATTCAGGGAATGGATTATTCAATTGAATGGGTAATACGTGAAAATAATCCAGGAAAACACACAAAAGAAACATCCTGCATACAATAACAAGTGGGATCTCCTTAGGGATGCCTCGCTTTTTGAGAACCTCAACTGAAACTGCAACATAGACCTAAAAATGGAAGGCGTGATTAAAATGCCACTGCAAACATAGATAACTGTGAAGCAATCAAAGTAGAAAAAAGACGGAGGCGCAAAATCACTGGAATGGTTGAGTGTGTTAGCAATATGATATACAATTAAAGTGGGCATACTTACTGCTACCGGAGCTCCACAAGCTATTTCAAACTAGATTTCCTATCTGTTTGTGTGACTTCTGTCACTGGTGTTTTCTGTGTTTCACAAGATTTAATGATTTTACCTTCCCACCACTGCTGTGAGGTACAGAAGTGCTATCGGCTGTGGTCCTGCAGACCAGCACACTCCGGAGTGTGGTGAGGTGGTTGTCAGCTCTGCGACTTGCTGGCATTAACCCGGATGAGACACACAAGGGTGATGCTGCTGCAGTGTCAGCACAATCCCAGGCTTCTGCTGTGAACCTTCCTTCTGGTGGCAGGTACAAATGTGCGCCTTCACTCTGACCCAGCGCCACTCTTGGTTGATGGATAAGCTGGTGTTTCAGGCCCCTTGGCAAAAGCCTCCATTGCCCACACTTGCACACGCAGGACACTGTGTGTGCATGAGGTGAGGGAGGGAAGTGCGTGTGATCCTCCTGGGAGTCATTCCTTTTAGTAACAGTGGCCTCCCCTTTGCTCTGTTCCTCTCTTGTACCTGTTTAGCATAAATTTTCTTCCTTGGGTCTTGTTGCATGTGGTCCGGTGGGGCAATCGCCATAGCTCTGGAGTCACTAAAAGGGCCAAGATACTGTTGATATTTCTGTCAATTCAGTCAGAAAATACTCTGTACAACTTCATGGATCTTCACCTTTGTAAAATTTTAACTGCAATGCCTCTTGTTTCATGGCAGGGTGACTGAGAGTTTCCCTTTTTACTGGACTCTGTTAAGGAACAGAGTTCAGGTTTTGCAGCTTTCAGCATTCAGCGTTTTGCTCATAGACATTGTGGACATTACACTTCTGTCCTTGACACAGTGGGTCTGCCATATATTGTTTTGCACATACGTAAAGACATCATTTTCTGTAGGGACAGATCCATGCCTAGTGTGTGTTTTTTCTTAAATGCATTTCCCTGTGTTTTCTGAGCTTGTATTCTTCTGGGCATAATCACAGTTCTGCCTGGAATGCATCAAACTAAGCACTTTCTCTCCTTCCCTCCCTTCATCCCACACTTACTTTCTATTCCCATGATGCTTATTTCCTACAGTCCCTCTGGCTCTTTAATCACAGAGCTTTACAGTAGCTAAAACAGTGGCTGTCCGGAATGCCTGTTTCTTTCTTGTTATTCATCGTGTGCTTAATCTCCTGAATAAAGATAGTCAGACATATGCCATCAGAAAAGTGAGCCACCTTTTCAATGCTTTGCAATTGTGGGCATCCTCCAGCCAGCTTCACACCTCTTTGGAGTGTGTGTAACAGCAGGTGAGGTTGCCATTTGAGTTGGGAATCTTTTGAAAGAAAGCATTTCTTAAACTGAAAACACAGAAAACATCAGAGTTGAAAACTCTACTTGAGTGACCCGCCAGAGCCCCAGACTCGTACTGACAAACTCTTTAACCTTTGAGGATGGCAGACTTTGAGAACAATGCATTTGTATGAAGAAGCACTTAAGTTTTGATGTTAGCAAGAAAATTTCTCCTGTCGTCGGACACGAGAACTTTTTACCAAAAGCCTGTGCAGTGATTCTAGCGTGAATTCTTTACCTTGTTCTTCTGCAGCACCTTATTTGCCATTTTACTGCTGCTTCCCATCCTGAATGCAGGATGCAGCATTTCAGTGGGATGGAGAGTCTGGGAAGTACTTTGGGATAGACAGGGTTAGCAAATGTGTAATCCTGCTGACTGACTTCAGCCTCACATTCAGTTTATCACCCAGAAGCAGCACCACCGAGGCCAGCAGCCGATACCCTTATGAAGGGGGTGCCAGAGGACGGTCACGCTCCCAGTTCTCCCAAATTCTTGCACAGCTCTGATCCAAGCCTCTTGTGTGAGTAAGACAGGTCCAGAGGGCAAGCAGTTAGATGTGCCATAATAGCAGGGATGAGGATGAAGTGCTAAACAGGGAGGGGACACAGGGGTCTGTAGCTCTCCCATTGGCGATACCCAAGGATATGTGAAGGGATTATCACCTGTGCATCCCCTACCCCAAACCCCGTCCCCAAGAAGGCTGTCCCTGCTCTGGGTGAAAGAGTGGACAAAGTGGCTCTCCACAAAGAGCCCCATGTCAGAAGACAGCCCCGCTGGGGCCCGGCCTGCTGCTGCCTTTCCCTTTCTCCCTGTCAGCAGGGCCAAGGCAGGAGAAAGGGGCTAACCATCTGGTCCACGGATGTAAAATAAACATACACACTTTGAATGGGAAACACAATTGGAAGTACCATAAAAGCACAGAGCCCGTTTCTTTGCTGGAAGATGGCTGTAGCTGGCACCTCGTAACTTTGACCCTGATCACAGAAACAGCTGGAGAGGGGCCTTGCGCTGCCGCCCGACACATTTTCTTCAGATGGAAAAATAGCTTTGGTCTGAAGCGTTGTAAAGCAGTAACCCAACAAAAGAGGAAGTTCTCATGATCTGATGCCTTCCCTCTCTTTTGCAGATGAAGGAGCCCCACGGCAAAGGAGACTCGCTGCCCAGGCCGGAGCCCAGGCCCCTCTGGGGCGGCGAGGAGGCAGGTACGGGCGGCGGGGCCGGGGCGGCGGGGGCCGGGCGGGCAGGGCTCTCTGCGGGAGGCCTTTAGTCACGGCTGCAGTGCTCTGTCCCCACGCCACACTGAACGGAAGGATGTTTTTCACGTCAAAACGAGATGTAGGCTCGCACCCACTGTGTGTTTGCTGCAGGGCAACAACAACAACAACAACAGCCCACTTGCGGGCAGGACGGCCGCAGCCCACAGTGCCGCTGCACAAAGGCTCCTGCAGAATCATGCCATGGCATAATGAGGAGAAAAAAAAGTATGATAGCACATCTGTTTAATAAGCCGCCAGCCACATTTCAGCGCTGATCTGCTGCGTGAGCAGGGCTCTCATTAGCTACCAGCAAGAGTTCTGCAAATGAATTTGAGGGCAAAAGTGGCCATTCGGTGACTCCTGGTCTGTCCACAGGAGGACCGAGGACACAAGTGCTGTGGATATGAGGAGGGATCCTTGTTAGTTTTAGCATAGACAGCATAGACAGAATAAACTTTGTATGTCGAGCTCACACACATTCTTTTTACTCTGCCTCCTTTCTGTCTTGGGTTTTTGCTTTTTGGGAGGATGCGGGGAGAGGGTGGGGGTGTGTGTTGTGCTTTGTCTGCTTCTCTTTGCCTTGCTATAAGATCTTACTTGCAAATGAAAAGTGTACCAGATTAATTTAGACTGTTAGTGCTGTGGTTGGATGACATGTCAGAACTGCGTTTAAGCCAAGGAAATAAATGCCCCAAAAATCCTGTGGCTACACAGTGCAAATGTCCCAGTAAACATAAACTGCTCCTAGCATGACAAGTAGCTGTCAGATCCTGAGGCAGATTTCACTTGAATGGTTTGGGGATTTTCTTCCTGCTCTCTTTGCCATTTTTGCAACTGTCCCTCTGGGAAACATCCCAGAAGCCTCTGTCCCCATTAGGAGGAAATCTTTCACTTCCTCGCTTTGATTTGAATGCTTAATGCTCCTGGTTAATTCCCCTGACCTATAACCAGACTTGACTCCCATGCGTAGAGATAAAATGCTGATCTAGATGATAAACTTTTATGAAACTAGTTTAGAAATACATTTAATTAATTAAACACTCTCAGTCTTTCGTGAGAACTGACTGTGGTGTGTGAATGTTGCAGGTTACATTGATTCCTAAACAATGTTAGCTATAGCCAAAATATACTTTTTTCTAAAATGTGTGAGCCCACACAGGACAGCTGCACTGATTTAACTAATTTGAGCGGTGCTTTCTTCTGCCTGAAGCACAGTAGGCCAGTGATCTGCCTTACCCCTCTGCCAGCTGCATGGGCAGTGTGAGGGCTCTCAACGTCCCTCCAGCTTGCTCCTGCCCTCTCTTCTCCACCAGAAGTTATTGTCCTCTCAGCTAGGTCAAGAGCTGCTTACACATGAAAACAGATCTGGGGAATAACCCAGTGAAAAATACAGTATTTAGGGGCCACTTCTTGGCGGTGGTGATGGGATGGGGGTGCTGGCCTTTTTCTTACCTGGGTTGATTAGGTACCCAGGCTAATTTCAGTTAAAGCAGAAAAAGTGCTCACAGTTTACCACCTTGGGACCTAGACCCAGGGTGGCTGAACTTTTAGGGCTCTTCTGACATGACACAGCTGCCCTAAACCGTTCCTTCCATGTGAGATTGCATTGGCTGGCTGGGCAGGGACCCTTAGGATAAAATCTTAACTCACCTTTGATTTTTAAATGTTTTCCAGTGGCTTCTGCTTCTAAGAAGCATTTAGCAACTACTTCACCATACCAGTTAATTGAACATGATTAAAACCCAATTGCTTCACCATGGCACACTTGGTAGCCAATTCTTAGGCGTCTGTAAAAATGCCATTAGAGGTCTAAAGCAATGTTTCTTTCCAGGTTTCTACAACAGCAATCAAAGGTAATCTTGTTTAGCACCTGCATAATCCCCTCAGTTAGGACTAATGTAGTATGTTTGTGTTCTAATTACGTACTGGCTCTTGATTATGCCAGAGGACTTAAACCGCTTTGAAGCAAAAGCTTGAACTCTTGCATTCTCAGCACAATGCAAAGTGAGTCTTATGACTCGTCCATTTTGTGTTGTTTACATGACAAAATCGGGTGTCCCTGGGGATGATTGCAACAGGCAAAATAATCCCTTGGTCAGAGGATGAGGAGTAAGAAAAGACAGGATATAATAATGAGAAAGCAGTTTTTAAATACTTTCTCCAAATTATCTTTAAAATCTTTATCAAAGATCTATCTGTCTTAATGAAGGAGCAGTTGTCCTAAGCCTACTGTGACCTTTGAAAGAAGTGCGTGAATTGTCTATAGACTCAAACCATGGCTAACATTTATAGAATTCTCCCATTGTTTATCTTATATAAGTACATATAATATATCTCTTGGGCTTGAAAAGTAAATGGAAACAGAAACAAAGACCTGACACCTCTGGTTTCTACCACTAGATAATCTGGAATTGCTGGGCATAACACTAAACAGTGGCACCACAAAAAAGAGATTGCTATCCATTCCTCACAGGCAGTTCTGCCTTCACCTGGGCTCCACCAGCTCTTAAATCACGGAGGGGAAATGCCCTCCCTGCACCAGTGACAACGCAACTGCAAATCACAGAAGGTGGTAAACCATCCCTACAGTGCCTTGCTTTTCCACACGTTCATTGATCTCAAAGATACATTGTCAGCAAGAAGCACCCCTTACTTTTACCCCTACACCATTTATCTCAAATTGTTTTTAATAATTTGGATCTGAAGTGCCTATTAAATAAAGCTCAAAAATGTGTGATACTTAATGCCTCTACTTTGCAATGCCAGGCTTATGGCAGTCTTGCCAATTCTTGCAACTTGATGATGAATCTCATGATATTTCAAGTTTCCTTTATATATACCTACCTGCTTGACCTAGGAGACTGGGAAGGGTGTTTTGGTACTTAATATTTGTAGCTGAAGAGAAAATATGAGACTGTGAAGCACCTGGAAGCTCTGAAACCAGAAAGCAAGAAGAACGAATTTACCATTGGTTATTTTAATTTAAAAATGGTGTGTAAACCAATTTTGTAACTTGGGGACAGTGTCTGGACGTGTGATTTTGGAACATGTTAGGTTGGCAATACTGTTCGTGTTAGCAACTGTTTTATTTCCAGTCCTCTGTTCCTGTCTACTCAATACAAATCACCACAGCATTTCACAACCCAGCTGGCAGTACCTCTTGCCTCTCCGGCACAGGATTACTGTAGTCTGAGCAGTGAGCACTTACTTGTGCCACACAGTGCTCATACGAGGAGGAAAGCAGATATTCCTGGCCCAAAATATTGCTGTTCAAGAGCTCAGCTCTGTGCTTAGTAACTTGCTGAAAAAAAAATGTGTATCTACTCAACTTGCTGCAGCCAAGTCAAGACCTGAGAGGGTCAAGACCCTTGCAGGATCGTGCTCTAGATCAATAACTATTTACTGGTTTAGAATGGCATGCTTACGCAGAAATACACCAAGCAAAACCATCACGCTTTGATCAAAGCTGTGATCCCGCAACAGCACCCAGGTGACTGCACGTGCACCCACATGGGTCTCTGCAGGCGGGCCCCTTGGATCCCGGGTGTCAGGTGGAGGGAATGTTTACGCAGCCCAGTGCAATGGCTCCCCATCAGCTCCCAGGGAACACAGGCACTGGAGGGGTGTCTCACACACCTGCTCCCCGGTCTCTGTGCTGGTTCCAATGTCTCTGCCCAGCACTGCACCGTGATGAGCAGGCATGCCTGCAAAGGTGTCCATTCCTGATAAGGGTGATGGGGACTGTTGGTGTATTGTGTCCTCTCATTTTGTGTTACTGTTGAGGCTGACTAGATCTCCACAACCAGTGTGATTTTTGACCTTCATACCAAATGGGTCTATATTAATGACTTTCATCACTGCTAATGAGACCTACAGTGTTTACTCAACCACTTTTAGCGAAGTTATTTGGGATCTTTCCCAGTCATTTTGTGTACAGGCTACAAAACAGAGTAATTTTCTAAACTTTTTGGGTTTTTTGGTCTGCTTCCCAAATGCTGTTTCTCATTGTTATATCTATAGCACTCATTCAAACCAGCATTTCAACATTAGACATAGTATTACCATCTCAGACATTCAACATTCATGAGGTGACGTGCCCTCTCCCTTCTCTCTCTTCCTCCCTTCCTCCTCACACTCAAAATGGTGGACTTTTTAATTGAATTTTGGGCTTTAGAGTTTGCTTGGATCATATATCACCAGGACAGATAGAAACTCACTACTAGAGAGAGTGAGAGAGAGAGAGAGAGAGAGAGGAAGGAAGGAATGAATGAA
>VYZM01000587.1:387723-403794 GCA_013398915.1 Dromas ardeola
CTGAGATCCCACAGTCTTTTGCATGTATTTGCACCTGCTGGGCCTGATCTTCTTCTTCTTAGCCCAAAGCTCTGCAGAATGCTCCTGCTTAGATTTGATGTCATTTTGGACCTACTGTGCTATTCACTCTGGCAGGTATCAGTGCTTACCAAAGAAGCAAACCAACAGATAATCAGTCTGTCGGGTTTCCAGGCTTAATGCGCTTGATAACATTGGTAATTTAATGCTCTCAACTACACTTTGAAGTTAAAATCCTCTTGAACAGAGCAGGGAGAGAGGTGTAGAAGGCTGAGGTGTAGTTCCATTTTTGACAGTTTAGCTACAGAGCATATGCATGGGGAGATCTGCTTTTGCAGTAGGAATTAATGGACTGTCCCCTTCTGCAATGAGAATATATGGTGCCTCAAGGGAACAGCAGCCAGAGAGGTAGAAATGTAATAATTGGGGCATTTGCCAGAGAGACAGAAATGTAATAACTGGGGCACTGTCTGGAATTTTCCCCTAGGTACTGCACCTCATATTGCAGCTCCATTTTATACATTTCTGCAGGTTACAAACCATGAGATGCAATGAAACTGAAAACAACCTATACAGTCAAAGAGCAGACATAAAGAAAAGAAAAAAACAAACAAACACCCCCCCCTCAAAAAAAAAAAAACAAACAAAACAACTCCGTAGGTTGTAAAGCATTTTGTGTATGTACAAAATCCTGAAGGGTCAGTAAAAGCCATTCTTTCTCTTTTCTCCTCCTTGAAAAGTAAAAAAAAAAAAACCAGCCTCCATGACACCTGTTGATACTTGACAGCACAGCAGTGTAAATGTTGAGCCCAAGAATGGTCCTCTTAAGTCCCAGGCGGATATTCTTCTTTGGGAGTGCCAGAAAGTTTCACTTTGCACTTGCAGAGTTCACACTGAAGAAAATTGGATGGGTGTCTCCCATTTGGGACCCCATATCTCTCTGCTGTCTGTGATGACTGGAAGCAGAAATGCATTTCCTAAACGTACTTTTCTTGGAAATGCAGGAGCACAACATTTCTTCCGTACAAAGCTCCCTGAACTGCCCTCACCTGGTCGCCCCACTGACCCAGCCCTTCTCCCCAGCCCTGCTCTCCACTGCTCGGCACTCTGTGCTCCGGCTGTCCTTCGGGTATGCAGCGATAAAGTCTGTCAGTGCCTTTCTGCAAGGAAAGCTTCCACCAGGCGTGGAAAACAAGAGCTTGTTTTTCAGACTGATTATCAGGATGGTCTTTTTCTTTTTTTTTTTTTTTTCACTTTCCCACACCAGCTGACCATCATACTTGGCTAATTTTGTCCTTTCAACACAATAGTTTTTTAAATTGATGCAAACCAACCTTGGTATTTTTCTTGCCAGTGTATGTCTCTTTGAGAAAACTAAGGTTTTACTTCCCAAAACCTAACAATTTGGTAATTTGATTTCCTAATACACAAGTTTTGAAGATTACAATTTCAAGCCCATGGCATTTCTCAGTTTAATGAAACATCAGCTTTTGTTCTACTTTCCCCTCATCTTTTCCAATGAAGCTCTTTTTCCTGACACAAAAGCTAGCTCAATTAAAAATGTGATGAAACTGCTCTAAGAGCACAGCTTGAAATTCAGCTTTGCAACTTACAGAAGATAATTATTTCACTTTTTATTTTTCTTTATGTATTCATTTATACACTACAACATGGTAGCAGATCAAAGGTCTAATAGAACTTAATTGCAGTTAATATAAATGTCTCTCTATGTGTCATACTGCACTTGCACTAAAAAAGAAATATAACAGTCCGGGTTGAAGGCTTGTGAAGTCATTCCAGACTTACCTGCAGGACAGCCTCACACCGGTCAGCAGCCACCGGTGTCAGGCAGCAAGAAGGGCTCCACGGTGGCTCAGATGCTGCAGTTTGGAAGGTCTGTGGTGACCACCCATTCTACACTTTTGGTGAAAAATCATGTTCCCAGTACTTGTAGCTCTGAAGAATTTTTCTCAAATACAAACCAAACCCATAATCTTACCTGACTTCAGACCTCTGCAAAGGGGGTGGTGGTGTCACAGGTTGTCACTGGTTTTTGTGGCAATGAATGGAGAGGAACAACCACCGTTTTTCTGATGTATAAAAGATCTTCTCTCTGAGGAGCAGGAGAATCAGTCCCTTTCTGTGTCCTTTTCTTTCCCCTGACTGTGAAGGAAGGCTAGATGGTCTGGGTTTAACAACTTCTTAAAAACCTTCAGTGGTGGGGATTCCTCAATACCACTCCTTTCTTTTCAGCTCCAAACTTTATGTTATTGTCCTTAGAATCCCATTTTCTTGGAGACCCCATGCAGATATAACATAGAACTAAGTATTTGCATTTTTTAATTCTTTATTGTCTCTTTTTTAAAAAAATGTGGTCCTTGATCTGTTGAGTTATAAATCTGGCACCTGACATACCACAGAGTATGGTGAAGGAGGCCAGCAACAAACTAGCCAAGCCAGGACCCTGGAGGGCTTTCTTCCAGAGTGTGACAGCAGATAAGATTTCTAGAGGAACTGATACATTGGTGCAGTGGCGGGGGATGAAGGTAAGGGTGGGCAAGAGAATAGAAATGAGGCCACCGGAGAAAACAAGAAGGCATCATAACCATTGCTCTCCCAGGTGCCAGAAGGATGTCCACATCTGACTTTTGCTTTTATCCTAAAATTTCCTTCGCCACCGTGTATTTTTCCAGGCAGATCTAAACTGCAGTTCTATTCTGTTTGAGGTCTTGTTTCCTCAGCAGGGATCCACATCTTGGCTGGCAAGACCTAATGGAAAGCCCTTTTACCTGAAGCCTTGCCAGTGAGAAGAACTCCAGGCCTTACAGCAGAGTGTTATATTTTTGAAGAGCAGTACAAGGGGCATCATCCACAGCCTTTTTTTTGCAGTTATGCAGCTAAGCAATACATCACAGAGAAGCATGGCTTGCTGCAACATTAACAGAGAAAAGCTCTAGGAAAACGTGGCACAGAAGAGAAGCTGAGTATCAGGAGTCTCCTGGATGTTCATTTGGATTGCTTGGCTCCTGCCCAAGGAGAACTATTGCTATGTATTCTATAGGCATTGAAATAAACTTAAATAAGTGGTTATAAAAAAAAAGCTATATTGAATGATGCCCCAACAGAAAAATTAAAATACTCAGTTGCTATAATTTTTTTCTGTATTTTTTTGCTGTTGTTTCTAGAGGTGACCTTGAAATTGGGAACGTACCCATGTTGCTTCCTTACAATGAAAAAAGACAATATTTTGTCTTTTGTAATGCAAGCGCAAGGTCTCTCTGTATTGTATTGTTCTGCAATATATTTTGCAAGAGAAATCTGTGTGACTGCACACCTCAAAGGGTAAGGTTTGCCCAGGAAGGGGGAACCCTAACAAGGTAGGGTAAAAAAGCAGCATGTCCAGATTCATCAGCCCTTACCATCACACAGCAGAAATGGATCTCAGAGCAGCCTGACTGAGGAGACATGTAATTCTTTTCACACCGATGCAAATACTCTGAGGTAAATGTGCTTTAGAAGAGAGAAGGGCTAACTAAGGTTTGCTACTCATTATCCCCTAATTACCTTTCAAGGCCTTAGGTAGAGAGCTGTTTGTCCCCAGACTGATTGCCTTAGGAAAGAGAGGAAAGCTTCCTCAAAGAAACCTACTACTTTTCCAGCTCCTATGGAAGGCTTCTATCTTCCAGAAAAAAACTATGTTGTAAACTTTTTCTCGTAAAATGTAGCAATTACTGATGTCTATGACTGTATTAGAGACTCAAAAACGTTCCCACTCCTCAGGAACCTGGGGAGTAAGGGGTGTGATCCCAGTTGCCGGTATGACAAAGGGTTCATTTTAAATTATGTCAACAATCATATCGTTCCTTGACATCCTCCATGGTCTCAAAGAGATACTTACATCAGCTTTGTCACTTTACACCTCAGAAGGCAATTTGTGAATATCAGTTCAGTGGCTAGGGAAATTAATTCAAAACCTTTTATTATAATCAGACTTTAATATGTCGGAGCGAAATTGCTCAGTTTACCTGAGATACGCTATCATTTTCATTTAGCCTATCACATCATTCACACAGCATTGTTTGGAGATAATTACAGAGGAAGACAAGCTCTTGTCTGCCTAAAACACAGCAACATGAACTCATTTACTGCAAATTAAAACAGATGGAAAATTGCTGTTGCTTTTAATATAGCTGCACAAAAAAATTAAGTTTTCAAGAATTTTAAAAGTAATTGTGACAAGTGCAAGGTTGTGGCTTACAACCTATGCCCAAAACAAAGTATTTCAAGCAACCCAGTAAAAATGGGTGAATTTATTCATAAGAAGGATTTGGAAGCTCTAAAAGAAACACCTCTCCACAAAAGACATTGGATGCCTGTAGACAGCTCCAGGAAAAAAAAAAAAAAAAAAGAAAAAAACCCCACCAAACCCCAAAGATTTTATTGGAATAACTCAAAGAAAAGTCATAAATATTGAAACAACAAATAAAGAACTTTTATTCTATAAACACACATATGCATTACCACATGGATGTGAATCAAGCTACTAATACAAAGGAGGCTCCTTGCCTACCTAAACTGAGAGTATATGTCCCAGTACAAGTGACTTACCATGTGCTGGCGAATATACATATCCTTTAAGATGAAATATAACATCATCTTCAGGACTACTTTAGAATCAGAGTGTAACTCAGGAGCAACCTGACTTGGGGATAGAAATAGTTCTCCATCCGCGCAAACCTTTTCCTTTTACATCTGTTGTTACGATAGATGTATCAGAATTGCAACACAGTCTTAACCACAGAAACTACAGGTTCTGCTCTGCTGGGCACATGTTTTCTGGGCTCCCAGCATTGTGCTCTGCCTGCACATCTTACAGCACCTGCAAGAACACGGAGTTCTGAAAGGCAGTGAAAACTGAAGGGACACCGTCTGCATGAAGTACATTCAGTTTAAAGCAAGGGTTAGAGGTATTCACAAATATTTCATTTATGCCAGAATTACCATAACTGTTCAGGTTGATTTATATTATCCTTCCCTTAAAAAAAATAATAAAATCCACATCTTCCAGTTCAGGAGAGACTGGCTAACTGAGGGACAGTACGGGGAACTCTATTATTAAGTGTTTTGAGAGGACAAGTACATGACTTTGCAGTGTTACAGTGCTGTTTAGAGTGACCCTGTGGGTCACTCATCCCACCCCGAGGGCAGACCATGGCCAGCACTGCAGCAGATCAGTGTGGTTTTGTCTGGTTGAGGCTTGGAAACCTCCAGGGGATGGGGTTTCCTCTGACTCCAAAGGAAGCCTGTTCCCAGGCTGCACTACCCTCCTGGTGGGCATTTTGTTTCCTAATGTCCACACTGAACACTCATCTTGCTGTCATTGCCCCCTCTTGCACCTTCTGTTACCACTGTTTGGCTCTGGTGTCATTGTAGCTCCTTGTCATGAAGTCATAGGCTGCTGTTCAACTGCCTTTGGCCTCCTCTTCATCAGATTACACAAGCCCAGCTCTTCAGCCTCTCCTCAGTGGTCCTGTGCAATAGACCCTTAACCATCCCAGTAGCCCTCCACTCTGTGTCTCTCCAGTTTCTTGGCATCCTTCTTGAAGTGGCTAAGCCAAAACTGTGCACAGTTTTCTGTATTCTATTTGACTCCACCCTATGAAATAAAAACGTGAGAAAGTGAACTCTCACTTGAAATAATTTTGAAGATGACTTTGAACTCATGATGTTCCTCTGAAGGTGACTGTAGCTGATGATGTTGTGTTCAGAGTGCTGGCTTCAACTTTAAGCAGCCAGGAAGAAAGAAAGGCCTGAGGGAGAAGAGAAAGTGAAATGCAGGAGCAGACTAAGGAAAAAAGATGACTCCAAGGAGCAGTGGAAAGAGTGGGAAGAAGACAGAGGAAAAACAAGTCTGAAAAAAAGAGCAAAGGAGCAGTGCAGAAAATTATGCCTTGTCACTGTTGTTACAACTGTGGTCCAGGACAAATCTGCTTAGCAAATGGGGACGGGTCATATTTGAAATGATTCAAACTAACAAGTTTAATTGTCTAGAGAGGGTAAAGCCAATGGCAAAAAGAGTCCTCCAAATAATTGCCTCACTCTACATCTCACTGAGTACGTTGCTCAGGAGCTTTACGATGACAGCGCTTGAAATACATCTTTCATTTGTTTCAGTCCCTTTATAACTCTGTAAGAGCATTATATTTCTGTCTTGGAGGCGGAGGTTCAAAATACTCTCTGTCAGGGATTTTGTCTCAGCTTTCTGTGCTGCCCACTGGCACCAGCATATCCAAGCTGGCCTCTGCCTTCCAGCTGACTGAGGAATGACTGAATAAGTAGAACCAAATCTGGAATTTGAATTGGTCCTCCTGGAAATGCTATTTGAAGTCTTCCAAAACAATGAATAAATTGTCCATACAAGGACTTCCTCTAAAAATTACTTCATTGCATTGAGGGAAGTACACTACCCTCCCCGCAACTCTGCAAAGATCTAACAACAACTTGCTCAAGAGCTAGTACATAAGCAGAACTTCACTTTACACAAGAAAAACTGTCATATTTTTGGAATCAGCTTCTGGGGGAAAAAAAAATAAAAAAATCATGTGACAAAACCAAAGGAGTGAAGAGCCCTGACATCACGAGTGTTGGCACTGTACTTCAGACCAGACAATGTTTATGGAAAGATGAGGGCTAAACTTCTCTTCTGTCAAATCTATGCACGGTAAAGAAGTGCCTTGCCAGGCAGGAACAGAAAGACCTTTCATCGTGTTCTCACCTTGCTGCCTTGCATACTTCCCGGGAGTTTTTGTAGTGCAGATGGGACTGTATCCCACAGTTTTTGGAAGCAAAAAGAACCAATATCCGTCACAAAAGACAGCCTTGAAAACAGCTTTCTCTTTTTATAGAAGTCAGAGCATTGTTTGTGATTCTTGCAGCCCAGAAGGGCTCTACAACACTCTGCAGTTTCAGCGGGATGTTGCGTTGTGCGCGACCTGCCTTCAGCTGTTGTGCCGTGTTGCTATGTACTAATGCTGACAGCTGTTGTGTTTCACTCCAAATCAGTGCCTGCCTTTCACTCTGGAGTGAAGTAATACCTACGTGCAGGGCCAGATTCCAGTTCTCTATGGAAATGCCCCCAAAACAAGTGAAAATACTACCAAAACAGATGCTTTGTACCCATTTCCTGATCAGTCACACGATACTTCCGCTTTCTATATGGAGTTCCCCACGCACTCCCACACCAGTTCCCTTTTATTTTTTTTTTTTTCCTAGCAGTCTAAACATTTCGTGTTGTGAAAAGAATTCAGCATCTCAGCAGTTCCACATTTCTTGTAAGCCATCCCCGCAGAAGTGTCAGGATGCTGAGCCATGCTCATGATTGAGGGCATACAGCCTGGAAGTCTGGTCTTCCTGCGGAGCTAATTCGAAGTAAAATGTAATTTGGAAATCTATTTAAAGATCTTCCGGGAAAATGACAATGAGTGATGAAAAAGAACCTTTTACATGTCAATAGCTGTAAGATATTGATCAAATAGCTTTTTTATCAGTTTAGCATTCTTAAATTGCGTTAAGAGCATTTGGATTGCCACTTTGGTCCAACCAAAGGTCCACTTGGACCTGGACCCCATCTCCAGTAATGGTCAGTGTTAGATACCATGCAGATGTGTATCTCTGCCTGTGGCCTCTGTAGTACTCGTAGTCATTAAACATCGGATGGTGACCTGTAAAATGGTCACCTTTTTTTTCTAAGTAATCAGCCAAGCAAATGAAACACAGAAATAAAAGTAGTAATATTATCAAAACATTCTTGAAAAAGGCAAGAGAGTGAACACTCAAAGCTTAACTTCGTTATGATTGTTTATTAATTAAAACCTTATAGCTGTATCATACAAGGTGGTCCATGGACAGTTTTCCAAAAATCTAAGCAACCCCTGAATTCACAGGATTTGAGAGACACTGTTAAAAGGGAAGGCAAAAGATACTCAGAAACACTCAAAGAAGTTTATTTCTTACCCTGGCAGCCACAAATAGGCTTATACAACAAAGTGGGACCTGATGTCTCAGGCTCATAATATTCTCCAATATTGAAAAACACCACATCTGAGAATAAAAATGTGTATATAAAGAAAAAACACTCATTATATTACTGAATTAATGTTGGTTCTCACAGTTTCTAACATCATAACAGCCTCCCCCCCCCAAGAACAAATTACATTTTCCTATTAAGCTGTCTTTAAGAAATGTGTTCACTAGTTCATTAGTCACTACTGAACATGTGAGTATGTTCCAGTGAGCACAAATGCACAAATAAAAGTCCTTTTATATTAGTCTGCGACTCAGCTCACAGAGCCAAAGTGGCTTGGAAGTTTACTAGTTGTAGTTGCAGCACCTACAGACAAATGTACTTGAAAAAAACGAGGGTGAATGCGCTGTGGCTTGAGTGATTACGGATCTTTCATCAGTGTGACCTGAGACTAGATGAAAGAGTTATAATTTCTGTGTATGCTGTTCAAATTAGAAAAGTTTAAAAAGCTAGAATAGATATATATTAAATGAAAAACACAGTCACAACGATAAATATATATGTATACATAATACTAAAGAAGAGAAAAACATGGTCTGTAAAAAATGCTTGAGTGCTATCTCCAGACAAAGCTGAGCATACTTTACTACCATGTACTATCCATTTTGAAGCAGGTACAGTGAAATCAAAAAAGGATTATGCAGATACAGAGAGTTACTACGCCGCTGAATCTGGCATATGCAGCTCATCACGTTTTTTATACTTTCATATCTCAAACACTGGCACAAACAGATTTTCTTCTTTTCTGAGAAATTCCCTTCCTTTCTCTGCTCTTTGTCTGCCTATATGTCATTTCTGTAAAAAAGCACTAAGAATGTCAAAATTGCGGAACGGGTCAAAACTTGAACAGTATCTGCAAACCTCATGGAAACTGGGAGAAAACAGCATTTGATTTTGATTCAGAGTCCAATAGCTGTGATGTCAGCCACTGTTTTGAGTCAGTCAAACCGGGTCAGCCACTCAATGAGCAAAACTGTTGTCAAGTTTTGCCATGTAGGTGGTGGGCTGTATGTCCAATGAGTTGAGCATGGGATTGAAAGTCACAAGCTCTACAAAATGGTTATTCTATTTCAGGCTTATCATAAGACAATGACCCAAGTCATCCAACTTCCCCACCTCTTCAATTTTAAAATGTCACTGTATTTACCCGTGTGAAGGCTTAAAGATCTCTGGATAAAAACATGCAAAAGTGAAAATCATCACTTAGTGAAAATAATGAATGACAGCACTAGTAACACTAGTAACTGTAGAGAAGTCCTCAGTGTTACGCTTTGCAAGTGACTAAAGCTGCCACTGGCAGCTACATTGTGCATAGCCTTTCTGTATTTAAACTCTATATTTTCACCCTCAGTGATTCATCTGTCTGCACAAGTGGTAAAACACCAAAGGCCAAAAGTCTTGTTTTCAATCCTCTATCTCCCTGGACAGTACTTTGCTTAACCTCTCTATGTTTCAATTTCTTCACCTGGAACTTTATCTGCATTTCTAAAGAACTCCACTGTCAACAAAATACAAACTGCTTAGTAATGTTTCCTATATTGCAGCAGGGTGAGACGTGTTTGCAACATGCCAGAGTCCCAGGAGTTATTTTTTCTAATGAGCCATTAAAAATACATGGAGAAGGCTGATTCTTTTTCTCCTGCTTTTTTTCTTTGTTTTGGTGTTTTTTGGTTGTTTGGTTGTTGTTCTTTTTTCCCCTGAAGAGAATATTCTACAGCATTATTCAACCTGTCTTGTGTGAAAGATCAATGCACGTTATTCAGCTAGGCAGAGCGGAGAGGCGTTGCGTTCATCTCACTGCAGGTATAGAGATTAGTGTCACGCTGACAGTTACGTACCAGTCACACTGCATTTGCCAGTAATCCAATATGCTGGACTTGCTCTTCCCCGTTCCTGTATGCAAATATTTTCTGAAAAAAAGCGTAGTGTTAAAAGGTTCTAATGGGAAGTGTTACAGAAGTATCAGCAACTACTTGGAGCGTGGCACCCTTCCAAATCTGTATCCTATTTTTTACGAGGTTAAAATGACAATGCAGCCAATGTGTGTAAGATCAGCCGTGTTAGGCTTACTGTTTGCCTTGCACACTGACTAAGCGGGCTGGGATGCACATCTGCCTCCAGCTTCGGCTCTGCCAGCTGAAGAGGCTGTGCCCAGGTGCTCATCACCTGGGTGACTCACGCCAGTTAGTGGGAGCTCCCACCTGGAGATCTGCCAGCTGATCCAAGGGTCGGTAACACCCACCATGGGGGTGCTGATGAGCAGCTGCAGGCGCGGTGGGGCGAGGAAGCCCTTGCTGAAGGCTGGAAAGGTCCCACGCTCGCAGCCTGTGGCCTGTTGCATGATTATGCACGGGTGGGTGCCTGTGCTTGTCAAAACCTCCTGATGCTTATCCTTGAAGTGGATGAAAATTTAGAGGTGGCCAAGCTTGAGTTAAGAGGAAGAGACAAGAAACCTCGGAGGTAAAGTTGTTGGGCTTGATATACACAGCTGCAAATGCAAGTCAGTGTTACGCAGGCAGCCAGGCTCCATGTCCGAGCAGCTCCTTTTGGTCCTGAAGTCTCGTAAACCTATGGCCAAAACATTTGAGCTTGGCAGCCTGAAGTTAAGCTCCTCTTTGTGGAATCACGTAAAGCGTTTACAAAAAAAAAAAAGTAAAGGCAGCTTCTGTCAAAGTAAATGAAACCCCTATCAAAGGTTGCCAATTCACTTTAGGGCTTAAGGTATTAAAAAAATGTAGACTAATTGGAATGCTACAAAGAGATTCACAGTGCAGTGAAAGACTGAACAGGTTTGAAAATAGCATCTGGAAGTGAAAAAAAGAAATTAATACTGCAGATGTTTGTGGCTTTTTCTTTCTGTGTCTGCCTGTGAAACAGCTGTGGGACGTTTTTTGTCTTGTAGTAATATTCTTTGTGGTGATCATGTGCTGCGGGAAAAGCACTTTCCTGACATTCCTGACATGTTGGATGGTAGCAGGTGATGCTACCCAGTTGCCAGTTCAATGGGCGTACAGTTACATTTCCTTCCCTTCCCCACAAATCTGGATTCAGGTCCTTTTTTGAATCACAAGAAAATCTCTTAGGTGTCGGTGCTTCCTGGTCCCCCATTTTTCACTGTAATTGGTAGCTCCTGCTGGGAAAGGAACCAGGGATATCGTAATATCAGATACTTATGTAGGATTCCACCAAGGTACAGTAGATGCCTGCAGTGCCTGCTCTGGTTCTTGCCATCCTAAGTTGTCTGTTTACAATGCATGTCATTACATGAATGAGGTTGGCAGATACGGAATGTATATTGCTGCACAGTAATCTTAATCTAGTTATTAGAATGGGAGAAAGTTAACTTTGCATTTAATTTTTTGGTTCTGCCACAGACTTCCCTCGGATGAGACACACTGTCTACCCTGTGGTTTAATTCCCACTTTTATAAAATAGAACTAATACTTCATATCTCTCTGGGATGATATCGGGCACGGTGCAAGGCAAGATAACATCAAGTAATTTCAAGAAAGCTGGTATGTCTTGTCTTTCCAGCACAATACAGAACCATGCAGGGCTACTAGCTGGAAGCCAAGATGCAAAATCCATCCTTGAGGAGCACTACGGAACATTACATCTATGTTACAAGTCTTCTTCCAGGTCCATAGCTAGACTGGACTGAACCAGGCCAGGAATCTCTGCCTATCATATATGGTATTTAAGCTTTCCCTAAGATCTTATCTTTTTATATAAATATATATCAATCAGGAAAAAAATGACCAGCTCTCTCAGGGTATGTTGACGATATGATCGGCTAAAGTAATTCCACATCTTTTACATGTGAAGCTTCAGAAATAAGAAAAAAAAACACCTGTAATTCAAAAAAAGCCTCTACCTATCTGTGGGTTTCAGGCCTAAACTCCTTCAACGAAACATTAGGCACTGCCTGATTCAGGCCACAGATTCACTGAGTTGCCTCCAGGGTCTCTTCTGACCAAAGAGGGTACCTTTGGTGACTATATTCCCAACTCAAATGCCAAAACTTAAGAAAGGTAAATATATTATGAAGAATATAAAAATATTTTTACTCCATTTGGGACCAGCTGCCTAGGGCAAAATTAACACTTCTTCCCTCACCCTCTAGCTTAGACTAATTAGTGTACCCTCAGAAATACTGTAATAACCCCACTGAAAGCAATGGACTCAGATAACTGTAGCAAATACGTCCTAAAACTATAGATCACTAGAGAGAAAGCTTTATTTAGTGTGTATGCTGTGCATCCTTCTGCCCAAGAAGCCTCTTACACTTTCTGAAAGAAAATCTCCTAGAAATATTAAAGCAGTCGACATAATGGCAAGAGACGTGGTAGCGTCACCAAGAGGAACAGCGTTAAGACCTGAGAGTGTGAGCCTCCCTTTAGCAGGCCCCTGTTTTCAGATCCAATTCATCTCCGAGAATCCAAGTTGCTGTTTCGAGTTAGCAGCCAGCTGAACCTCTCTCTAGCAAAAATTCCTCTCGTTGACTAATTTGCTCACTATTTACAGTATTTGGTGCCTTAACTCCAAGGTTGCTGGAGGGCTTACAGGCTTAAAGAGATCTTTCTTTTAAGATAACAAACTACAATGGTGATGATGGGGGTTTTCTATGCACATAAAAGGCATTGAGATATCATGGTAGCAAACACCTCGTGGAACACTAGATGAAGAGAAAAGGGAATGACCTGATAACTAGGTTAGATCAGCTATCATTTGTATTTTAGCACATCTGTTCAAGTAAGAGGTACAGGGAAACTTGTTCACATTGTATCCTTGATAGAAAATGCCTAAACCCATTTCTGCTGTTATCCTTCAAAAGGTAAACTTTTGGAAGGAAAATCTGAGCGCCAGAGCCAGCAGACAGTGCCTGATTACACTATTCATTCCAGAGCACGTACCAGTTCCTCATATTAGGCTGCCTTGTGACCAAAGGAGACCAGCGGACCGAATTCATAGCATCACTTAAGAATCTTCATTTTTCTCATGAGCCTTTTTTAATCACTTTTGCCTCTTTTGCTTTTACCTCCTTCACCATACTAACAGTATTCAGTTCTGGTAAGACCAAACTCTGTGCAGTCACAGCACATTATTTTAAGTTCATAACAACAATAATGAATTCAGCCTAGTTTTATGAGGACTCTAAGCTAGAGAGGCTACACAATGTTGCAAGGACTTACACTAATGGGGAGGGACACTCAGACACACTCAGAGGAAGGCACACAAATGTGCTGCTTCTTCAGACACCCCTCTCTGCTGCGAGCTGAAATACCTGCAACATTTGCTCGTAAAGTGACAACAAGTCCGTTTGACTCGAATGAGTGTGCTGGAATTATAATGGAAGTTCAGGGCATCGTTTATCAGCTGTTTTAACTAGAGGTCAGTGCATCTAAAGGATGCTGTAATTTTCCACTGCTTTCTACAAGGACGGGAATTACTTTTTTCTCAGTGAAGCCCTGCATCACTCTGTGATCCTGTGAGCGTAATCCCTTGGCACTAAAGCCTCTTATTGACAATGCAGTAAACCTGCTCCGTAAGCATCAGAAAAGGGAAATAAAAGATGTTCCAAATTTGTGTTTGGCAAAATATGACACGGAAATCAATTAGATGTTTCCAGATCAATAGGGGCTTCAGTCAATAAACCTCCTGTCAGAACAATGTCCAGCAGACCTGTTGACAACATTAGAAAGCTCCTGATTTAAAATCTCTGTTGGAGTTGTTATTAAAGCTGTTACTCAGTTCCTTATCTATTTGCTGCCACTTGTAGACATCATTTGTGGGGGCAGCCTGAAGGTCTTGCCTGAAAGCTTTGGCTGTTGCACACGAAACTTAATTACAAGGTCAGAGACAAGAACTTGTTTGTTGGGGATTTACAGGAGGAGAATAAAAGCTTTTGAGCTTTTGCTTCAGAAGACAGATGCTGTCAGGAGTGCCATCGCCTTTTGCATTTGGGGGCTATGTCTTTCCTGCAGTCCAAGGCTTGAATTCCATCTTTGTTTAATTAACCCAAAGCCAAATCCTGCTGAAAATATTTGCAGAATTTGTGGAAGTTTCCTTCCAGAGTCAGCCAAGTAATTCTAGGAACAGTTCAACCTGCTGCATCCTAAGGTCTTGATTCAGCAAGATTCAGCAAGCAGGAATTCATTCATTCAGCATTGAATTCATTGCCAAACCGAAGTTCAGAAGCTATCAGTGAATCTAATTCCTGAAGGACGGAGGCACTGAATTACATTCATAAATCATCCTCCACAGCAGACAATGAGGACCAGGACAGAATCAGAGGAAGAGAGCTCACAAATTCCAGTTATCATGTGGGCTGCTGAAGCCTCTGACCTTCCTGAAGGGCAAGAGGGAAAAGTTTCTGTGTGCCTTGTAAATACCTTCAGGCACGACTAAAATCTATCCATCTACTGCAGATGAAGAAACCCTCCAAACAGCGAAACTCCTCTAGGGAGACAAATTTCCACCATTGGGCTGCTGCTGAAGGGGCTTTGAACTGCATTGGCCAATGCAGGCCAACAGTGGTGATGTGCATGTGTTCATTCTTTAAGATAAATGGAATCACATCCCTCCTGGCTTTATGCTGGGCACGTCCCAGTCTGTGTGTCAGCAGGACCCTGGTGTTACCCATACTGGTAAGCCAGCATGTCATGCCTGCTCTGCCCTTATGCCTAGGTCGCCCACGGTTCCAGCAGAGTCTGTATCTTTCTGCATCTCTCGCAGCCCGGCAGCAGGGCCCTGTTTTGGATGCTGGCATGGTGAAGAGCTTGATGAGCATCTGTTTACCTAGTGCTACTTTTACATGGAATGCAGTTATTTGGCAGAGTCAAACGCTTTACATCAGGTTACAAATCAAATCAGTTCTCTTTCTTCTTGACAGTGAGCAGCAGTCCCTGGGGTTTTGTGAGCTGGTTAAACTCTGTGACTAAAAACTGGTATCATGCCACTCAGAAGTGCAATATAAGACTATCGAACTGAAGGTATGGGCCCAAGGTCCATGTAGGTCAGTCTGGGTTACCAGCACCAGCTAACAGTGCACTGCTAAGGGAGAGGGCAAGAACAGGCAACCATTTGGTGATATGTCCCCAAAACAGCCCTGACTCCCAGGATTTGGTGGTCCCGGAACATTCCAGGTCAGACACAACGCCTTTGCAGTCAAATCTTTTTTTCTTTTTCCTATTGATTCAACCAGCCATTCTTGAACCCATCCACGCTTTTGGTGTGCACAGATCCTGGGGCAAGGGATTCTGTAACTTTTAATATTCCTTGTGTAGTCTCCCTTTCCTTTGTATTTTCAGTTTCCAGCTCCGACTTTATTTTCATTCATTTTGCTTTGAAAAATTGTTAATTTAGAAGTTCAGGAAAATTTGACAAAATTTTAGCCTAAGGGAGAAAAGTAACATGAGTGTGAAACGTCACTGCAATTTTTTTATTCTTCTCTTGTATTTACTTTTTGGCTGTGCACTCCTAACCCACTGACTATACAAATTCTTGACGCGAACCCTTGCAATTGATTGAGATTTTCACAATATCTGATGCTTTTCTGTACGAGTCGGCTTTCGAATAAGGGGATCTTTGGGTACCTTTTCCTCGCTTGTGTTCTCTCGCCTGTTTCTAACTGCTAAGGTGTTCGCCGCTGTCCTTGTAGACAAGTTTTAAAACACAACCTAAGGACACTCAGGCTTTTAAGCCAAACCCCGGGCTTCTGAGAACCCAGTTCATGACTCTAAAACGCCGCGTGAAGTATAAAAATTCGTCCCTTGGGAGGAATTCCTCCCTTCCACATTAAAAACGTCCGTGCTTTCAAGGGCCCGCCGCCGGGCCGGAGGGGGCGAGGGCCCTGCGGCTGCGGTAGCCGGCAGGTGGGTACCGGAGGGACGGACGAACGGACGGACGGACGGAGGGACACCGGGCTCCCGCGGCTGGGCGCGGCCGGGGGTGCGCGGCGCCGGGCCGGG
>VYZM01000587.1:406923-419515 GCA_013398915.1 Dromas ardeola
CACCGTCGCCACTTAAGCGCCGTCGGTTGCCTCCCCGAGGCAGTGCGGTGCTGGCAGCCGGTGGTGTCGTGCGCTCGTTATTTATCGTTTCCCCCTCTCCCCCGAATTCGCTCCAAAATGACCGTGAAAGCAGCCGAGGCGTCTGGTCCTACTTTGACTTACTCGAAGATGAGGGGGATGGTGGCCATCCTCATCGGTGAGCGGCGGGGGGCTTCTTCGAGGATGCTCCGGGGGGAAGGCTGTGATTTTTTTCTGGCAGGACGGCTTAACGATTTTATTTTTCTTTTCCTTGTCTTTTTACTTCGTAGCTTTCATGAAGCAGAGAAGAATGGGACTAAACGACTTCATTCAGAAGATAGCCACCAACTCCTATGCATGCAAGCAGTAAGTATCAGAAAATTTGGCTGGATTTCAGTCACAAATATCACTAGGTATTGCGAGATCTAGTTAAAAACAATAATGTTTGTTTACTGTAATGCCTCTGGCATGACTGTTACGGAAGAGTTAATTGATCTTCTTGAGGTATTACTCACTTGGCAACAATCTTTGTGAGCTGGGTTTGGGAGAAATAGGTCGGATGGGATTTCTAGTGACCCGTCCCTATTTTGAACTGTACTTACAGTATAAATACATTTCTCTGTGATGGAATTTACTTTCTCTAGATTAATTGTACTCCTTTAGTCCAATAGATTGCTTCAGTTGCTTTCTGTAATAGCCCAAACCAAAACTCTTTTTTCGTGATACATGCATGCCCTCTGGTGGAAAGATCTGCCAGATGCTTCTAGTAACTCTTCTAATCATGCATGCTCTTATCCTTGCAGCCCAGAAGTTCAGTCTATCTTGAAAATCTCCCAGCCTCAAGAGCCTGAACTTATGAATGCTAATCCTTCTCCTCCGGTAAGTAGATTTTACTTAGTGAAGCATTTTTAGAACATCAAATCGGCCAGTAATAGAAGTGTAGCAAAATTAGCATCATGAGTGTTAACGTTAGTTCAGCTCATAGCACACTGATGTAACTGGGAAAAAGGGTAATTAACATTTTTTCTTTTCCCGACATAGAGAATAAATTTTTTAAAAAAGCTTTAATTAGTTGTTACTTCATTACAGAATATGACTAAGACCTCAACAATAACTTTTAAGTAAGCTATGGTTGCTAAACTCTTCTTAGGCAGTACATAATAGTTTAAGATATCTGGTAGAGATCAAAATTAAATTTTTAGTGGTAAGAAGAGTGCTAATATTCATTTTCAAGGTCACTTTATTTATATTTTTAAAAAGACATTGTCGAGACTCTCACTACCAAACTATTTTAATAAACGTGGTTTCTCTCTGTGTTTCTAGCCCAGTCCTTCACAGCAGATCAATCTTGGTCCATCATCCAACCCACATGCCAAACCATCAGACTTTCATTTCTTAAAAGTGATTGGAAAAGGCAGTTTTGGGAAGGTAAGCTTAACTTTTTTGGGGGTTGTAATTTATTTACTCCTCAGCTCTTTTATGTAATGGGGGGTCGGGTTTGTACTGGCTTTGGTAAAATTATGGCCGTTTAAACCAGACCCAAGCATGTCCTGCTGCCCAATGCCTGGCGTCCTCTGTAGCTTTGGGGAGAGGGAGTAGGGTGCTGCACCTGAAAGAGTCATAAAAGAGCCAGAGAGTGAGGTGCACTGCTGCTGGGAAGAATATATACTTGGCTTTTGGAAGGGAAAGAAACTAGATGTAAAAACTTTGGGCTAGATTAATATGGCAGAGTGGTAATAGCGTTAGGCATTTCCAGCAAAGGGCTTGCACATTGAACCAGAGGGATGCAGCAGTGCTCAGCAGTTAACATAGAGGCTTGTTTCCAGTTGTGTTTTCAAGTTGTTCTGTATTTCGGTATTACTCAGTTCTGGGATTTTATCCTCTTTCAGGTTCTCCTTGCACGGCATAAGGCAGAAGAGCAGTTCTATGCTGTTAAAGTCCTGCAGAAAAAAGCAATCCTGAAGAAGAAGGAGGTAAGCTGCTGCTTCATGATACCATTGCAATGTCCATCAAAAGATATTTTTACTGCTATTACTAAGCCAGTGTACTAAACATTGATGATTTCTTATGTTTTCAGGAGAAGCACATTATGTCAGAGCGCAATGTCCTGCTGAAAAATGTGAAACACCCCTTCCTGGTCGGGCTTCACTTTTCCTTCCAAACTGCAGACAAATTGTATTTTGTCCTAGACTACATCAATGGTGGAGAGGTAAGCAGTAAGAACATGAAATAGTATTTCCTATCTTGTGCTCAGTGGTAGGGTAGACTTTTTTACCCTTCCTTTTAAACAAAAAAGCGTTGCAAGGGGAAAAGTCATGGGGGAAAAGTTACTAGATTGAATGTTTCCAGCCTGCCAAGTTTTGAACTAGTTTTGATCGTTAGGCCATTTCCTGCTATTGTTCTCCCTCGCTATATATGTTGAGTCTAATTAAGTGCATTGTTAACAGGCTTTGGCGCCGTTTACACAACTTTGTTCTCTCTCTGTCTCCTGTAGTTGTTCTATCATCTCCAGAGGGAGCGTTGCTTCCTGGAGCCGAGAGCCCGATTTTACGCTGCCGAAATTGCCAGTGCGCTGGGCTACCTGCACTCCCTGAACATTGTTTATCGGTAAGCAGCCTTGTTCGGTTTGTCGGACTGAAAAAAACCCATGTGCTTTGTTGAATAAGCATTGAAAAGTTGATCTCCATATGAGCTCAGAATTGCTTTTAGTATTTTTTCGTGACTTAGTGAAGTTCTGTAAACCACTGCACCTAAAATTTTCTCACTGTAGCTCATCTAATGAACGCTTGTCTTCTTTCATCTCTTCCTACAGCGACTTGAAGCCGGAGAATATCCTGCTTGATTCGCAGGGACACATTGTCTTGACTGACTTTGGACTCTGCAAAGAAAACATTGAGCACAATGGCACGACCTCCACCTTCTGCGGCACACCAGAGGTACGGCCAGCCCTCAGCCCGCCACTCAGAGCGGCAGCAAGTGCTGTCCTTGTCAGGGAAAACTGACATCTCCCATGTATATTTACAGCTGGTTAGACAACCAAGGGGGTATTACGGGTCTTGTATTACGGGCTGCCAGTGAGGACGTGTAGGACACGTAGAGCTCATTGAGCAGGAGAGAACAGCTCTCGAGCCGTCTCCCTGTTTATAAAGAGCTTGCAGCTTTCCGGTAGCTTAGGTATTGCTGGGATTCAGTAAGCTGCTTTCATTCAAGAATGGGGAGGCTTTCCTAATTACAGAGATCCCTGTGGCTAACGCAGCTCTCTTCCTTCTTTTACACAGTATCTTGCTCCTGAAGTCCTTCATAAGCAGCCCTATGACCGGACTGTGGACTGGTGGTGCCTTGGAGCAGTCCTGTATGAGATGCTTTATGGCCTGGTAAGCAACAAATCCTTCGTGGCAGATCAGACTAGCTTACTCGTCCTTTCCCTGCGAGAAACCCCGTGCCCGCTTGTCAGCCTCATTAACCCGGGTCTCTCCTTTGCCGTTCCCACAGCCGCCCTTCTACAGTAGGAACACGGCAGAAATGTACGACAACATCTTGAACAAACCCTTGCAGCTGAAGCCAAATATTACCAACTCGGCTAGACATCTCCTGGAAGGCCTCTTGCAGAAGGATAGGACAAAGAGGCTTGGCGCCAAGGAGGACTTTGTAAGTGCAAGCCGTCCGGTGCCTGTAGGCAGCACGGGGGGATGACTAGGCCATACTGCTTACATTAGCTTGGGTCTGAATAATCTATTTTTCTCTCTGTAACAGATGGAGATTAAGAGTCACATCTTCTTCTCCCCAATTAACTGGGATGATCTCATTAATAAGAAGATTACACCCCCTTTTAACCCAAATGTGGTACGTACCATTTCTAATTATAGAATGTATGGAGAGTGTCTTTTCCCCCCTTGTTCTCGTGGGGTGCCCAGGAGCTGGGGGGATCTGGCTGGATGGCTGTGCTTGGGGAACACAGCTTTTCCTTCCCCTGGGGCTGTCCACGCAAGGTTAAAAATAAGAGGTAGCTGACTTTTTGCTGATAGACAATCTAAATTTAACTTTTTTTTTTTTTGGCCTCTCACATGCTTCATTTGCATGGCTATTTTAAAATAATCCCCAGCATCCCAGTTTTACCGAAGGGGAGGGTAAGGTGTAGAAAGCAAGTCACTTTCCAAGGGCAGAGTTACATTTGGCTCGTCAGATACTAACATCTAAAGAGAGGTATCTGGTTGTGGAGGTTGTTCTCTTTCACTTTCTGAGCATTTTAGAAACTAAATTTAATAACTAGCCCAGAGATCAAAGTCTTCCCCTGCAAACTGCTGCATGGCAGAGTGGCATGTTTGCGTTTGGCTTGTGTTGCATGAGCTTAGTTGGACAGTAGCGTATTAAATTAAATCATCTTGTTTTTAGTGAGACAATATGCAGCAGGATACAAAAAAAAAAAAAGGTCAAACTAAAACTGGCAAAGGCTGTTAAACAGTGGGCCCGAGGTGGTAACACCGTGAGTCTCCGCACAAGGGTGCTTGTCCCCATTTTGAATTGAACTGTGCACTCACAAGAATGCTTGGGTCTAAATGTTGTATCTTTTCTTTTCTGCCCTTTCCACAGAGTGGCCCCAGTGACCTGCGACACTTTGATCCGGAGTTTACAGATGAGCCAGTCCCCAACTCCATCGGCCAGTCCCCAGACAGCATCCTCATCACCGCCAGCGTCAAAGAAGCCGCTGAGGCTTTTTTGGGCTTCTCGTATGCCCCACCCGTGGACTCTTTCTTGTGAACATTTTTCTTTCTTTCTTTTTTGATAATAATAACTATTATTATTTTTATTTTTGTTTGGCCTTCTGGTGGAACTGCCAGTTGACCAGTCATCTTGAAAGAGAATTTGCACATTTCCACCATGGCAGCTTTGCAGCCTTAATTTCAACTACACTGTTTGCTGGAAGCTTTTTTGAAGAGCACATCACGCTCTAAATGAGCTTTACAGGCTTTTCATTTCCATTCGTTCTTCGCCCAAAGTGGTGCTGTCTCCTTGGGAAAGAAAAACAAGAGTGACTGCTGCCATAGACTGCTGCGGCAGATCGTAGGAGTAAGAACAAGCTGTTTTGAAATCGTGCTCCGAAAAGCCTTGCCTGAAGATCTAGCTGAACGTGATAAGGATTTTATGAAATGTGCCTTTTTCTGATGAGGTCTTGTGAGCTCCAAAGCTTTCCCTGTTGCAGAGTGTGTTTCTCAGTTCATTTATGTGGGTTTACTATGTGAACAAATGGTATGCGTGTGGTCTGCGTACTACAGATGGACGTAGTTTAAAGCATCAGTGTGACACTTGCAGGATACCACAATGTGGGGCATTGTTTGTTTCTTCCATATTTGGAAGATAAATTAAGTGTAATTTTGAAATTTCTTTTGTAAATCTATACAGTCAACTAAAATTATTGAAATGGGCTCACAATTACTTGTATCCAAATGCTTGAAGAAAGCATTGCTGCTATGAAAAAAGATTTCTATTTTTAGAAAGGGTTTTTATGGACCAAAATGCCCCAGCTGCAGTCGGTCAAAGCTGTTGGTTTCTTTTTTTTTTCTTTTTTTCTTTTTTTTTCTTTTTTAGTTTAAAAGATGTCATCTGTAAAATGGGCATTATTTATGGTTTTGGGGTTTGGGGTTTTTTCATTCCTGATTGTATGTATTGTAAAAAAGATCTGTACATTCAGTTGTAACTCTAGATGTATATTTAAACTTACAGACTTACTTGTAATGTATACCATCATTGTAATGTAATATAATTAACATGGTTATATGTATCATATTTTTTTGTGACCAAACCCATTGGTTTGCAGTAAAATCCTGAAAAATAACTTCCATAAACTCTGACATGTTTTATTTTAAAACAAAGGTTTTTCTCTCTGAAAAAGTTTTAGTTTTTAAAAAAATTAAGAACAAGTGGTGCTGGTGGACAAGAAGCTCAACATGAGCAGGCAATGCGCACTTGCAGCCCAGAAAGCCAACCGCATCCCGGGCTGCATCAGAAGAAGCGTGGCCAGCAGGTCAAGGGGAGGTGATTCTGCCCCTCTGCTCCGCTCTGGTGAGACCCCACCTGGAGTACTGCGTCCAGCTCTGGAGTCCTCAGCACAAGAAGGGCATGGACCTGTTGGATCGGGTCTGCCAGAGGGTCACGAGGATGATCAGAGGGCTGGAGCACCTCTGCTATGAGGACAGGCTGAGAGAGTTGGGGTTGTTCAGCCTGGAGAAGAGAGGGCTCTGGGGAGAGCTTATTAGCGGCCTTCCAGTACGTAAAGGGGGCCTACAGGAAGGATGGGGAGGGGCTCTTTATCAGGGAGTGTAGTGATAGGACACGGGGTAACGGTTTCAAGCTGAAAGAGGGTAGATTTAGATTGGGTATCAGGATGAAGTTCTTTACTGTAAGGGCGGTGAGGAACAGGAACAGGTTGCCCAGGGAAGTTGTCAATGCCCCATTCCTGGAGGTGTTCAAGGCCAGGCTGGATGGGGCTTTGAGCAGCCTGGTCTAGTGGGAGGTGTCCCTGCCCAGGTCAGGGGGGTTGGAACTGGATGATCTTTAGGGTCTCTTCCAACCCGAACCATTCTATGATTAAGTCTGAGCTGCGACTCAGCTAAGAAACCTGTGTAATTTTGCTTAGGTGTGTAATGGGTTATTCTGTCAAACTGCACCCACGCAAGTCTTATCATGGAGACACCTTAGCAAAATACTTGGTTTTCCAACTGTGGGTGTTGGAGTGGGTGTGTATCAGTGTGGGTGCTCTTAGGTGGTACAAATGTTCACACTGCCTCAAAATGAGTTTCTCTACCTCTGGCAAAGTGAAGGTACTGCTCTCTGCTGCGGACAAAGTGTAACTGCACTTGAAGAATTACGTCCTTAAGTCAGTTGCATAACAAAGACTTGAGCTGTTTATCACTATGCTGTAGACATATGCTAAAAGCAGGTTGTTGTGAGGCTGATGGAAACTCCCTACCTGGGAGTCCAACCTGGAGCATGGAACATTGCTGCTATGAGGTGGGGCAGTGTAATGCACCCTCAGTTTACAAGTGTGCCAAAATCTGTATCGGGGAGGCGGATTTCACCAACTGATCATATGCTCACCTAGATGGGGTAAAACTGACTATTCATCTAAAACTGAGCTGTTAAATACAAGGTTTTATTACTGAGTATTGCTGCGTAGCCTGCAAGTGGGACTTTCAGCCAAGAATTATTAAGATAACCACTTCTTCTGGAGTGATCGTTCAATTTCTTCTGCACGGTGATGGCTGGCTTCCTTCTATGAGGGACTGGGCGTCTGCACCTTACTTACAGCTCCCATTATCCACTGGTTACTGCAGTTGGTGGTCTCAGCAATTCGGAGAATCAAAATGAGCAGTTGATGAGAAAAACCTGGACGGAGTCAACTGTTGCTCAGGCCACTGCGATAACAGCAGCGTAAGCAAAGCTCTCATGGGGGTGATAGTTCTATTCACCATATTTCTGAGATAAAAGCATGTAGTAACTTTCCATCTTTTTTTATCCGTTGGATGTAGGAGCAAAAAAAACCAGCCTGTATGGTTTCAGCTATAAACCATGTCTGGGAGACCACACTCAGAGATGAAAATGCTAATTTATAGCAGCCAAGAAACATCTCTCCTTTCAGATCATGTCAGTATACGAAAGAGATGCAGCCACCTCCCCCTCAAACCCCAACAATCCCCAAATTCATGCATTCAATAACTCTTTGAATAGGGTACTGACAGGCCTTGCAAAGTCTTCCAGTGCTATGTGCAACATCTTTTGTGTTGAGGACTTGTAGGCTAGAGATGTTAAAATATATAGTGCTAATTTGCCCCTATAGAAAATAAAACTGTGCTTGCTAAGTGATGAAGTTCTGCAATACGTTTTATCTTTGCCTCACATTTCCAGGCATTAGCAAGGTGCTACGTGCAGATACGCAAGGAGAGAACTGCAGCCCTACGGTAACAAAACATTAAGTAGTATCTCTCGTTTTCAAGAAAAAAACCACTGGAGTCATTAATAATGAAGAAGCACGGAACTTCAGCAACTCAGAGGTGTACTTGGCTGCCTTTCATCTTTGCCAAGATGTAGGGTATTATTTTAACGGGTTACTTTTAAAAAACAATGTCTGATTGCAATTTTAACTGTTCTACCGTGCATAGGCTCATTATGCGGCTGTTGCTTTGTGCAGAAGTCTGCAACTGCTAGCAATGAATATTCAACACAGGCTGCCTTAATTTTTTAGTGTAGAAAAGGTGAAAAAATTATCCATGTTTTTAATCTCACTGAATTTGATGTATCACGGTCATGCCTGAGGGGAGGGAGCCTATGGCAGTCAGCTGTTTTTTTGGGTTGGTTTGTTGTTTTGTTTGTTTCACAGAATCCCCTGTCTGTAAGGTCTATATTCCCTTTAGAGAAAAGTCTCTGGACTGAGAAGCAAAGGGCTAGGACTCCTGAAATCCCAGCTGATATAGGTGTTATGTCTTATTTTGATTAAGAGCTGAATCTGTGGTTTAATTTTACCCATTTATAAAATGGAAATAATAATTCAAATTTTCTGCTGGTGGCAGTGTTCTAACTGCCACCAGCTGGGGTAGCTTTCCTAAGCAGAACGGTCAACACAATGAGCCTTAAAACACTCCTTATATTGCATTTTGCATGGCGAACGTGCCTAGGCTCTCATACACCCGTTGGATGGAGCGTATTGATGATACAGACATAAACATTTTAGTACGTAAATTCAGAAGTTTCATGCGGTTTAGTCTGTATTACTTATCTCTGTGTACCATAAGCCATGTACCGTTTCATGAGCCTTAGGAAGATAAGTAAAGCTTCTTAGTGTGACAGTATTTTTCTTTTTCTCCCTCTATACTTAACAAGTGGTTACTTCTGCAAGACAGTCTGGATCTTAAGCAAGTTAAGCAGGAGATGCCTGTTTCTCCCCCGAAAGGTTTTAAAAAAGTAGTCTATGCCCATCTTCTGTACACTTCTCACAAAGAGCCTGTATAAATTAATGAAGAAAACCAAGACTTTTGTACGGCCTTGCACCTCCAGTGAAACATTTCTACATATAGCTGAAAAAAAGGAGGGACACTGCTGGGAAAAGAGCTTTGGGTGGTGGTCCTCATTGGGCATCTTACCTGGGGTACCTAAAGGCAGACGAGATGAATCCTGGCCCATCTGTACTCTTCTAGGAAGTGAAGTGAAATATTCCACAACATTACTGTCCTGTTTAACTGCAATACCAGCTCTACAGATGTTTATGGGATACCATGTGGCTATAGTTACCCCAGCAAAGCTAGCAGGATGGTTTCTGATGCTCCCCATATTTACAGCTTCTGCTATTAAGACCGACGTATAAAGATCGGGATAAAATTTTCCATGCTGGCAGGAACTGTCTATGGAAAGTTTCCACAAACATGCTTCCAAAACTACTTTCCAAAAAACGACAGTTAAAAAAAAAAAAAAAAGGTTTGCTATCTGAAAAAGAAAACTTTAAACAGTTAATACAGATATGTACTGCATTTATGCTTTGAATCAGAGACAATTTGGCCAGCAGATTTCTTTAGTGTCAGGTCAGGCTCTAAATAAAAATTCTCTTCTTTGAGAGGCTGAAATCCAGTAGTTTGTGGCTTTCCTGCACAGGTACGGGCATTAGAGTAACAGTATATAATCACTACACATTTCTGTTTGGTCACCTGCAGTTGCGTGAAGTGAGTTTTCCAACTTTGGATGTTTGCAACGCTGGAGAGAGCAGGGGCCTGTTGTTTATTCAGGAGTTTCCTCCTGCTCCGTCTGTTGGAGTGAAAGAAAAGAGTGTGTGAGGGGGGGGAAGAGGAGACCTCAAGCCTGGAGAGTCTGGACAGCGAGGTGCCTTCTGCTGCGCTGCCAAAGGGCCTTCGCCCCCACGTCCAAGGGCTGGTGAAAGGGGTCAACACCCCCGCACGGTCGGTCTCCGCTCTTTGTATGTGGTACCACTGACCCGGCGCCGTGGTGGAAGCACCGTCCTGCCTGAGGACCCGCCGGGACCCGGGCAGGAACCCCCTGGAGCTGTTTTCCCAGCAGTGCCCGTGTCTGGCTGTGGGAGATCTCCGAGGGACTGCTGCCCGGGGAGGGACCGCCGCCGCCCCCGGAGGCAGCCGCGGCGGTGGGTNGGGGGCCCGTCTGGAGCAAGGATGACACCCTGTGGTCACCTCCCTGCAGAGCTCAGCTTCTGCCTGGGAGAGGAAGGCATTGGAGTGGCCGTAGAAACTCAGGAATACGAGGGCGCTGGAGTTCGTGCATCTGGAAAATGATGTCCTTCCACACCTGGAATGGCGATTGGTTTAAGTGAGGGGCAGGAACGATCTCATAGCTCCAGTTCCTCTTCCACGCAGATGTCACGTCGCAGTGGTAGAGACTTTTTCTTTCCTGAAGCTGTTTTCCTTAATCAGCCCAGACAAACCCACCCTTCTGTCAGGTGCAGTCTCCTCTGTAACATCCCTCTCTGGATCCACCTGCCTTTGAGATGCACCCAGCGTTTACTCCACTTTTTTTTTTTTTTTTTTTGGGGGGTGGGTCATAGATCATCGAGTGCTACAAAAGACACTGTTTACTTGCTGCCTCCCTCCCTGTCCTCTAGCAGGTTGGGATAAGCAGCACCAGATGAGCAGCACCAGGCAAGAAAAACATTGCACCATGTCCCTCAGTAGTTCCTTATTTGGGAAAATTAAGTTGTGTAGGAAAAGGTCCACAGCCTTGGCAGGTTTATGTGGTAAGGGTCTGTCCACTGAGTCAGCTCTCCCCACCATGCAGGAGGATGTGAGGAAGCCGGTACTCCGTGAACGGTCTCTCACACGTTGATGAAGAGAAGATATCCCGCAGTTCAGGCCATCTCTTATGAATGTAACATATGAAGCACACAAATAAGTGGTTTATAGGATAAGGCCTAAGCCTTCTTAGACTTTATCTTTCTTTCTCGGTACTCGTAAACATCCTTCCTTCTGCACTTTAGAGTCTACACTTACGAGTGTTCTCTGGTGGCTTGATACTGAGATTTTCTGTACTGGTATAGAAAATAGCTGTATCTTTACTTTTGTAAAGATGTAATCTTCATTATAGTGTACTGGAGAGTGGAGCAGAGGTATAAGAGAGAGTCCTGTATGGCTTCAAAAATGTATTGTAAGTCAGTAAATTACCATTTTTGCTCTTCCCAGGGAAATCAACTCATTAGTTCAGGTAAATGTGCACATTAATCTTAAGATAGCTGTGCAGCTAATGTCTCCTAGGGTACAGAGAAGTTTCCTGCTGAGAACTGTGCTCTATCAATTCAGTTATATATGCTAAAAATAGCCTTTGGATTTGAACAGAAGTAATATGTGCCATACAACAGCAGTTACTGACTGACTGTGCTGAGGTATGCTGAAATAAGAAATAGAGATGATATGTGGGTATGCAGCTTTTCAGAATGGACAAAATAACCCATTTGCTTCTTTTAAGTGATGACCACGCAACAAGCTATGGGACGTGTTTTACCGGCTGATGATAAAGAGAGTCTCAGATATGATTTATGTTTCCAGGTTTGGGTCTGAAGTTTCTCTGCACTTCAGGATCACTCAGTTTCCGGGTTGGGATCACATGCATAGCCCCGGCTAGATGCCATCCTTAAACTCAAGAAACAGAGGCTGGTGGTGTAGGTACAAGCAATTCCAGCCATCAGGTTGGTTATAAGTTATAATTTACTGATGTGTTTTGAATTATGAATTTGCAGACTTGGGACTAAATCTTGTAAGAATCATTTCTGCTTATTAAGACATTATCCAAGCACTATTTTATTCAACACTGTATATGGAATATCATCTCACTGAGATACGTTGAGCCACACTTCAGTAAACAGTCTACGGCTAAGTTAATTCAATCATACCGCTTTATAAATATGGGGTCAGACTTGAGCCAGCCACTGAGTCTCCCTTTACCAGTGACTTTACAGTTTACAGAGAGAAACAGGTACCCAGGGAGAGCAACTGATCTCACTTGTCTTAAACAGAGATGGTGGGCCCTCTGGAAGGGATGTTTTCTTTCCATTGCCTATAAAGGGAGTTCTCACTAACTGGTAAATGCAGTCAGTTAAAAGAGAGTCTCTCTCTCTCTCTCACACACACACACACCCCCCACAAGTGATCATTCAACATGTGCGTATTTCGCTCAACATAGCAGTGTATTTAGCAGATCACATTATAGGCACGTGGGATTGATATCAAAAGGATGTAGAGCTAACTGGAAATCATGCAGCTCACTAGGGAGTTGAAGTATTTTACCTTTGCAGATGCTGATAAGCCCTGCAAGCAATTAAAAACATTTAGCAAAGAAAAACTGTATTTGTTTAAAACATCAGCCAGTAGAAGGCTTATCAGATGTGATGATTAACATACTTCCAAAGCATGGGGTTTTAAATTATGGTTTACACGTGACTAGTGATATAATGCTCCTTATTTTGTGGTCACTAAAAAAATATTTCAGCATCTGAGAACAAGGAGAGAAGAAGAACAAGCAGCCTACAAAATGAAAAGTGCTGGAGAACAAAGAATATGAAAAGCAAAAA